>JANRMT010062791.1:178810171-178837772 GCA_026402145.1 Polypterus bichir lapradei | reverse complement strand
CCCCCCCCCCCCCACCGTACTGCACTGCGCTGTTGTGTCTCTGCCTTGTATTCTTGTGAGCGCGGCTCCATTCTACGCCCGTCCACTTTCTAGGCTCCATTTTATTAAACTTTATACAGAAAGCATCACTCGGTACTGAGTGGCAACGGGGTCTCTTACAAAACTCTGGCGGCGGGTAAATTCTTTGTCTTTTCTGCACGTGTGCGGCACTGAAACCGAACAACATGCACTTTAGGGGTGAGCAGCACGACAAGCACCATGGAAAGCAACGCAGGTCACATAGGAAAGGCGCTATATACACGAGATGTCTTCTCATTAGTATTATTATTATTATTACTGCCAGGGGTTCAAATCCATGTTTTCTGCCTCTTTTGTTCATTTTTGACTCTTTTTATGTCGATTATGTGTGACATTCTTTAGTTTTGTTTTTTTTTGTCTGTGTATATCAGCTGACTTTGTTAAGTTGCGTGTGTTTTCTGGGTGGTCCCTCAAGAGGTGGGACCACCTGCCACTCACCACCAGGAACCGCCCTCCACCCTATAAATCTGGAGGGTCTCCCACAATAAGATGCCGCAGATCAGACGGTTGTGGCGAGCGCCCTCTTCTACGCGGTGGTGTGCTGGGGAGGCAGCATAAAGAAGAGGGACAAACTGGTGAGGAAGGCAGGCTCTACTGTAGGCACGGAGCTGGACAGTTCGACATCCGTGGCAGAGCGACGGGCACTGAGCAGACTCCTGTCAATCATGGAGAATCCACTGAACAGGATCATCTCCAGACAGAGGAGCAGCTTCACGACAGACTGCTGTCACCGTCCTGCTCCACTGACAGACTGAGGAGACCCCACACTATGCGACTCTTCAATTCCACCCGGGGGGGGGGAGTAAATATTAACATTATACAAAGTTATTGTCTGTTATACCTGCATTGTTATCACTCTGATATTTAATATTGTTATTATCAGTATGGAGTATGTGAATTTATAAAGTATCTATCTATCTACACTCACCTAAAGGATTATTAGGAACTCCATACTAATACGGTGTTTGACCCCCTTTCGCCTTCAGAACTGCCTTAATTCTACGTGGCATTGATTCAACAAGGTGCTGAAAGCATTCTTTAGAAATGTTGGCCCATATTGATAGGATAGCATCTTGCAGTTGATGGAGATTTGTGGGATGCACATCCAGGGCACAAAGCTCCCGTTCCACCACATCCCAAAGATGCTCTATTGGGTTGAGATCTGGTGACTGTGGGGGCCATTTTAGTACAGTGAACTCATTGTCATGTTCAAGAAACCAATTTGAAATGATTCGAGCTTTGTGACATGGTGCATTATCCTGCTGGAAGTAGCCATCAGAGGATGGGTACATGGTGGTCATGAAGGGATGGACATGGTCAGAAACAATGCTCAGGTAGCCCGTGGCATTTAAACGATGCCCAACTGGCACTAAGGGGCCTAAAGTGTGTCAAGAAAACATCCCCCACACCATTACACCATCACCACCAGCCTGCACAGTGGTAACAAGGCATGATGGATCCATGTTCTCATTCTGTTTACTCTACCATTTGAATGTCTCAACAGAAATCGAGACTCATCAGACCAGGCAACATTTTTCCAGTCTTCAACTGTCCAATTTTGGTGAGCTCGTGCAAACTGTAGCCTCTTTTTCCTATTTGTAGTGGAGATGAGTGGTACCCGGTGGGGTCTTCTGCTGTTGTAGCCCATCCGCCTCAAGGTTGTGCGTGTTGTGGCTTCACAAATGCTTTGCTGCATACCTCGGTTGTAACGAGTGGTTATTTCAGTCAAAGTTGCTCTTCTATCAGCTTGAATCAGTCGGCCCATTCTCCTCTGACCTCTAGCATCAACAAGGCATTTTCGCCCACAGGACTGCCGCATAGTGGATGTTTTTCCCTTTTCACACCATTCTTTGTAAACCCTAGAAATGGTTGTGCGTGAAAATCCCAGTAACTGAGCAGATTGTGAAATACTCAGACCGGCCCGTCTGGCACCAACAACCATGCCACGCTCAAAATTGCTTAAATCACCTTTCTTTCCCATTCTGACATTCAGTTTGGAGTTCAGGAGATTGTCTTGACCAGGACCACACTGCTAAATGCATTGAAGCAACTGCCATGTGATTGGTTGATTAGATCATTGCATTAATGAGAAATTGAACAGGTGTTCCTAATAATCCTTTAGGTGAGTGTATCTATCTATCTATCATATAGTGCCTTTCACTTCTATCTATCTATCTATCTATCTATCTATCTATCTATCTATCTATCTATCTATCTATCATATAGTGCCTTTCACTTCTATCTATCTATCTATCTATCATATAGTGCCTTTCACTTCTATCTATCTATCTATCTATCTATCTATCTATCTATCTATCTGTCTATCATATAGCGCCTTTCACTTCTATCTATCTATCTATCTATCTATCTATCTATCTATCTATCTATCAGTTCCTGGTGGTCCGTTGTGAATGCCCTCTGCAGTCGGTGTTTTTTTTGTGAATTTCTGGATTTTTGTTTGCTCCGCTTTTGACCTCTCCAGGGGTTTCTGTCCTGGGATTTGTTCTCCTTAGATTGTCCGGGCTGGCAACTCCTTTTTTTATGTCTTGTGTGTTCTATGGCTGAGCTATTTGTGAAGTAAACCCTTTTTATTGTATAAAGATGCAGTGCTTGCCCTTATTACTGGGCCGGGGTTTGACAGTGATATCCCCCTCTAGTGCATTTGGAGCTCATTGAGACTTGTGTGCTTTGGGACTCCTAGTCCATAACAGTAACTCCTCCACATCCGCCGTTTTGAAATTTCGGTTTTCTTCTGTGATGGGTGACCAATCAGGAAATGAGACGTAATAAGCAGAGTCCAATCAGGGAATAGCCATCTAACAACCAACCAGAGCACGATGAGTCGATGTCAGCATCTACAGAAAGTGACGTCGTCCCATGGGCCGGGGTTGAAGTGACATCGTCCTTGGGGCCGGGACAGGAAATGATGTCGTCCTCGGGACTGGGACAGAAAGTGATGTTGCTTACGGCCATACCAGCGTGAATGCACCCGATCTCGTCTGAACTCAGAAGTTAAACACGCACAGGCTCGGCCAGTACTTGGATGGGAGAAACTGATGTCGTCCTCGGGGCCGGGACATGAAGTGACGTCTTCGTACTCAAGACAGAATTTCCCGTGTCTGGTCTGTGGGGACAAAATAAGAGGGTTGAGTGCAAATGGGCTGTTGTGATGTGAAATTTTGCATAGAAGTTGATAAATATTTTGTATGTCTTTATTTGTAACTTAGAAAAAGCAAATGTAATATTAGTGTTACATTATTGATAAGAACAGCAATGGTTTGATGGTTTAAGAACCCGTTTCCTCCTTTTGGGGTAATTTTATGACAGGGTTGGCCGAAGTGCCTCACACCAGTTTGACCAGTGATTCTCTGCTGAAGTCTCTCAGTCAACCCCCACAGGAAAGCCAGGCTGCCTTACTGCCAAGCTTTACCTTAACACCTGGTTTGGAGGGTGGCAGGTGTGAAGGTGTTCTGTCCCCCCACTGGTCTGAAGTATGGCTGTTTGGAAATGTCTTGTATCAAAAACCTATGAGTACCATGACGTCCTATTGGCTGTAGGGGTTGGACAGAGAATCTATAAACTCACTTGCTTTACCTCACCCTCTCTCTCACTAAACTGATGAAAGACCATGTCACACCATGAACTGAAAAGGACCACACAATGAAGAGCACAGCTCAGCAGCCATATTGAGACAGGCATGCGGCCTGTTCTGAAGAAAGCTGACCTCAAAATGAGGACTTAACTCGAGACATTTTAAGTAAATAACAAGTCTGTGTGCCGCCTGACACTACACATCAGCATTTATCAGGTTGAATGGTTGCCAATATTCAAATATACTTGGCTTATTGTTATTATTTATGAATATTATCAATAATACATTATTTAAATTGTAATTTAACTCCTGCTTGTCTTTTACTACACCTAATTGCCTGAGGTTATAAATGTAGAAGGGAAGGTGGGGAGAAGTTATATACTATAATACCTTACAGACAGTGATAAGTCTGTGAGATTTGAGGCATTCTGACAAAGGCTACATATTAATAATACAGAAGGGGAAAGTAGAGCAATATAATACTCTACCAAGACAAAACATGGGCCGGGCATGGAATTCCCGTCTTTCGGTCCCTGTGGTTGGCTCCCATGTGCACGTGTGTGGCAGGATGCTTTTAATTTCAGACCTATTAGGTGAGAGAATACTTGCTGCCTTTTTAATTCATGATTGAGACCTTTGACATTCCAACTCAAACAGTTCACTCTTTGCTCATAGAGACATTGCTTCTGAACATTTGTTGTCATTTTATAGTCTATTAATGTTAAAAAATCTAATGTCTGTCTGTCTGTCTGTCAGCCCGCTACTACTGCTTCACAGATTTAGTTTGGGTTTTTGTCGATAATTTGCAAGAACATTCTGGTTGATTTTGTGACTTCTCTCATTGCTTGCGGTACCGATTTATTAGCACTATGGCGGTACCCAAGCCCGGCCAGGATGCCCCTTTGGCACTGGATCCAGAGGAACAGCCATGGGATGCACACTACGTCCCCCGGAATACTTGGTGGCATCGGGGCCACAATTGTGCTCATCCCTGTTGGGCTCCGCCACCGCTGCCAGGGGGAGCTGCATGGCTTCCTGAGCCCCTGTGGGTGGCAACGCAGCCACACCCAGAAGTGCAGACTAATTTAGGTTCATTATCACCTGAAGCACTTCCGGGTGGGCGATACTCAGGGCGCCAGAGTCGAGAGGAGGAGGCCAAAGCTGCCTGGGAGGAGTGGAGGGAGAAACTGTAGTTGTGTTTCTGTTTTGCTGTGTTGTGCCTGTGGGAAATGGGAAAGGCTTTCCAACGTGGTGAAGAAGAAAAATAAAATCTTTTCTTTGATTTTAACACATGCCTCCGTTGTCAGTCTGTGTCGGGTCGGGCGCCTATATAGCGCCTTATCACAGCACGAATCCGACAGAGAGGCAGTGGGTCAAGGGGCGGGGCCCTCCTCACTCACTCACACGTCAGCCGCCATTCGAGTCGCCACGTGTTGGAGCGCACCTTCCCTCCGTTTAGCTAGCGCTACCTGTTTCTTCAGCAGACATTATCATCTAGAGATGGTTAAGGAGTAACGTCTGACGTTTTTGAGAGAGAGTTTTAGAGGGTAGCTGCTCATTGGCCACATGCTCTTCTCCTCCACATGCTCACTCTACCGTCAGAGCTAAACACGATCAGATGCAGTGCCAATGTTTGACGATGGAGCGTACCTACCTTCATCTTGGCCAGAATTGTATAGGGTGGTCCAGATCTAATCATGTAATTTTCATTACGCTATAACTTATTAAGTTTATTATACAGAAAATCACCCGAAAAATCCCGGACCATCGAGAAGTGTGCGAACTGACGACATGAAGAATCGTCTTCGTGCCGAACTGGAATCGTCCCCGCATAAATCAAAGTCATCCAGACGATCTGGACCTGCATAATTAGATCTGGACCACCCTGTATAAATATTTTTAACTGATTTTCAGTTTGTCCTGCTTCACCACTACGTGGTCAGAGTTGCAGCGGACAGCCAGTCTTACCTACAGGTAGTACTTTATCATCTGAGATAACCTCAGGTGCCAGTTTTGCCAGGAGTTCTGGCCACGAAGCCTATTGTTGTGTTGGCACTTATAATTGAAGGGTCAGATCAGAAATAGCCTGCTCTTGCAGACCACCCCCCCGCCCCCCCCCCCCCCCATTTTGCCTCCCCACGTGAGACTTGACCCCACTTCACCCCGACATGCCTAGAGACGGAGCACATCCTGAACAAAACAAGCCCCCCAGCAGTCGTGTAGACGGATCACATCAGAGCTCTCTATTGGCAGTACAGCCCAAATATTACAATCCTACAATATAATCTGACGCGGGCACGAAAGATCAACCCAGGGAGTGACGTTCAACAGTAGCCGTGGGGAGCGGCCGATGACGTATGAGAGTGCAGTCCTAATATAATAAACCAACCCGCTATATCCTAACTACAGGGTCAGCTGGAGCCAATCCCAGCCAGCAGAGGGCGTAAGGCAGGAGCAAACCACCGCAGGGCACACACACCCACACACCAAGCACACATTAGGGACAATTTCAGATCTGCGTGTCTTTGGACTGTGGGAGAACATGTAGACTCCACACAGGGAGGAACCGGGAAGTGAACCCAGACTCCACCAGGTCCGTGGAACACAGCAGCATCCTCACTGACATCAGGAGGGCAAACAGAGGACAAGACCACCGTCCAGTCCAGTCGCTGGCACCTGTGCTGATGGCCTGAAGCCACTCGAGTACTAAACTTCACATCCAAAGACAACAAGAGAGCAAAGTCAATGCCGGAGTCCTACAAGACGCCATGAAGAATGTAGAAGTTGAAGGGCACCCTTTCTGCTCAACTTAAAGTCCAGACAGCAATTGCATGGCGAGCTCTCTCAACCTCCAACCACGGCACACGGGCAGAGATCGTCAGCCACACCTTGTGCCACCACCAGCACCACGACTGCTTTGATGAGAACTGCTCCAAATTTTGGGAGCCCCTAAGTGCTGAATGTCTCATCACAATTGCTTCTGAAAGTGGAGCTCACAGGGTGAAGAACATCAAGAGCAAATGCTATGAAGAGGAGGAGGAGGAAACACAAAGTTTTGTTGACCACCACGACACGTTGAGGTTCATCCAGTCAATTAGGATCCCACTTAGCACTCCTGGACTACAAAGCTATGACCTTGCAATGCTGGACTGAGCATCCAAAGTGACCGATGACACCACTGAAGGCATCTCTGGGTCAACCACCAACCCTACAAGAGATCCTCAGATGAGTGCCAGCAGCTGCCCGTCCCTGCAGAGAGGCTCATTGGCACTATTGGCCATCTTCACAGGAGCACTAAAGAGAGCCTGAGAGGTGGCCACGTCCCACCAGACTTGTCACCACCAATCTGGGCGTTGTAGGTACATGGGCACTGCAAACACCTAAGATGCTGACCTCCAGAGGCCAAAGACATCCTCCAAGATCTGTGGAGCCCAGCAAATCCTAAGGAATGCTAGGAGGTGGCACAGAATCAATAGACAAGGGGGGGGGGTTACATGGGCACGAGCTGTTAGATACACCATGTACTGGAATAAGGGGGGCTTTGAGAGATGTTGGGCACAGCAGAGAATCAATAAACCCTCAACACGAGGCACATCCGGGTAACCGCAGCCTTCTGAGATTAACGGGCATCACAGGGGGAAATATAGGAAGGGAAAGATGGAGCAACACACGGTGAGAAGAGGTGTCTGGGTGGGCAGTCAGCAGATGTGCGGGTCATGTTGGACTGAAATGCTGGAATTGTGTGAGGAAAAACCAAAGAGGATGACCAGGGATATCCGGAAGGCCTCTGGTCAACTGAGAGAAGGGGGACTTGAAGGCCCGCTGGGCAGGTGGGTACAAAAGTGGCTTAAAACACTGGAAACAATAAGTTGTGGTGACGAGAACTTGAAAGAATTAGGGGATGGTTAAAGTAGGGACCAGCAGGGGGCAGTGCAGGGCCACTACATAAATGACCTTCCATAGGCACCTAATGGGGAATCAGGCCGGGGCAGATTTGGGGACAATGACATTTAATGGATTGTAAAGGCTTACACACAGGAAGTCGAAATATCACATCTAAATACACAATGGGCGGTCTGAAACTTTGGAAGAACCCCTGAGGAGAAGGACCCCGGAGGTGAGGTGGACTGGTCACCATCTACATGCAGAGAGTGGAATGGAAACCAACATGGAGGCAACCCAAAGGGATGTTTTGCCAGGCACAGTGGGCATGGTGGGGTATCACCGGGACCCCATCAGTGCAGGTTAGGTGGGCTTGGAAGGACATTGTACACTGACTGGCTGGTTCTGACTTCCACAGTTGTGCCCATGAGTTCTTGTGGGCAGTAATGTGGCCCCAGTTGATCCAGGCTCCCTGCTTAGCCATGCGTTGCCCTGCTGCGGCGTTCCTCTTCCATCTCTGCATGGATCTCTCCCTCGATCAGCTGACATCTGCCCCCCACCCCAGAGCTTAATCATAGTGGGCTTCTTATAGCTTTCAAACCCAGCTGGTCCTGCTGCCACCAAATCTACCAGCATGCATGGTTCCAGCCTTGTTTCTGCCGGTTCAGCTGCCTCCTGTGCCCCCCACGCCCTCCTGTGACGCCTCCAGAGGAGAGTCTTGAGGCAGTTGAGTCTCCATGACGTTTGACCCCTCTGGCTCTGGTGACCTTAAACTCCTCAGACCCTCCATGGTGTGCCCATGAAGTGATATGCTGTGTATGCTCTTTGGTAGGCCCAGCAACCTCTGAAGAAACTGAGTGATGTTTCGCTCAAGCCCCCCACAATGGCCATTGGAACTTCTTCTCTCAGCAGTGAAGTCTTGAGATGAAGACGACCTGAGCTCTCATCTGCTAATAGCCATGCGTTCAGCTTGATGCCAGTTAACTTGTCTGAGTCTCTCAGCGCCTCTCAGGGTGCACTCAAAGATTTCCCCCTGGCATCTCTGTCTCCAGTGGGATTTCGCCTCCTCCCAAAGACAAGCAGCGCTTATCAGACCCTCTTCCCTTCCTCAGAACCAAGGACTTGGCTCATCCTTGCCCGTGTTATCAGCCTTTTGTGGCCTTTTGAGGAGCCATCAGCATTCTGGCACTGACGTTGCTGTGATGGTCAGGTCACCCTAGGATGCCCTAATCGGAGGTTGACGTGTGCCAGCTACGTTCCAGGGGCGTACATTCCGCTTTTGCTGCCTAGAAAAGTGTGTTCATTGCCAAGGCAAACAAGGACACTGATAAGGTACACATGTTGACGGTGCCTTTCGCTAGGCGGTGCCATGCAGATTTTGATGTCCCAGAGGTGAACCTCAAACTGAAACTGTTGCGATAGTCCAGCGTGAGGTCATTAAACTTCTCTGGAACTTGGTATCTTGTCAGCGCTGTTGCCACAAGCTTATGTGGAATGGATCCATAAGCACTGGCAAGGTCTAGCCAAGTGGCTGCCAGGTCTCTTCTCCTCTCTTCTGCTTGGTGGTGTCCATATTGGAATTCCTCAGGAGGTAGACTGTCAGCCGGTTAGCAAGAACCGGTTAGCAATCAAGTGCAGAGATGGCCAGCCTGATGCCACTCCAGACACCTTCTGCTCTCCGCCACACCACCCCGATGAGTCTCCACAGTTTCTCCAGTAGCCCAATGGCCAATGCATCTGCACTGCACTCGCCCCTGGGGCTGAGGTGGTCCATGCTGCTTTGACCCTGACTGTGACTGCACCTTCTTTCCTGGATGTTAAGCAGGATGGAGGGTCCTGTGGTGTTTCCAGGTCTTCTTCCCTCCTGCTATCCTTGGACGTTTCACTGAGATGACTGTGAGCGTCTTCTCCTTTTGGGTTCCGCTGATGCCCAAGCAGTTTCTTCATGTATCCCAAGGGGTTTGCTAAGTAGGCAGCGTGCTTGCCCCTAATCCTGTGCCACTCAGAAGCACATCAGAGGGAGATGAGCTTCCATCTTAAGATGTTCTGAAGCTCAACATGCACAGGTCCATCCTCCTCTCCTGCCTTCCTGTCCGGATGTTTTCTGGGTGATCCCGAGCAGATTGTGCCAGTTTGGCCTGGCTGTGTTCTAATTGGCGTTTTTTTGTTGTTTGATGCCAAATCTCTCGGCAGTGATGCTGATAATCAGAGTGCACATCAACTGGAGGTGCTGATCCACTTTTCCCCCTTTGATGAGGCTTCGAGGGCAGCATCAACGTCCTCATCAAACTGGCGCCCCTCAGCCTCCTTGCATGGGGCAGACCCCAAGACAAGCCAATGTCCAACTCGTCTGCTAGGTACAGCACATGGAGAGCCTGGGGCTTCTGAACTCACCGGCTTGTCTCCGGGCCCCGCTGCCCTCCATCTCAGAAGGTGCAGCACTGAGCACTGAGCCACTGGGCATTACTCTGCTTGCCTTCTCCTCGTCTGATGAATCCTCAGGCCTCTCAGGATCTGGTGGTGCTCCCGATTCTGCCCAGGATCCTGCTCAGGGTCTCTCTAAGCTCCTAGGGATGCAGGGGCGCTGATTGGAGACCCCGCAGTGCTAACAAGGAAATCAGCTGAACCACCACCTCTGCACGCTGACGCGCGGTCAGCCGATCTGCCCAGCAACCTCTGGATCCGCTCCACCACACTACCACAGTCATCTACAGCCCTCTGGACCCCAAGCGCACTGCACTGTCTTGGACTTCTCCCACTACACCGCCATCTTCGGGCTTCCGCTTATGGCCCACTGACCACAGGGGTCCCGTCTGCTTTGTTTGTTCAGCTCTCCTGGCCTCTGCCAGCTCCCCATGACCTGTTGCCTACTTTGCTCTTCATCGACTAATGACAGACAGATGGAGAGGCAGACAGGAATTCCTGAAATTCGTGAGCAGAAAGACCTGGGAATTCTTATAACAGTGATGTCATTATGCTGCCATTTTGTGATGGGATTTTATTGCAAGAGGATTCAGTTCATGTGAGATTTCAATAATGCGGCTCATCACATTGGCGGTTGGCACAACATTACTGATGGCAATGTGATGTCATTACGTGTCGGGTATTTAAAATGGCGACACGCTGAGGTTTGTGTTCTGAATTTCTCCACTCCGTTGAAATTCCTGCCATAACAGAACTCAACTTACACACCAAAGGCCTGATCTGCCCGCCTCACAGGGCCAGCCCACCTGGAGAGGCCTCACCCCAGGCAGCTTAGACCCAAACTCCAAAGGTCCACAAAATACACAACAGTCTTTTAAAGTTCAAAAAATGCTAAAAGTGCATGGAAAGGAGGAGAGGAAAATCATGAAAACCTCCGGTTAAAGGATAAAACACATTTACTTCAAATATTGAAATGTTTATTAAAGAAAATTCAAAAAGGAAACACATGGAGAAAGAATAAGGGTTTGCCTAAATTATAGAATATAGAATATGGTGTTCCACAAGGCTCTATCCGGGGTCCGCTGCTCTTCTCAATCTACATGCTTCCGTTAGGTCAGATTATCTCAGGGCACAACGTGAGCTACCACAGCTATGCTGATGACACACAGCTGTACTTATCAATAGCACCTGATGACCCCGACTCTCTTGATTCACTAACACAATGTCTGACTTGTATCTCAGAATGGATGAATAGTAACTTTCTCAAGTTAAATAAAGAGAAAACTGAAATCTTAGTGATTAGCAATAATGGATACAATGAGGCTATTAGAAATAAACTGGATACATTAGGATTAAAAGTCAAGACGGAGGTAAAAAGCTTAGGGGTAATTGTTGACTGTAATCTGAATTTTAAATCGCATATTAATCAGATCACTAGGACAGCATTTTTTCACTTAAGAAACATAAGTAAAGTTAGACCTCTTATATCACTGAAAGATGCTGAGAAATTAGTTCATGCGTTCGTTTTCAGTCGACTAGATTACTGTAACGCACTCCTCTCAGGACTACCCAAAAAAAGACAACGAGTGCAGAGTGGAGCTGCTAGAATCCTAACCAGGAAAAGAAAATCCGAGCACATCACCTCAGTCTGAGTGTCACTACACTGGTTACCTGTGTCATTCAGGATTGACTTTAAAATTCTGCTTATGGTTTATAAAGCCTTAAATAATCTCGCCCCTTCTTATATATCGGAATGTCTGACGTCTTACACTCCAAATCGTAACCTCAGATCCTCAAATGAGTGTCTCCTTAGAATTCCAAGAACAAAACTTAAAAGAAGTGGTGAGGCGGGCGGCCTTCTGCTGTTATACACCTAAAATCTGGAATAGCCTGCCAATAGGAATTCGCCAGGCTGATACAGCAGAGCACTTTAAAACACTGCTGAAAACACATTACTGTAACATGGCCTTCTCATAACTTCACTTTAATTTAATCCTGATACTCTGTATGTTCAATTCATCATAATAACTATTCATGGTGGCTCTAAAATCCGTACTGACCCTACTTTCTTTTCTGTTTCTTTTTCCGGTTTCTTTGTGGTGGTGGCCTGCGCCACCTCCACCTACTCAAAGCTTCATGATGCTCCAACAATGATGGATGGATTAAAAGGCAGAAGTCTACATGACCATCATCATCAAGTCCTACCATGAGAACCCTAAATCCAAAGAGGACTGTTTCATTTATGTGAGGTAGAATGCCCAGAGGGGATTGGGTGGTCTCGTGGCCTGGAACCCCTGCAGATTTTATTTTTTTCTCCAGCCGTCTGGAGTTTTTTTTTTTGTTTTTTCTGTCCACCCTGGCCATCGGACCTTACTTATTCTATGTTAATTAATGTTGACTTATGTTTATTTTTTATTGTGTCTTCTATTTTTCTATTCTTCATTTTGTAAAGCACTTTGAGCTACTTTTTGTATGAAAATGCGCTATATAAATAAATGTTGTTGTTGTAGAAACTGAAAGCAAAGCAAACCCTGAAACCATGTGGAGGTCAAACCCGGAAAAATCCACCAACAATGAACGGCAAATCGATAAGTGCAACAATAATTAATTAATCATTTTATACAAAGCAAAATCAAAGTGTTAATTGGCAAGGGGCAGCACAGTGGCGCAGTGAGTAGCGCTGCTGCCTCGCAGTTAGGAGACCCGTCTGGGTTCACTTCCCGGGTCCTCCCTGTGTGGAGTTTGCATGTTCTCCCCGTGTCTGCGTGGGTTTCCTCCCACAGTCCAAAGACATGCAGGTGAGGTGCATTGATGATCCTAAATTGATGTGTGGAGTACAAGTCACAGGAGGCTTTATAACACACTGGTGAGGCCTCATCTGGAGTCCTGGGTGCAGTTGTGGTTTAGGTGATTTAGGTCTGAATACACAATGGGAGGTCTGAACATTGACAGTCCACCTTATGAGAACGACTTAGGAGTCACAGTGGACTGTAAGCTATCGACTTCCAGACGGTGTTCAGAAGGCTAACAGACTGTCAGGTTATATAGCGCCTTGACGTGTGGTGTACAAGTCACAGGAGGTTATGATCAGGCTTTATAACACACTGGTGAGGCCTCATCTGGAGTCCTGGGGTCAGTTTGGGTGTCCAGGCTACAATAAGGACACAGCAGAGGCAAGTAACAAGGCTGATCCTGGACCACAGAGACCAACAATGGAGGGAAGTCTGGAGTCACAGAACCAAATGGCAATTAAGAGGGGACATGATTAAAGTGGACTAACGTGACCATGGAGGCTATTAGGATATTAGTTTATATAGCGCCTTGACGTGTGGAGTACAAGTCACAGGAGGGTCTGGTGAGGCTTTATAACACACTGGTGAGGCCTCATCTGGAGTCCTGAGGTCAGTTTATGACTCCATAAAGACACAGCAGCACTGGAGGAAGTCCAGAGAAGAGCGACGAGGCTGATTGAGGGCTACAGGGGGTGAGTTATGAGGAAAGATTGATGGAGTGGAGACTTCTAACCATTTAATGTCAGTAAATGTAAAGAATTACACATAGGAAGTAAAAATGTGAGGTGTGAATACACAGTGGGGGTCTGAAAATCGAGAGACCACCTAATGAGAAGGATTTAGGAGTCATAGTGGGCACTAAGCTATCGACTGGCAGACAAGCCATTAAGAAGACTAACAGAATGTCAGGTTATATAGCGCCTTGATGCGTGGAGTACAAGTCACAGGAGGCTTTATAACACACTGGTGAGGCCTCAGCTGGAGTCCTGGGGTCAGTTTATGACTCCATAAAGACACAGCAGCACTGGAGGAAGTCCAGAGAAGAGCGACGAGGCTGATTGAGGGCTACAGGGGGCGAGTTATGAAGATTAAAAGAGCTGAGCCTTCATAAAGATGAAGAGGAGACCTGACTGACATGTTTAAAATGATGAAGGGAATCAGTGCAGTGGATCAGACGCCGACTTTAAAATGAGAAGAAATCGAAAGTCCGCATTATGAGTAGAATTTAGGAGTCACAGTGGACTCTAAGCTATCGACTGGCAGACAAGCCATTAAGAAGACTAACAGACTGTCAGGTTATATAGCGCCTTGACGTGCGCAGTACAAGTCACAGGAGGTTCTGCTCAACCTTTATAACACACTGGTGAGGCCTCGTCTGGAGTCCTGGGTGCAGTTTGGGGCTAAAAAAGACCTAACAGTACTAGAGAAGGTCCAGAGAAGAGCTGATTACGGGGGGCTACAGGGGATGAGTGATGAGCAAAGATGAACGAAGTTGAAAGTTTTAACAGCTTAATGTCAGTAAATGTAAAATATTACACATAGGAAGTAAAAATGTGAGGTGTGAATGCACAGTGGGTGGTCGGAAAATCGAGAGCCCACCTTATGAGAAGGATTTAGGAGTCATAGTGGAGTCTAAGCCATCGACTTCCAGACAGTGTTCAGAAGCCATTAAGAAGGCTAACAGAATGTCAGGTTATATAGCGCCTTGATGTGTGCAGTACAAGTCACAGGAGGTTCTACTCAGGCTTTATAACACACTGGTGAGGCCTCATCTGGAGTCCTGTGGTCAGTTTACGACTCCATAAAGACACAGCAGCACTGGAGAAAGTCCAGAGAAGAGCGACGAGGCTGATTGAGGGCTACAGGGGGCGAGTTATGAAGATTAAAAGAGCTGAGCCTTCATAAAGATGAAGAGGAGACCTGACTGACGTGTTTAAAATGAAGAAGGTATTCAGTGCAGTGGATCAGACGGTGACTTTAAAATGAGGTCATCAAGAACACGGGGACACAGCTGGAAACTCGCTAAGGGTGAATGTCACACAAACATTAGGAGATTTTTCTTCATGCAGAAGACCACAGACACTTGGAATAAGCGACCAAGTCGTGTGGTAGACAGGAGGACTTTATGGACTTTCAAAACTCGACTTGATGTTTTTTTGAAGAATGAAGTGGGGAGGACTGGCGAGCTTTGCTGGGCTGAATGGCCTGTTCTCGTCTCGATTGTTCTAATGTTCGAATCATAGTCTGCTGCTCAGCACAATAATCCCAAACCTCTGTCACCTTTTTGTGATCAATGCAATGTTTCTCCTGGCACATTCTGCAGTGATTGACTGTTTGTCAGTCCAGTGACACCGGACAGATGTGGCATCGTCTGTGATTTTCGTCCATGTTTCCTTCTGGCTGCAGCTCTTTGTCTTCTTTCCCAGCTGTTCTCTCACCCTGTTACAATCCCCTGCCCAGAACATTCTGGATTGGATGGCTTCAGAGGTGTCGCTCTGGACTGCCTTACCCGGTGGTTCATCGTTTGTCTCCCCTTTGTGTGCCACTGACTTGCCTTCTGCTGTCACAACACGACACTTTGAAGGATTTCCTGTGCTGACGTGTGCCATGACATTTCTTTTCTTATCTTTCTTTCTACCTTGCTACACTTCAAAGAAAAGATAGAAATGTGCCGTAATGAACACACTGAGAACGAGAGAGACCCTGAAAACAAGCAGGGTGATGTTTGCAAACTCAGCACTTAAAATGCCTGCCGTATGTGAAAATCTGACACTTGACCGCAGTATGGAGTCCTGGGTTGGCTTCTCAGGTCCTCCCTGCGTGGAGTTTGCATGTTCTCCCCGTGTTTCCTCCCACAGTCCAAAGACATGCAGGTTAGGCGCATTGGCGATCCTAAATTGTCCCTAGTGTGTGCTTGGTGTGTGTGCCCTGCGGTGGGCTGGCACCCTGCCCGGGGTTTGTTTCCTGTGTTGGCTCTGATTGGCTCCAGCAGACCCCCGTGACCCTGTAGTTAGGATATAGCGGGTTGGATAATGGATGGATGGATGGATCTTATAAAGATTCAATGAGGTCCTTTTTGGGCCCTGCCAGGGCTTTGAGCGGGATTTCTCCCTCTAGTTTTTATTGGGACTCTGACTCCATTAAAACTTCACTGTGGCAACCACTATGCAGAAAATGGCACAAGAAACGGCCTAACAGTAAAAATGAGTGACTACCTCGGGGAGACTTGGATGACGGAATCAACGTCAGGAATGAACTCCTTTGGGCATCACAAGGGTCTCAAATACTTCACGGACCTCCTCGGAGAATAAAAGAAGCCAAGCGGTCGTGACAGGGCGGCTTTCTCTGCATTTGTTATTTGCGTTTTCTTCACATCAGATATCCATTTAGGAGTTTTTGATGCTCCTGATTATGACGTTCACGTCTCAAAATACCAACCACATCAAAACGGGTCTAAGTTTTTGAATTGCTTGCCCGCTCTTTGGTATTTCTTATGCCTGCCGCCGTGTTTTGTTGTCGTGACTGGCATTTCTGGCCTCTCTGCGTCTTTCTATTCGTGCCACTCACAGGCAGTCCATTTCTGACGTTAGGTTCTTGATCAGAAATGTTATTTTAAAGTGAGCCGCTTTCTGTGGTGCTCTCAGTGCCACTTTGTCGTGCCAATTAGAGCTGCCATCTTGGGCAATCCCATAATGCACTGGGAATTTCGCCGGTGTGCTGGTCTAAAGGTCGCCCAAGCTGTTCTTCGATATCCGCGACTACGCTCATTTTGGCCCGTGAGGGTGGCACGTTCCTTCAGGCCCTCAACTTCTGGTTGGCGTTTTGGGCTCTGATGGTCACCTTTGTGACTTTGCCGTTTGACCGACGCGTCACTTCTTGCGCTGCGCCTTTTCTCTTTAAAGCCGACTTGGAGACAGACAGGCGGACACGTTACTGTCACCCAACACACGTTTATTTACACAGTCCGTTATTTACAAGGTGCACAACACAAACCCCCAAAGTCCCCAAAAGTCCTGGCCACAACAATGCCTTCCTTCTTCAGTCCGCCTCTTTGCCTCCTCCTAAGACCTCGTCCTCTACTCTCCCGACTCCAGCCATTGTCTGAAGGGAGGCGGCCCCTTTTATATGTCCTCCAGCGACCCCCTGCCGACACCCCCCTGTGTACCCGGTAGCACTCCGGGTGTCCCCGATCCTCTTCCCCCAGCACTTCCGGGTGTGGCAGAAGTGCTGAGGTCCAGGGCCCACTAGGCACAGGGACGACCCCTGGCGGTGACCACGGGCCCCTACAGGGTAGAGCTTCAAAGCCCTGTACCCGTGGCCCCCAAAGGAACCAGGGTGGTCGCCCCCACGTGGTCTGAGGTGAGCGTAAGCCCTCTTCCGGTCTTCCTAGGCGTCCCGGCCGGGTCGCCACCCCAGGCATCTCCGACACTGGCTTTGTCCAATCTGCCCAGTCGTCAGGACCACTGCAAGGGTCTACCTATTATATAGTGCCTTTCACACCTACTGTATCTGTCATGCAGTGCCATGTACCTGTTATATTCTCTGGGCACTACCCTATTGATCTCTCCCTCATATAGTGCCTTTCCTCTCTTTCTATTCCATCCTAGTGCTTTATGGTGATTGCCAGCGCTGACCCGAGGAGCTGTTTGTTCGTCTCAGTGTCCTGTCATCCTTAGCCAGAATGGTGGCACTGTGACAGTGACCGCCTCGCCCTCTTCTAGGCTCATTTCAATGGCAGCTCATCTTGCTGCTGACTTTGCACTGATGCCACCCGTGATGCCATCCCTGGTCCCATGTCTGCCTCTTCAAATTTGGTGTCAGCATTATTATTATTATTATTATTATTATTGTTGTTGTTGTTGTTGTTGTTGTTGTTATTGTTATTATTATTATTATTATTTTGTTGTTGTTGTTGTTGTTGTTATTATGATTATTATTATTTAAAAGCAGCCCTCAGATTGAAAAGCAAGCTTGATTAGAGCCTCAAGTACAAAGTCTCTGCATGCTGCCACTCCTGCCCTCTAAGCCAAATGAAGAGCTGTATGCCAAGCTGTGTGCCCGTCATGCCAGTTACTTAGGCTGGGCTCGACATCAGATCTTTTGGACTCCTAGCATCTCGTCGTTATCAGACGCTCAGACATAAATGCCAAAGTGGCTCTCTGAGTGCCCACGACCAGAGGTGAGGTAAACCCGGGCACACGTAGTTCTGGCTTCACCACCGCAGTCCACTACAACATTCGCCAAACTGCTGCCACAGCACCAGTTCCTGGGTCACCTCTGGCTTGCACTTGGGGGCACCCCATCGATCGCCCCATTCCTTCAGGACTCGAGTGCCAGTTCTCATGTATTGAACCACTCCTGTGCCCACCACACATGGCACTTCCCACCTGCAAACATCAGAGAAGCAGGCCTTGGGACCCCCAAACTGGTGACCCTCCACAGCTGTACTCAAAAAGAGAACAGGAGTCGAGGCCCCCCATGGAATGGACTCAGAGCCTGCGACTGGATGGCATAGGTCACCCTGGGCACCTGTATTGGCCAGTTCCCATGACCCCTCAGATATCTGCTGGTTGACGGTTCCTGACACAGGAGGGCTGAGGGGTTTGATCCCTCGGTCTTTGGAACACATCTTCATGTTAAGAAGGCCCAGTCTGCCCCACCGTCCACTCCAAAGCCCCCCACAATGTCCAGGACTTATCCAGTCAGATCCCACCTACCATGCTGTGGAACTCTTTAATCAGCGCAGGCTCAGAGATGGCGTCACCACCAGCCAAAGACCCCTCCTTAGAGGGGGTGCCCACCTTAGAGTAGAGTCCTGGTGTTGTCCCATGGACCCTTCCTGGTCTTCCAATGGTTTTCCAGCCCCTCTTTCTGGCTGCCCTAAAGCCCCCCTCTTCCACGCCCTCCAGTTGCTGCCCACCAATGCAGAGGTCTTGAACCCACCCACCCGGACCAGAGCATTCAAGATGTTGGTGATGCCCTTCACGAGGTGCTAGTAAAACTCATCCTGAACAGAGACCTCCACCGGCCCTTCCCATCTCCATGGCGAGTGTCCAGGATATGTGACCTCCGAGCAGATGACTGTGAGGTTCACCAGTGAGTGACCTTTAGGTGGGTTTGGAGGTCTTCATTATGGACGGTCCATGTCCTCCACAGATACCCAGTAACAATTCACTGCTCAGACTCCTGATGACCACACGCCCAGTAGGTGGGACCTTTTGGAGTCTCCAGTCCAGCAGCATACAGAACAATCAAGGAGGGTTCACATTGTGGTGACCAGCAGAATGCCATGTGCCCATCTGGGGGCTTCTGAGTATCCCCCGGCAGCTCCAGAGCAGGGAACTGACCACCCATGGTCAATATTCCTGCTCCAGAGATGTGCCCATCCGTGTCCAGCAGGCATTGTTCAATCTTATGAACCATCTGCCATCACCATGGTCTACTGTAGTATGTCTGCATCTTGCCTGTCACCCAACTGGCATTGTACCCACCCCTCCTCATTTGCCTTGTAGGCGCTGAGCTCACCAGTTGGCACCTGCATTGGCTTTTTGGATGGAGCCCAGGTGACTACTGAGCACCAGTCCCTGGGTACCTTGTGCCAGGTGGGGCCCCCAGTCCTGTTCTTCATCTGCCCCTCACCTTGGACCCACGTGCCATTGGTGCCACTCACACCTCCAGGTGTGCCCGTGTGTACACGCTCTCTCCCTACACATATACTGTATGGATCCCAAGTCTTTATTTTCTCATTGACAGGACTGTCCCCTCACTACACCAGAGTGTCACTCAGACACACAGACAACAAGCCAAATGGCAGCTGGCAACACGTTTTCTAAAGTACAGTGGTAGTGGCTACGATAAGGTGACATCTTCCATGAAGCCACCGTCGGTAACCACGGTCAGCCAGGGACAGCTGTGTGCATTAAAGGCTTGACTTTATATAGCGCCTTCCTATACTGACCACCATTCTAAGGTCATTGGAAAAGTGGGCAGCACCAACAACCACTTAGAGACTTCAGCAGGTGTCTAACTCAGTGCCCACATCCAGCTGTGCCCACGCCTGGCAGATCAAAGTGAGGGCAAGGGGCTCAGTGGCACCCCTGCTTCGCCCCCTCATGACACCGCCTCATATGCAGGTGGCCCCAGTGACACCAGCACAGCCCCCCGTCACACAAGCTGAAGTGCAGACCCCGGGCTGTGGCAGAGGTAAGTGCGCCTCCTGGGCTGTTTGCTTTGGACTCGGTGGGGTGGAGTGGGTGGTCCTTGTTACTGCTGGCTGACCTCCACATGTTGGGCGGGGAGACCTGAGAAGTATTTGGCACCCAAGTCTCTGTAAGCGACCACTTTGAACCCTGGGACTTGTTTTTCGACTTCCTCACTTATCACGTATGCAAAGAAAGGCAGGACGCCAATGCAAGGCGCTTTATTTCTTCTTTTCCATTAAGAGGCGAACTCATCCGCAGTTTTTTTTTTTCCAGCCCACTTGGGGGCTTCGAAAACAGACCAGTCCCGGACGGGGCGCATGCGCAGTGCATGCGGCCGAAAAGACAGCGCGTGACTGCCATCTAGCGACTTCAATGGAAATCGCGCGTTAACTTCTTTCAGGGGCTGGCGACACGCGTCTTGTGGAGGCGTCCTGCGGCTTTACTGGGTCTTAGTCTTCCTTGCACCCTCGTTCGCTACCACCTGGACAGGACCCAAACACCCCCCCCCCTCACTCCACCCACCGCCTCCTCCCTCTTAAGCCCCTCTGTCCAGATGCCGGCTCTCCCGCAGTCCTGGTGAATGGCTGGCTGCTGTCCAGCACATCTGCAGCTCGTCCTCCCCCTGCGGAGTCAGCTGTGTGCGGGGGGGAGTGGGGGGGAGATAGATTTTAGGAGGAGGAGTTGGCCTCGGCCTGAACATCGAGCTACGGGGCGCCTCCTTTTGCAGCACGACTGTGATTGGGGGTGTGTGGGGGGGGGGGGGGGGGGACGCTTTCATCTGTTTGTAGAATATAGCGCCTTTACATCCAGAACACCCGGCATACTACCAGGCCAAGGGTCCCGAAGGTGACTTCCTTGATCCCGCCCACCGACCTCAGCGAAGAGCCACCCAGCGGCAACAACACAGACAACATCTGGAAAGAGAAGCCGCAGCTCATGAAGACAGACAGACAGACAATCAGACAGGGGTCAAAAATTCAGCGCTGCTGGCAGGAAGTCCAGCGGCGTCCCGGAGAGGGCGGGGGAAGTGTGTGTGTGAGAGGGGGGGCGGTTAGTGGAGTACCCGAGTGTAATGTCGTCACGGCCTGGGAATGCGTGCGTGTGTCCGAGCGTGCGTGAGCTCGAGTGTGCGTGTGTCCGAGCGTGCGCTTCAGCCCCCCGACCGAAACGCGGGGGTCGACGCATTTCATTCCAACGGGCATTTTAATCCGACGCCCCCCGAAGTCAAGTCTTCTTCTCGTCCACTTAAACTTGAGATCCTTGTCTTTCGCTTCTTTTACATCAGGGGGCGCTGTTCCCCGGATCGATAACTCTGCTTTATGGAATGTCCCTTTGTTCACATTTCATTTTCCATACAACGCACACCTGGAAAGACGATAGATAAGAAGATGTGCATCGACCCAAACGGACACACCGCGCTTAAAACGAGGAGGTGAGGGCGGCTTGAACCACGAGCCCCGTCACGACCGGTCGACGAATGGAAACGAGCGCCCCTCAGCGGGAGTCCGGCGTAAGAGCACCGCTCGCCACTTCGTGTTCAACGGCATTCGCCAAATGTCCCTCTGGGGACAAAAATATCTGTTATATAGCGCCTTTCACATCTATCTATCTATCTATCTATTTTATAGCGCCTTTCATATCTATTTATCTATCTATCTGTTATATAGCGCCTTTCCAATCTATCTATCTATCTATTATATAGTGCCTTTCATATCTATTTATCTATCTATCTGTTATATAACGCCTTTCCAATCTATCTATCTATCTATTATATAGTGCCTTTCTTAGCTATTTATCAAGCTGTCTAATAAAGGGATACTGCCAGTAGGGGTCGCCAGTTCGATCTCGGCATTTCTACCACGACAGACGCTTTACAGAAGCACAGACGTGCAGGTTCGCTCAGCGCTGACAATGCAGAAGGTCCAGGTGAAGCTTTTGGTCACTTCTGTGTTATATAGCGCCTTAGCATGACAACTTTTTTTTTTTTTTTTATTTGTGAAGTCACCAGCATCGCGGTTCCCCTGCTAACCCACTCATAACTGAAAGGCGCTCTATGGCGCCGCAGCTCCTTGGCCGGCCTGGCGCAAGCAGCCTCGTCGCACGTCACCCAGCGGACTCTAAGACCCGGCAGACACCTCCGCCGCGCGCCTGCCCGCGCCCGCGCCCTCGCGCACGCGCGCACACCACACCCATCCCTCGTGACGTCACCCCTGTCCCGGCTCTCGCTCGGCGCCTCGAACTCTCGGCTCCAGAAAATGCTGCTCTCCGTGCCCCCGAGGGCAGGACTCGCGCCCTACTGCGGCTTCGGCGGCCGGAGCAGTAAGAAGGTAAGACGCCGGTGTCTCCACTGCCGTCGCCGCCTCCGTGGCCGTGTCCTTGACGCGCAGGCCGGGTGCGAGTTGCTGGGAGCCGCCTGCGCTGCAGGCCCCCCCCACCCCCGCCTCCCGCGGAGCCGAACGGGCGGGAGCGGAGCGGGGTGCAGGCCGCAGTGACGGGCTTGACAGCCGCCGGGGACAGCGGGGGGTCCCGGGATGTCGCCTTGTGCTGGGCGTGTGGTGAAAGGCGCTATAGGGCCTGATCGACGACGTGTAGTCAGCGCTCTTTAGTTTGATTGCCAGCCGTTATGTGGTGGAGGTCGGCTGTGCGGTGAAAGTCGCTATAGAGTCCGATGGTATATGTAGGCGTACATCGCTGGGCAGAGGTGGTAAAGGCGCTACATGATAAGAGAGGAGGCCTGCTCTGCTGTTAAAGGCGCTATAGACTGACGGGGAGGGGGGTGGATCTCGTGGTAAAGGCGCTATATGATCTGTGGGTCAGCTGTGTTCTCCCAGTTTGCAAGCAGCAGCGTTGTTGAAGGTGCACTGCCATCTTTTATGATTTTCATGTCGATGAGATGCTTCGGTAAGGCGCTATATAAGTCAAATGTGTCGCCATTATACGGGAGGTGGGCTTCTAGGGCGGCCCGGAGCAGCTCCGATTGAAGCCCCGATTCTAGTGAGGACAGCTCTTGTGTTAAAGGCGCTATATAGTTCTGTTGGTAGGGCACACAGTGGCACTACATAATCCGTTTGTCTTTCATGAAAGGCGCTATAGGAGCCCGAATGAGGGTGGCAATCGCTGATTTTTAAAGGAGGGGCCCCCATGTAGTCTTATTGATAGGCTCAGGGCTGCCATGCAAGGCGCTATAAGAGAGTACGAGCGTTTCTCTGCAGAGGTGAATGGAGAGGACGGGATGCTGCCCTTTGGGTGTCCTCACCATGCCAGTTTGCTAAGTCGCCCGGCAGATGCTCAGCGTGTGCTCACAAGTCGCACAGTCTGCACGTTAGACAAGCCGGGGGTGGTGCCAGGGGGCCAGTCCCAGCATACCAGACAGAGCGGGTGTTGAATGCCAGCCTTGTCCCACAGCGGGTTCAGGTGGTCGTGCCTCTCGGAGGGTTCAGCGTGTTGGAGATGTCGAGCCTGTGAGGTGCCCCTCTCCTCTGCTCTCTGCCCACTCTAGCTTGTTCTGTGCCAGAGAGAGGTAACATGACGCCACCCCCGGTATGACGACAGGCCTCCCTTCCGGGCGGCTGGCAGCAGCTCAGATTGCACAGATTAGCCGGCTGGAATTCGGAGCATGCAGGCCTCAAACAATAGGCTCATTGCGGCAGGGGTGGCGGCTCGGCTTGGCGCAGCACAACGCCGGCTTCACCTGCTCAGGAATTTGGGGCAAAATGCTTGGAAACACACCCCATGCCGCATGTGAATCTGCCTGCCCAACGGCTGTGGGCAGCACTGCGCCTCCTCGGGGTGTTGAAGGTGGGCATCCGAGTCAGTGCCTGCCTGGGCCAGTCGCCCGTAGACGAGGAGCACCAAGGGAAAGGATGGCGAGTGGATGACAAGTAAGGAGTCGTGGGGAGGAGGACCTGCCAACGAAAGGGCATAAGTGACAGGGCCTGGCATTGAGCAGACTGGGCTCTGCCTTTAGAGGGCAGTGGAGCCTGGCAGGAGCGGGCCATGTGCTTGCTTGGCACTGCTGATGATGGGTACGATTGAACTTTCCGGACTGAGTCAAGGATCTGAGTCTCTTGGGTGCCCACGTTTCATCGGTGGGCCTTTTTTTCATTGTATTTTACTGTCTTTGCCCAAATGCCCCCTGGGTTCTTTAGGTGTTTGTAATTTTTCAAAATTTGAAGCCTGGCAGCTTTACCAGGCGTGTTTTTTGATGTGCCAGGTTAAGTGTGGCAGAATTGCCAAAGCATTCAGATTGTCTGAGATGAAAAGCACCGCGGGCACCTGTAGTGCCATTGGTCCCCTGGTTTTCTTCTAGAGTTTTGTGAATTGCTTCTTGAAGCGCCTTGCAGTGTTGTTCACTGGCGCTGGGCCATTAAACTGGTCAGATTTTTAATGGTGTCAGGAGCAAGGTGGTCGACCACCAGGCAGGCAGGGGGCAGCAGAGGGTCCTCATCATGATGTGGCATTGGGCATGACTTGAGCTGTGACAGGAATGTGGTGGTCTGTGTGATTATTTAAGGGGTTCCTCAAAATGAGTGCACAGCTTAAGAAGGATGGAACCCATTGTGGTGCCCGTCAGGAGGCAGCATGGTGTTGGCACCTCACTTAGCGCCACTGACTCTCAGCTCCAGGGTCTCAAGTTGGTCCGAGTGTCTTTGTGACTTTTATTGTGTTAGGTGGATTGGCAGCTTTGTAACCACAACAACAACCAAGTTGGCATCACACCTGGCATGACTCCTGCTGTGCTCAAGTTGCGACTTTTGGCTTCAGTGCCCCACAAACCTTTAATGGCCGGCCTGAGTTTGGGAGGTCAGGGTCGTCATGAGGAGGTGCAGGTTTGGTGCCCTCTAAGCACCTTCATACACGTAGAGATGGCACTGGCATTGGTGGTGTGGCACATCTGAGCAGGGCTGTCACTGGTGCACTTCCCCTTGGTCACTACTAGGGTGCCTCAGTAGGCTCTGCTCCCCTGTTTTGCCGATCCTAATGTCAGCCTCCTGCTTGGGCACTGAGCCACATGTGTACCACCTGCCAGCTAGGTGCCCACCTTGAGTTTTGTGCAGTTGGCTTGAGTGTGTGTGGGAATTCAGAGCCCCTTTACACTTCCTGTGCCCACAGAGCCCCGTGGCAGGTCACTACAGGTTAGGGTGTGCCCGTGTCTGGCAGGTTGCTTCACGTGGAGACTGGCAGAGCTTCGGCCACATTCAGATAGAACCATCCAGACCCCTCACCTCCTGTGCCCACAAAGACCCCATCATGTCCTTGGCCCCTCACTTATTCTCAGACCCTGCGATGTCTTGCCCCCCTTGGCACCCTCATAGAGCGTCACATTCTGATGCCCCTTGTGTTCTCCTGACACCCGATTTCTCCACTCACCCCTGGGTCCCGTCACCTCCTGCCATCACCTTGTGCTTTGGATTGTCCTGACGCCTCGCTGACCCCAGACCCTGTCACCGCCTGATGCCCCCACACCCTGCAGACCCCTTCATGTCCTCACATCTTTTTGATTTCCTGGCTGATTTGCATGCGAGTCGTCAGAAAACGTCTGAGTGAAGGGGGGGGGGGGGCGACGTGTAAAATACGGTCCACTAGTGACCCATTAGTTCAGGAGTGGCTGCCCCAAGCTGGTCTGGGGGGTCTTACGTCAATGAGGGTGCAGAGAAGTGAATTGTGTGGCGGCCCACCCGGGAGGTGTCCCTGTCACTTGTGTTTTATGTTTTCCTTTGGCCTGGCAGTTCGACAGCCCCTGAGGGTCCTTTGAGTGTCCTGTTATGTTAATGACCATTTGGGGACACAGCTGGGTGACCAACTGAAGCCATCATGTGACATGAAGGCCCCTCCCCCCATTACATGGCATGTCAGGAGGGGTGGCACTCAGGTGGGCAATCCCATGCTGCACTGTGATGGATTTGCTAAAAGAGGTGGCCGCTGTCCATTCAGTCCCACTTGTCACCGCAGAGCTGTCCCCGAAGTGGCCGGGCGGCCACCAGTTAGGATCAGCCGTGAATGGGTGGGCAGATGAGAGGCACACACGGTGACAAACAAAATGAGGCGCATCTGGCTGGGGGTCTCCCAACATGGGGTGGATTTTCTTTGTCCTTTTATGGTTGACAGTTGGCCTTGTTTCAGTGACGAGATGGAGAGACCCCCACACAGGAGTGTCCTGGGCAGGGGTGGTGGGCAGAATCCCAGAATGAAGACTGGGGAGAAAATCTGAGGTTGGCAGAGAGGAGAAAACAAAAGTTTGTGGAGGGCAGACATACAGTGTGGGGGTCCGAGGGGGCGTGCAGCCACTAAACAGGCCGTATGAGGGGAGGTGGCACAGGCGGTTTGCATTAGGGCTGCAGGGGTATATAGCGCCCTGCCAATGCGGCTGGTTCTGCAATATCTAACAAGTGGCGGGCACAGTCACTCGGACGTGGGGCGCCATCGGGTCATTTGGCCAGCTGCAGATGATGTTTTTGCGATTAAGTGGTCCCATCTGTCATGGTGACACAAACATAAATACTTCTGGGGACGAGGGGTTTATAGCAGGGAGTTGTTGAGCGTCCGGTGGTCAGGGCGCCAGTGGGCCTGTCTTCTCGGTGACCATCTGCGTGTGCCATGGAGTGAGGTGCAGTAGTGCGCAGGGTGACGATTTGGAAAGACCACCGACTTGGTTGAATTGTGAAGTGCTGCCCAGTGTCCTCGTTGAGGTGCGTCACCTGAGCTCGTAAGGACATCAAACGCTGCCACGTCAGACCCTCGTGTACCGACTCCTTATTAGGAAACGCAGCGAAAGAGCGCCAGCCGTGGGTGGGCTTTCCCTGATGACCACCTTCATATTGTGAGGTACGTGGAGAGGAAGGGGGAAGCGTCGTCTCGGTGGCGTCAGGCCATTGTGGATCTATGCCAGGGTCCAGCAGAAAGGTGGGCATGGCTGCAGGATCCAAAGGACTTCTGGGCCGCCACTGCCCTCCCGGCTCTCCTCACATCCACTTTTCTCTGCCGTTTCTTGACACCGTCAGAGTTGAATTCGGTGGTCCGCGTTTGGCTCTTTGCGTTTCTCGTCTTTTACGATTTCCTTTAAAGTCTGAAGGACGGCTGAGGACGTCGCTTTGTGGCAGCGCGGTGGCCAAACTGGCAGTGGAGCAGCAGACCCACCTATGACCCCACCGTGTTGGCTGTGAGACGACTCCTCTAAGACCGACATGGACCTTCACTCCTGGCGCCCCCTCGGTGTCCGCTGATTCTCTGCAGCTCCTTCCTCGCTCGGTCAGCGTTAAACTGGCAGCCATTGGCCAGGCTGCTTGGTCCAAGAACCTGGCGCTGTAGGGCCTTTGTGGGTGTGGCTAAATGTGGGCGGGGTGGGATATTCAATTCTTGCTATATAAGGCAGTTATGAGTTAGAGGCTGAGAGGCTTCTTTATTCAGTTGGCTTAGTTTGATATTCGTTACTTTATCTATTTATTGATCCAAGAGCCGTGCTGCCCTCTAGTGGGCGAGAATGTACAGGGAGAGGCTGCACCCGCCACACGGCGGACCACCTCAGGATCCCAAATTAGGACCGGAGTGCACACACAGGCAGGACTCGCATGCTGTCAGCAAACGTCTCATCTGATAGGCTAACCCTTGGGCCTCTGACTCCTCCCACCCCA
>JANRMT010062791.1:178751039-178810161 GCA_026402145.1 Polypterus bichir lapradei | reverse complement strand
ATAGGCTAACCCTTGGGCCTCTGACTCCTCCCACCCCATGTCTGTCACAAAACACCCAGTCTGATAGGCTGACACTTAGCATCTGACTCCGCCCCTCCTGGCCCTGTCACTCGGAGCACAGCACTCTGGGTAATGCTCTCGTGAGGTCCAAACACCCAGACGTGACCTTCAAGACACACAGATACTCCACCATGGGGGTCTGCTGTCCCACAAGGCCTGACTTTGGAGGCTCAGAGGACTACATTTAAGAGTTGTGAGGGGATGTGGGTGGTCCGCAGTGCATTCTTCCATCCATCCATCATCCAACCCGCTATATCCTAACTTTCTTGACAAATCAGTCGATTCGGGTGGCTCTCCTGTCCTTCTAATCCTTGCCGTGCAGCCGGGAAAGAAGAGAAAGGTGAGGTGGGCGCATCTGTGACATGGCGCAGTTTGAGAGGAATCCCCCAGACTCTGCAGTGTATCCGGGCAGTGCCCGCTGTAATGAGTGGCTGCGGGGCTGTCTCCTTTTTTTTTTTTTTTTGAAGTGCCCTGAGTGGCCGCAGTGTCCTTCTGGTGTGGGGGCAGCAGTGCCCGTGGTCTCTCAGACTTACAAAGAGGAGGATTGGTGGCACCGCCATGTCAGACAAGTCTTCGTTGTCTGATCCACTCCGACGTCTTGACTCGTATTCAGAGCTCCGATTCCATGATGGCAAAGAAGGAAAACCACGAGCAGCAGACGTCTGAAGAGCCGAGAGCAGAATGAAGACGACGACGACAACGGCGGTCTGACTGGACGCGCCCTCCGAGCGGTGGGGGGGGGGGGGGGTGACGTCTCGTCTCAAACCGCCACATGTGTGTGTCACGTAAAGCAAACCCCACGAGACGCCCGAGCTGCTGGTTCAAAGCATACACACCTGGGCACCTGTCCTTGATAGCGGTCGGTCTCCATCTGTCATATATCTACTGCTCGGGGTGCCAGCTGGGTGACAAATCCTTGTTTAATTCAAACAAAATGACGAAAATGAGACACCTCAGTGTGCCACCTGAAGCGGGACGACCAAAAAAGAGAATTTGGGCATCACGTCAAGACAAGACGCCAGGCTCTGTGGGCGCGCTGCGTTTATACGGGGTGGGCGGGGTGCCCTCGAGGGGCGGAGTCAAGTCCGTTAGCAGTCACGCCCCCTGTCTTCCCTCCATTGTGTGGTGCCTTTCATATCGGCCTGTTGGCACCTTAATGGATTTCTTGGCTATATAGCGCCTTCCTCCCCCCTCGTCTCGTGTCCCCCACCTGTTCATTCACACCTCACGTGTTGGTGGTCCACTTTTGCTGCGTGTCCAATTCAAGCATCTTTCAGGTGGGGGGGGTTGACGCCGCTTGTGGGAGTAAGTTGAACCCGTCTTTGCCCGTCGTGTGAGAGGAGGCGTCTGCGTTACCCGTCAGCCATTTCTTTGAGGTCAGCTTTGAATCTCCTGACTCTCCTCAAAGTTGAGATGCCAGGCGACCCCCAGGGCCCTCTCCTGTGTTCTGTGAGAGCCGTCGTCACCGTCACAAATATAAAGGGTCCATGAGGGACAGGGGGGTACGGTGAGGCTGAGCCGGCTATGCCATTCTGATCCTTGTGCTGCTCGTTTCTCGGGGGTCTGCACGGCGTCCCTGTACTCTGTGACAGTTTATTAAAGAAGCCCCTCACACGATGACATCTGCCGCTCCCCTCGAGCTCATCTATTTCTTTAAATGCGCCGGAGATTCAGAGGGGGATCGCCGTCCCCCCGAGCTCCTCTTTAGAGCAGGCGGGTGGGCGTGTTTGGCGTCTCCGTCGTTTGCTTTGGTACCGGCGATGAGGTCCAAAAACTGGCATCGATTTCAGTACCACTGACCCAGCACTACTCTACCATGAAAGTCACTCGCTGTGCCCGCGCCCAGTCGTACCCCCACGCGGTTCTTGCTCCTCATTTAACGGCCCCCCCTCGCGTCTCAGACCTTTCGCCAGTTTCGGTGGTCCTTCACGCCGATGTGCTTCTCTGACTTGGTCTCCACTGCCATCTCCTCTGTGTGCCCCCGCTGAGCCACAGTCTGCCAACCTGGCCCCCTCATTGTTTGTTTCCACACCTCACCCATTTCCAATTTTCATCCCCTTTTCCTCATAAATTTCATTTTTATTTAAAAAAAAGCCCCTCAAATGTTAAATTTCGGACCCTTACTGAGAAACGACAGTCAGGGTTTGTTGTGCTGCTTTCCACAGATGGCATCGTGCAGGGTTTTGGGGGGGTCGCCCAGCGGTCATTGGACACGAGGCCTGACAGTGCAGTAGATTTAAAGCAGAGCGGGTGGGCTGCGGTCTCCAGCCCCCCCCCACTGAGGCACATGGCTTGGATGTCACCGATGTCATTGTCCTCCTCTGCCTTATTGGCGTGCGTGACGTTGCCATCTTTTCAATTTTGGACCACAGAGAGTTCCAAGTCAGACGGAGTTTGGGTGCCCTTACCTGCTGCAGGACCCCACCGTGTGGGCGAGGGCCAGCTTCTTAAGGCGGCCTTCACGTGATGCCCAGAAGATCTGCTGCTTGACATCCCACCGACTACGCCACTTGTCCTTCCCAAGGGGACCTTCTTCTGTTAGCTTGGCAGTGCCCACTGCCCCTCTCATTTCTCTGGTGCCCTCCTGGCCCTAAAGGCTGATGACGGCAGGCGTGAGTGGACCTCGTCGTATCCCAGCATGCCCCAGAGTATCTGCAGACGCACTGCCGGTCGTCGGGGCGCCTTGAATTCTGGGCAGAGCTCCGCCAGGGTGTGGGCAGCTAAGCTCACCAGTGCCTTATGAAGGGCTGTGCAAGGTGACACTGGTGTGACGCCAACAGTGGTCTTCGGTCATAGCCGTCAAGCACTCCATCCAAGGTGGCTGGCACCTCTGGTTGAGGGCCCTGTGCCACACTGGGCCGAGTTGGTGCAAGGCTGGCAGTGGAATGGCCTCTCATTGGTTCAAGTCCCATGCCGCCAGGGTGACTGGTGTGCCAGGTTGCTCATTTCTACCCCCCCCCCCCCCTTCTTTTCTCCAGCAGGGCTATGTTTCCAGCCAGCAAATGGCTCCCCCCAGTCCCAGCACCACCAGCAGCGGCAACAGCAGCAGCAGCGGAGGGGCAGAGCAGCTGAGCAAAACCAACTTGTACATTCGGGGCCTTCACCCGGGCACAAGCGACCAGGACCTGGTGAAGCTTTGCCAGCCGTGAGTATGGCACACTTTTTTGGTTTCTCATTTGGTGGACCCCAATCTCAAGATGGCGGCGGAGTTCTGGCGTTTCTCCCCCCCCCCTTTTGTGGCACCGAGTATTTGGGTGCCATCCCGCTGTCGGGCCTTTTGATGTCTCAGCCCCATTCCCCCACTTGTGTGGCAGCAGTTTTGCCAGCTCCCTGTGAAAGGCGCTAGACGCGGCCCACCCGCAGCCTCTCAGGTGTGACCTTTGTGTTTTGCAGCTATGGGAAGATCGTCTCAACGAAAGCCATTCTCGACAAAACGACCAACAAGTGCAAAGGTAAGTGCGTGCCGAGCGAGGGTCCGGGCGGTGGGGGTCCGAGCTGCGGCCGCCTCCTCCTCACTGACCACATGCTGTCTTGCAGGCTACGGCTTTGTGGACTTCGACAGCCCCGGTGCCGCGCAGAAGGCCGTCAACGCCCTCAAGGCCAGCGGTGTGCAGGCACAGATGGCCAAGGTGAGACCCTTGAGTCGGGTGGTGGTGGTGGTGGTGTGGAGGGCAGCGGCCCTTGGTGGCTAACTGGGTGTCCTCTTCATCCACAGCAACAGGAGCAGGACCCCACCAACCTGTACATCTCCAACCTGCCCGTGTCGATGGACGAGCAGGAGCTGGAAGGGATGCTGAAGCCATTTGGGCAGGTGATCTCCACCCGTATCCTCCGAGATGCCAATGGGACCAGTCGAGGGGTGGGTTTTGCCAGGTAGGACGGGCCATGACATGGAGAGAGTATCGCCTCGCACGGCCCCAAACGCACGCGCGCCCCAACTTGTCTCGTCTCTTTTACAGGATGGAATCAACCGAAAAATGCGACGCCATCATCCAGCACTTTAACGGCAAATACATCAAGACCCCTCCAGGCGTGCCAGGTGGGTGCCCCGCGCCACTTCAGGGCAGCTTAAATTCTGAGCCCACTACATGTCACCATCTCTTTCTTTCTTCTTCAGTTCCCAGTGAGCCTTTGCTTTGCAAGTTTGCAGATGGCGGCCAGAAGAAGAGGCAGAACCCGAGCAGGTACTTGCAGAACGGGCGGCCGTGGCCTCGGGACGGAGAAACGGTAAGCTGTGTGCCAGGTGGGCACCCGCACTGAGCTGTGTGGGCCCAGCTGCTTACCCTCTGCCCTGTCCATCTCTCTCCCTCTACAGGCAGGAATGACGCTGACCTATGACCCCACGCCAGCTTTACAGAATGGGTAAGTGACACTAGAGGGAGGCCAGGCAGGCTGGCATCAAACTGGCAGGCACTTCTCATTGTGGGTGCTGTCCTTTTTTTTTTTTTTTGGCCCCCATCAGGTTTTACTCCGCCTACGGCATTGCACCAAACCGGATGATCACACAGACATCCATGCCACCGTACCTTCACTCGCCAGTGTCATCCTACCAGGTGAGCTATTCTTTCCCAGGGGGTGGGGAGTGCCAGGGCTGAAGTGGGCAGTGGGCCTGATGCCTCTTTGTCTCCTCACAGGTGCACGGCCCCTCCTGGATGCATCACCAGTCTTACCTCATGCAGCCTGCTGTAAGTGCCCACTCGGGCCGGGGTGGGGGTTACCGGGCAGGGCTGCCCCATTGCGTCTCAGCTCATTTGTGCCCCTCACACTCTCCTCAGCAGGGCGCGGTGCTGACCCCTGCGCTTGACCACCACATGTCTATCCAGCCGGCCTCGCTGATGGCCCCCCTAACGCAGCAGTTAAGCCACCTGTCAATCAGCAGCGGTGGGACGGTAAGTGGCAGGGCAGGTGGGTGTGCGGGTTAGGTGGGCACACAGAAGGTGTGGGGGGGGATACTTAACAACCTGTCCTCTTGTTGATTCTCAGTACCTGCCAGCCACCACAGCTATGCAAGGGGCCTACATCCCACAATACACAGCGGTGCCTTCGTCGAGTGTGCCCGTCGAGGTGAGGACTCGGATTCACGAGCGTGCCGAGGGGGCCGCCTGCCCGCCACAGTGCTCATGGTTTTTAATCATGTGTTTGCAGGACAGCAGCGGGCAGCAGCCGCCGACACAGGCCTCCGTTGCTATAGAAACAGCTTCCGAGCATGGCGCCTATCCTTACCAGCATGGCAAGTGAAGCTAACTGGACGAAGGCCCTGGACGACAGATGCGTGCGCATTTTTTATTTTTAACCTCTTTTTATTTTTATTTTTTTTTTTTTATATGTAAAATATGCAAACCTTTTTGACTTTTTTCGTAGCTGCGTTACAGCAATTTTGTACAGAATTCTCACCCTGGCATTTTACGAGGTTCTAGAGGAAAACTATTTTTTTTATTCTTTTGAGAAGAAAACGTTAAAACACTAAAATAACCAAATCAGGGCTTAAAAGCAATTGGTGAGAGCGCCAAAGGGGCGGAGAGGAGACAATCAGTGGGCGGGGCCTCCACTGCTGCTTTGCTCATTGGCTCCTGTTCACGTGAGACTCTTTATTGTGCTTTTTGTTTGTTTGTTTGTTTTAATATTTAGGAGAGACGTTAAGACCCGCCCACAGGGTGGACACCAGGCTGCTGCCTGGCCCCTCCCACCCCCGGGCCCCTCCCCTCCCTTCCTTCCTCCCTCCCTCCTTTTTATTTATACAGACACACCTCTGCCTGCATTTTGAAAAGCTTTCGATTCTGCAATACGACACCCACGGCGCCATGGCCGCCCCCAACCCATATTTATAACCAAAGATGCTGAAGCCATCGAGCTCTGCGCTGCGCTCTGCTCTCTGATGGAGAATCCATACTTGGGCCAGCTGGACACGTGCTGGCCGCATGAAGGACATCGGCAACTTGAAACTGTGAACCGCTGACCAAGCCTGATCTCCAAGGGGACGGTGCGCCCGCCCACCCACCCCTCGTTTCACTTTGCTACTGCTGCTACGTCCGGGTGACAGGGGGCCTCGTCCGCGGCTGGTTGAGGTGACACACACACCCACCCCCCACCACCCACACCATGAGTGGCCTTGGACACGCTGCCAGTGCTGCCGCGTGTGTTCAGGACTTCTGCCTGCTTTGTTTTTTTGGTTTTTTTTTTTCTTTGCTTTAAATTTGTACAAAATGTCAAAAAAGGAAAATGTTTTAGTTTTGTACGATTTTGTGTTTCATAGACAGTCTGTTTTCTTTTGTCAATTTTTTTTTTTTGTAATAAAACAAGAAGAAAATCTGCCGACTCCTCCTTTCAGTAACAACCAAAGACCTTTACACATCTGGGCAATCCCAAGTGCCACACAGTGCCAGTCGTAGAATTTGAACCTGCAATCCACGGCCTGTGCCCCTCACCCCCAGTTCTGCCTGAGCGAAGACCACTCTGTATTGGCCACTAAATCCCACCGACTACACCACCTCAAAAACAACAGGCTGCCGCTCCTGCCCACCATTTGTTTGGGTGGCACAAATGAAGGCAGTCTGGGTTAAACTGAACCCCACCTGTAGTGCCTAGACCCCCAAATGGCCAGCCACGAAGAGGGTGGGAGTGTTGACCTGCACAGTAAGCCACGCTGAACACCATTGGTCTGTTGGGATGGACGCCAGTCCGGTGCCCCCCTGTGCCCTAAATAAAGAGAGACGCGGGACGGAGCCACAGACACGCCGTTGCTCTACTGGATGACTTTATTCAGCTCACAGTACGATCTACAGATACATGGCTGTTACATTAGAACAACGGGCTTAAACTTCTTTAAAAACGATATATTGGTCCTAAAAATATAGAAAGGAATAAATTTAAGTCACAAAAACTGTACATTATTAAAAATGCACGAGAACACCACGCCTGCTAATAGAAAAGTCAGAGACCTCGTGATCCCAGAGCCACGTGTGGCTGGCGCCTCGTCATCTACTGGCCTCTAGACGTGACTATTGCTATTAAATAACCCCGGCACCACGTGACGTGACGTGACGCGACGTGACGACTTCTCATCTTATATACAGATAGATAAAGCAGCCAGCCGACGGTCTGTCAGTCAGGCGCTATATTAACGCTATCCACCTTACAAGGCCGCCCTCGGCCTCCAGCAGTAGTATCCGCACAGCAGTCCCCTGGGCACGGCAGTGCCACCGTCACTTGTCCTGCCCTTTTCCCTGGTAGAACTCAAGCCAGCGGCTCTCGAAAAACTTGCGCAGTGAGTGACCCGCCATGCCCACTGCGGACGTGTCCTCGTTGAAGAGCTGGCAGTTGTCAAAGACCAGCTGTGCGTCGGCGGCAAACTCTTCACAACTGCAGTACCTGGGCAAGAGGAAGGAGCAGGATGGGCACTTAGTCGAGACACTGTGAAGAGAGAACGGCCACCACCACCACCACCACCACAACATCCAAGCAGCACGGCTTACCCGCCACGCAGCAGCTTCTCGCGCATCGTCAGAAAGTCCATGGGGTTCTTGACGATCTTCCTGTAGCCCAGCACCAGGCGGGGATTGACGGGCTCCAGGAAGGGCCAGGCATCGTCGTGCGACTCCATCTCCATTAAGATAATCCTGCACACACAAGGCCATGTTAGGCTTATCGCACAAGCCCCCCCCGTCACAACTCAACCCCACCAGGCCACCTGTGCCACTTACTCGCAGTAGGTCAGGTCCGGCTGGTTGCGGGTGCTCATCCTCCGGCGTTTGGCTGGGGAGGATCCATAGTCCACTGAGAAACGGGAGTAGGGGTTTTCGCGCCTCCGAGAGCTGCCGCTGCCACGCCTGGGGCCGTCCTCGTCCTCTGAGCTGCCCGACGTGAAGCCATCGTAACATTTTTTCCGCCTGTGGCTACGCTGCAGTTTTTTTCTGGGTGATTCACCGTTTGCCTGTAAAAGATGAAAAGCGGTCAGCAGAACTGGCAACAAGTGAATGACGAGGCGGGAAGGCGTCGCCTACTTGCCTTTGCCACACAAACCGGGCAGAACCAGTCGCCCTCTGGCACGGCAACAATCTTGGGCCGCAAGCAGTAGGTATGGCAGCCGCGGTCACAGCCGTCGCACAGTAGGAGGCACTCGTCGTCGTCCCCCTTGCGACACATCAGGCACGTCTGCCAACACGAGATGGGGCCCGTTAGCTTACGAGACCAGCGTGGGTTTAAGAGCGACCCGCGGCCGAAGACACTTACCACTTTGACCACCGAGCGCTCCCAGGCAATGGACCGCTCCAGCTGCAGGATGCACAGCGCCAGCTGAGCCCCGCTTCGACATCGCTCCACACTCTGCCTCCAGACCCTCAGCCGTGCAGTCATGCCCTGCTCTAAACTAACAACATAAAATTCCCAAAGCTGAGGACCCACGTCTGCACCCATCAAGCCGGTCACCACCCAGAGCTGAGCAAGGCACACGTCATGTAGCCCAAGAAGCCACCACGTACCTCTCAAGGCCGGCGGTCACGTCGGTGTCTTGGCCCGTCAGTGTCACTGCTTTATCCAGGATGACGTCATTAACGTTCCACAGCGGCTCCTTCAGGTAGCGCCTCTCAATGTTGCGTTCAAGCGCCGCCAGCCGTTGGACGGCCAGATCCAGTGGATGGGTGGGCACTCGAAGATAGTCCAGCACCTCCTTTTTGGTCTTGATAATCCAGTCATCCAGCGGCTCGACGTGGTGTTCGAAGTAACGCAGGTCTTCTCTGACGGAGTCGGGCTCTGGACACGTCCAACCCTGTTGGAGAAATGAAAGCCGTCACGAGGACTGGCAGTATGGCTGCATGACAAGCCAGCCTGATGTCACACTCACACACCGTAACTGTGCCAGACGGGGCAGTACAGTTCTCTGGGACAGCACTCGATGCACCCCAAGCATCCCAGCGGAGTCGGACCGTTACGTCGTCGTCCGTCTGTCAATGGCCGTAGGGATTTCACCCCCAAATTTCCCATCTAGTGTGTAGGGTCAATCACCCACCTTTAAGGTCCCCATGCCTAATCATTTTCCTGGTGGGGACAGGGACTCCGAGTGCCCAAAACAACTGACATCTCGGCACGCTCTGTTGGCATTTGGCGCCCGACTGGTAACCGTAGACAGGGCAGCTCACCCAAGTAATCCTACGCTGCAATGCACCACACTGGGAGGCAGACGAGGGTCCGACACACCCCTCGACAGATTCTACATAAAGGGTCTTTACCTTTACTTGCAAATCCGAAGAAAAAACCCTCTGCTCAAGGTCCTCAACCCAACGAAGCACCTCGAGATCCACAGCCAGTGCCCTCTGGGTCACCGACCACTGCAGCACAGCATCATGTGACACCTGGCCATCTTCATCAGCGGCTTTGTGAAAGATGGGGTCTAGGAGACAAGGTCCAAACACACGATTAAGAGAAGCCAAGCACAAGTGTGGCTGCACGATGGACAGCCCAGCCGGGCCATCAGTACATACCACTCTTGGGCCGGTTGCAGATCTCCCTCAGGTACTCGGCGTGTTTGGTGAGATGTTTGTGAAGCACCCTCTCCCTAATGCCTCGCAGATGCAGTGCCTGGAGCAGAGCTGTGATCTCCTCTTGGCCTTGGATCCACCACCAGCCCCCTGTCATGTCTGCAATCGAGAAAAACAAAAACGGGCTCAGAGTGGCGCCACTAGCAGCCAATGGGCCGGGAGTCCTGCCACCTACCTGGTGGGACGGCCTGTGGAACGAGCTGCGTGAAGTACTTGTGCTCAATCTGCCTCAAGAACTTGGAAGGTGGACGCCCCCTTCTTCTCTGCAGGCCCCCCCTTCTCCAAGGCTGCTGGGGCTTCTCTGAAGGTGTCGAGGAGGTGCACTGCGGGTCCAGCATCGCCTCTGTCAAGCCAGACGCCTGGAAATGAGAAGTCGTTAGTGGACAGCAGAGTGGCAGGGCCAGCTGGTCACACAGCCTCCCCGGGGACACTCACCTGCAGAGCGGCGGGACACGGCTGAGAGAGCGAGGAGTCGTCACACGGCGTCTTTGGAAGGAGATTAAACCAATGGCCTGCTGTCTCTGCCTCATCCTTCACCGGCTCTAGTGTGTTACTAGCGCTCGCCACACCGCTCTGGGATTGGTTAAGCCAGGAGATGAAGGCCGACTGGTTGAGGTCCTGCTGGCTCGGGTAACTTGCCGCCTGGATGGTACTGGGCTGCGTTGCACCGTTTGTACTGGGACGTCGTCGTCGCCGCCTACGGGCTTTGGCCATCTTCAGGTGCAGTTCCACCTCGGGCTTGATCTTCCTGGGACGGCCACGACTCCTGGACTGGCTCATCAGAGACACGCTGGTGTCCCACTCTGGCTCGTCTGAAGGGATCGGAGGTGGCGGTGGAGGGGGCTCAGGTAGCGGCTCCTCCTTGATTGGGGAGATGACTGGAACTGAGAAACGCAGACACTCCTCCTTGATGAAAGGATCTTCAGGAGCTGAAATCAGAAGCATACAATGGGATTACAGGTCGCCCGATGGCCTGGGCTCTTTAAGAGTGGCCTGCTTCACCAATATTCAAAGAACAAGTCACGTTGGGGAGCCTGCACTGCTACAGAGCGTCGCCGCACCCACTACACGAAGAAACAACTCGGGATCCCAGTTGGCAAACCCCCAGGCAGAGACACGGTCCAGTCCTACTCTCTGGAAATGACCCTCTATCTGCCGCAGCCAGGTGTTATGGGGGCGACCCCTTGGCCTGGTCCAGCTACTCGGGTCCCTAACAATGAGGATCTTATGAGGCGGATCACCCTCTGGTAAATCGCGCCACATGGCCGTGTTGGCGTAACTGACGTTCCCTCACAATGCAGGTCATGTGCCTCATTCGGGACTCCACGAGCAACACAAAGTCAAACCAGCGGGACCCAAGGATTTTCCAGAGAGACACAAAGGAGTCCAGTCTTCATCTCATGTCACTGAAAAGCGTCCATGTCTCACAACCAGGAAGCACTAGGACTGTAAAAGTCTTGGACCTTCGTCCTTTATCAGAGATATCAGGGGCGCCACACACCACTTTAAAACGTCATGACCCCCCCCAATCAGTCCACTGACTTCATAGGAAGAGTCACCAGAGTCACACGAACGTCACTGCCGAGGTCAGTAAACCTCTCGATGATGAGGTCGACACTCTCTCTACAGACAGACACACTGCTGATGGCCGTGCCCAAGAGCTCATTAAAGGCCTGGATCTTTGGTTTTGATCAGGACCCTCGCAAGCCCAGACACTCAGACCCCTCACTCAGTCTCTCGAGACCCCCAGTCAAAGCCTCCATTGAAGATCACATCATCATCAGCAAAGTCAAGATCCGTGAACCTTTCTTCACCAACAGATGCCCCCCAGCTGCTGGACCCCATGATTCTGCCCAACACCGAGTCCATGTGATCATTGAACAGAGTAGGAGGAGAACACACCACTGACGGACCCCAGAATCAACTGAGAGGTCCTGCCTCCACTCTGCACAGCACTCACAGTCCCAGTAGACAGGCCGGCCATGATATCCAGCAACCTCGAAGGGATCCCACGAACCCTCAGGACGTCCCACAGGGCAGCTCGATCAACTGAGGCAAACGCTGTGCGAAAATCGACAAAGGCTGCAAAGAAACTCTGCCAACACTCTCGTTTGCGCTCCATGAGAACACTCAGTGCCAGGATGTGGTCGATGGCAGACTTCTTAGGTGTAACACCAGACTGTTCTGGTCGCTTGTAGGTGAGCAAGTGATCATGGATCCTATCGAGGATGACCCTAGCCAAGGACCTTACCTGGCACCGAGAGCAGTGTTATCACCCCTGTAGTCGCCCCAATCCAGGCGATCACCCTTCCCTTTCCAGAGAGGGATGACAAGTCCCGTTTGCCAGTCAGTTGGGATGATGCCAGTCTCCCAAATGGAAGCAAAGATTGCTTGCAATGCCAGGAGGACAGCCTTACCACCAGCCTGAAGAAGTTTACCCCGGATACCACAGATCCCGGCAGCCTCCCCCACCCCCAAGCTGATTCACCACCTGTGCCATCTCAGTGAGACTCGGGGGGCTCACAGCTAACTGGAGGACCTAGCCGGAGGATCAGCTTTGAACAAGTGCTCAGAGTAGCCAGCCCAGCGGGTCACAACTGCAGTGTCATCCGTAGTTTTCTCAGAGACACCCTTTGTGTTTTTCATACTGTATTACACACATTAGAGATGACGTAGTGGACACGTGCGTGTCAGGGCGGTGGGGCCTTTCAATGACTGCTACATACAACATACAGTCAGGGCCTCAAGTATTTGGACCGGGACACGATTTTCAGAATTATGGCTCTCTACGCTACCACAGTGGTTCTGATATAAAGCAACCATTATGTGGGGGTGCAAACCACTGGTAAACCTCCAGCACACGAAGGACAGATTAGACTTTGACAGAAAATAGTTTTTAAAAGTCTGTCCAGTTCCGGAACAATTTTCTTTGGACAAAGGAAATTAAGATCAATACAAACCAGAATGATGGACAGAGAAGAGTATGGAGAAGAGAAGGAACAGCTCCTGGTCTGGGGAATACCACCTCATCCGTGAGGCCGTGTTATGGCCTGATCATGAATGGCTGCCAGTGGAAGTCGGTCACTGGTGTTTATTGAGGATGAGGCTGCTGACATGAAGTAGCAGGATGAATTCTGAAGTGTAGAGGGCGCTATACGGACTGCTCAGAGTCAGACAAATGCTGTAAAAGTGACAGGACGACACTTCAGTGTCACAGGCCGGGTTGATACTTCACGCAATGTGACGCCTGCTCCAGTGGACGCCACTGCTACGCAAGCGTTTTACTGTTTATACCTGCGCGCGTACTTTACATAAATCTGGAAGATTCCACCAGGCGGCAGTGCGAGATATCATCCATTAAATTCCAAGGACGCTTGGCCACATTATCTCCGAAAAAGATGTTAATGATTACAGCCATCAATCTGGGGACGCGCCCAGCTCGTCACAAGGTGAACACAAGCACAGACACTGGTGTCATTATAGTGTCACCAGACCCCCAAACCTTCATGTCTTTGGAAGGAAACCGGAGCCCACTGTGGAGACACACCAGGAAAACATGCAAACTGCAAAATGCTACCACCGTCTGTAATTATTAATGGTATTCATTATTTAAATGAAAAGTTAATTTATCTGTAAATGTAACATACATATTTTAATGCATTTCATCATGAAAGTGATATCAAGTATAAATCTAAGGATTCTAAATGTGCAGAGAGTTGGAATATCAGACATTTAATGAGTTCTGTGTGGCGATTGCTGCTGTCAGGTCAGGAGGAAGTCCCAGCAGCAGTGACGATTAACAACTGGGTCGGTTTTATGATGACGGTCTGCTTTAATGAGAAAGTAAATTACGAGGTTAAAGCCAAAATGTCCACTTTGTTCACAAAATACACCCCTTCACCATGTCCTTAATTTATTTCTCTGTAGTTCAAATACGTCGCCATACATTCTGATGTTGTGGAAAAAAAAAAAAAAAAAAAGACGTCACAGGTGAGACTTTTAAAATGTCATTATGTGTCATTATGTTGGGGGAAAATGCGATGCTTGAATATAAAAGCACCACAAATGTCAGCATGTCAGCATTTTGCTTCACTACATTCATCAAACATCAAATCACGCACATCGATCCTGTAGGGTCACCAAAGCGGATTTCTGTCACATTTAAACAGAGACTCTGACGTCACGTCCCGACTTGATCACACTGCGCCCCCCGACATTTTTCTGGTACTGCAACTCGTGCGCGCATCGCATTAATTTCTGAGGACCTGCTCAGAGGATGCGTCAAATGAATGCTGGGAACGCGTGTCAGCCATGATCGTGTGGGCATACGCGTTTTCAGCGTGAAGTATAAACGAGCCCTAAATTCTATCAGACGGTTGTGGCGAGCTCCCCCTTCTACATGGTGGTGTGCTGGGGAGGCAGCATAAAGAAGAGGGACAAACTGGTGAGGAAGGCAGGCTCTATTGTAGGCACGGAGCTGGACAGTTTGACATCCGTGGCAGAGCGACGGGCGCTGAGCAGACTCCTGTCAATCATGGAGAATCCACTGAACAGGATCATCTCCAGACAGAGGAGCAGCTTCAGCGACAGACTGCTGTCACCGTCCTGCTGCACTGACAGACTGAGGAGACCCCACACTATGCGACTCTTCAATTCCACTGGGGGGGGTAAGCGTTAATATTATACAAAGTTATTGTCTGTTTTTACCTGCATTTTTATTACTCTTTAATATTTTTTTTTTTTGTATCAGTATGTTGCTGCTGGAGTATGGGGATTTTCCCTTGGGATTAATAAAGTATCTATCTATCTATTATATAGTGCCTTTCATCTGTCTATCTATCATATAGCGCCTTTCACATCTATCTTATAGCAACTTTCATATCTATCTATATAGTGCCTTTCATCTGTCTATCATATAGCGCCTTTCACATCTATCATATAGCGCCTTTCACATCTATCTATCTATATAGTGCCTTTCACATCTATCTATCTATCATATAGCACCTTTCATATCTATCATATAGCGCCTTTCACATCTGTCTGTCTATCTATCATATAGTGCCTTTCACATCTATCTATCATATAGCGCCTTTCACATCTATCGATCTATCTATCTATCATATAGCGCCTTTCATATCTATCTATCTATATAGTGCCTTTCATCTGTTTATCTATCATATAGCGCCTTTCATATCTATCATATAGCGCCTTTCATATCTATCTATATAGTGCCTTTCATATCTATCTATATAGTGCCTTTCATCTGTCTGTCTATCTAGCATATAGCACCTTTCACATCTATCGATCTATCTATCTATATAGTGCCTTTCACATCTATCATATAGCGCCTTTCATATCTATCTATCTATCTAATAGCACCTTTCATATCTATTTATCATATAGCGCCTTTCATATCTATCTGTTATATAGCGCCTTTCATATCTATCTATCTATCTATTATATAGCGCCTTTCATATCTATCTATTATATAGCGCCTTTCACATCTATCTATCATATAGCGCCTTTCATATCTATCTATCTATCATATAGCGCCTTTCCTATTTACCTATCATATAATGCCTATCTATCTAAAGATGGACGATGAGCCAAAACATACTAGGTCAGCAAACCAAATGCTCTTCAAGGCCAAGTCAAGCTCAGCCCAACTGGACATGCAGTTCACTTGCTGAAGACAAAACTGATGGCAGAAAGTCCAAACAACAAGCAAACCCAGGTCCCTAGCAAGTCTTAAAACGAGGTAAATACAACTTCAGACAAACAAGAATACGTGACATATTCCACCATGTCTTCATCTGTTTACAAGCTGAGTCACATGGTGGTTAAGTTTTTGGGTTCGAATCCCACAACTGACACATGTGACCCTGAGCAAGTCACTTCATACTTGCTCTAACTGGAAAAACAAAAAAGAAATGTAACCAATTGTATCTCAAATGTTGGAAGTCACGGTGCATAACAGCGTCGGCCAAATAAACGTAAACTTATTTAACAAAAACTAAGCGAAAATACCAAAGCAGGGTGTGAATAGTGAAGTTCACCCTTACTGCTTCCATAGGAATTGAGAGCCTGGCGCTGCCAATCAAATGCACTCGGTTAACTGATCTTCAGCAAGTGTGACCTCCTCGATAAAAGCTCACGTGTTGTCAGTTTGCTGGTGTGGAGCATTCAGGTGTGTGTTAACAGTGCCAAGGAGGAAAGACATCAGCAATGATCTCAGAGAAGCAGAAGCACGGGTTATAAGGCCACGTCCAAACAATTTGAAGTCCATCACTCTGCAGTGAGAGCGATTATTCACAAGTGGAAAGCATTTAAGACAGTTGAAAATCTTGCCAGCAAATTCACCCCTGAGGTCAAACTGTGCAGTGCTCAGAGAAACTGCAGAAAATCCAAGAGCTCCATCTCAGACTCTGCAGGCCTCAGTTTACATGATCAATGTTAAAGTTCATGACGGCACAGTTAGAAAAAGACTGAACAAGTATGGCTTGGTTGAAGGGAGAACATGGCAGCATGGCTGAGGTTTGCAAAGTTGCATCTGAACAAACCGCAACACCTTTGGACAGACGAGACCAAAGTGGAGATGTTTGGCTACAATGCACTGTGTGACTTTTAATTAAAGCCAAACCCAGCGTATCGGCACAAACACGTCATACCAACTGTGAAGTGCGGTGGTGGAGGGCTGATGATTTGAGCTTGTCCTGTAACCACAGGACCTGAGCGCCTTGCAGTCAGTGAGTCGGCCATCAGCTCCTCTGTATACCAAAATATTTGAGAGTCAAATGTGAGGGCATCTGTCGAAATTGGGTCATGTGACAGGTCAGTGATCACAGGCACACCAGCACATCTACAACAGAATGGCTGAAAACGGACAAGAGTCAAGGGGTTGCAATGGCCGAGTCAAAGTGCAGACCTCAGCCTGTTTGAAATGCTGTGATGGGACCTGAAGAGAGCTGTGCAGAAACGAATGAACTGAAGCAATGCAGTAAAGAACAGGGGGCCAGAATTCTTCCACAACAGTGTGAGCGACAAAGTAAAGCAGAAAATGATGACTTTATTAAAGTTACGACTCCTAAAGGTGCTTCTACAAGCTACTGAATCAGGGGGTGGACTTGGCTTTTCACACATGGCTTCTCCATTTTTGTTAAATAATTAATGACACGGTGAATCGGTTTGGTTTTTAAACACCTGAGGTTTCATTTAAATCCGTTTAGAACCTGCGGAGGACCAGATGACTTTTTATATGTACATATAACCGTATATAACTTTTTCACATGACTGTACATGTCCGTCACACGAGTTGATGGAGACTTCACAGCTGTAGATTGTACTTGTATACAAAGCTGCATTTACACCTAACATTAAAACTCATCTCAATTGTTGTATGTGAACAGAAAGCATATCTGGAGTTCCACTCATGTTAACTGCGGCCGCACTGCAGTCTGTTTCTGACCAATGCCACACGTCGTCTGTCTGATCCATTACCAGCACGTTTCCTGACGTTTCTTTTCTTTTTTTTTTTTAAATGTGGTTAAGCGCCATCCATTCGTGACACACAATAATCACCCGGGGACAAGCGGATGTACTTTGCTTTAGTTACAAATTCTCGCGCGTGTTCAGACTGCCACTGTCACTCAGCCTTACACGTCGATGTCCTTTTTTCACTCAATGCTCATTCTGGTTCGGTGGCGGCTGCTGCTAACTTTCCTGACCCACAGCCATGTCAGAGAAAAGAGAAAACTTATAAAAGAAGGAGAGAGAGATGCAGGGCAGAGTATAAGACTGATAAGCAGAGAGTTACCCAGGTGCCTCGGCTGTCGTGAATATGGAGTGGCGGTACTTTAATATATTCTGGTCGACATCAGGAATATCAAATGTTACTTTTGGCCCTCAGTAAAACTGACTTTTACACCCCTGCCAACATGGACAATAGACTACAGCAGGGGATGAAGAGTGTGCCAGTGAGCTCTACACCGATGATGAAAGCGTACAGTTGGGAGGCACTAATTTGAGGGGTATCTGAGGGCAATGGCCATTTAGCCATCGTCAAACCGCCACAAGACATTCAGGCAAGTTGGTGAGCAGCCTGAACGTTGGGACAGTCGTTGTCACTCTTACCTGCTGTCTCCTCTGATCCTTCAACAAGGACACCACCGACGTGAGGCAAGACCCAGTAGCGTCTGCGGTATCTGTCCTGGCCCAGGGACAAGGCACGCAGGGTTTGAGAGTTATGCTGCAGTTTCTTTCGGAAGAAGATCTGCCGCTAGAGCAGAGAAAAACAAAGATGGTGAAGCGGGGCAGCCCACTGCTGGAGGCTGCTTTGGTGACAGGCATACAGGCAGCGGTACCTTGGTGAGTTTGTCGATCTGACGCTCCAGTTCAGGAATACTGGCCGTCGAGGGGCTCTCGCCCTGTAACAAGAGAGACACACACACACGCACATGTGGAGATCAATCTTTTGAACTTCACCACAGAAGCAGTAAGTGGTGCTTCACTTGTTTGTCTCGTTGCATTTCCAAGACCGTTCTCTTTCACTCTTAACGCACCTCGCTTGGTTCTTCCTTCCTTCCACTTCCCCTGCACTCGCCTAACAGCACCGCTTCTTCTAGGGCAGCGTTCTCGTCCTCGGTGATGCGTGTGCTCCGGCGTCGATCTTCCAGGGACGCCTGAAGCTCTGTGCAGCCGGTTCTCTTGGCTAGAGCCATTCTGAGCCTGCAGGGAGGCAAGAGGCCGTTACTGATGACGGTCACAGGAGCTGCCAAGCCGGTGATATCTGTGAGCAGCAGCCATAAGCTTATTACCTGCGCAACTTGCCTTCAATGATCCACTTGTTCTTTCGGTACGTTGCCATGTTCTCCAGCGTCTTATCAATTTCACTACAGCAAGAGTAGAGACGACAAGGGGACGGTCAGTAAGGGTGGGACAGGGAACAGGGACTCTGTATCCAAGGCATTGCTGGCCCACCTGATGACCAGATTGCTGCCATTGAGTTCATTAACAACAAATGCCAAAATAGCAGCCTTCTTCTCTGGATGAAGAGATTGGAATGGCTGTGTCCTGAGATGGTCACAAACGTCTGCGTCATACCCATACACCTCCAGGAAAATCCGCAGGGTCTCTGACACAGTGCTGCGGTTCGATGTTAAATCCACAATTCTCTCTCCTAGGATTTTCACAGACTGAAGGGAAAAAAAAATTAAAAGATAAATTGTGACCGGGGTGCGGCCCATAATATTTGGGTACAAGGCAACCAATTCGTACTGGACTCTCTTGGAAGGGCACTACGTAAGACACGGCCTACCTGGTAATACTGAGGTAGTCCAGGGTCACGAAGTGCCACCTGAAGCAGTTTGGCCAGAAGGTCAAGAAGTCTACCCAGACTGTCTGTTACATTCATCAGGCCCTCCTGCAGTGTGATCAGGTTGGGCACATCATGTGCCACGTCCAAACCTAGCACCTTGCCATAGCTGTGCAAGAACTCCACTGCTACAAGGCAATCCGAGAAGGCGCGTCCTGACAAAACCAGACCAGGAATGTGGGAAAACTCTGGCATGGGCTGCAGTGAAAGGGATAGGAGAGGCAGGCACCGAGTTAGTGAACCTGAAACACGTTGAAGTTCATGTGCTCATCTAGCTGGCATACCTGATGGTCAGTGATGCACATGTCCTCAGTGGGTTTCTTCAGTTCCTCCAAGATCAGCTGCTGCCGCTTGCGCTCTTCCTGCCGTTGCTGCAGCTGTGCTTTCTTTTCCAGTGCCTTATAACTGCCGTTACTCTCTTCTTCCTCCACAGTACTAACAGCCTTCCTTCTTCGTCGTTGGCGCCTCTTTACTGGTGGCTCCCTTGCTTCAGCATCCAATGTGTCATTGTCCTGTGGAACCAAATGGCCATGTTAGGGTCACGTTTCTTCTCTAAGCCCAGCCTTTCATTCCCACCTTGCACACGGCTTTACCTTCACACGCCGCCACTGCGCTTTTGCCTTGGTGGCCCCTTTCCTCTTATTTCTTGCCTGTCAGAAAAGTCCAACATAAATTCAAGGTTACTATCAGAACTTCAGGAGAGGTCCAATCAACACAAACCTACTCCCTGTGGAGTGCCTTTCACAAGCATGCTTTAGGGCACCATGTTGGTGGTTTTAGAGGACACCCATCACAACCTTACCTTGAGCTTCATTTTCCTTTTCAGTTTGGTTAGTTTTGCTTTGTCTTCATCACTAAGGACAGCTGAAGAGAGGAAGAGAAGAAGAAAAAAAAAAAAAAAGAACCTGTGCTCAGTTTTCATTTGACTCCATGATGCCCTGGTGGCACGATTATTTTGAGAACCACCATCTGTCACAATCTCTTGCCTAGACAACTGTTTGCATTCCAAGTCTCACAGCATGACTCCTACTTCCTGTGCGTGTTTATTAATGAGCCACCATGGAGGCCGTCAGAATGATCGGGTAGGGGGTGTGGGAGAAGTCCTGCCTTAAATACAACACCTGGCCCAGGATGGGACGGGACTCCAGCTTTCTACTCCATTTGCACCTGTCAAGTGCTCTAACCTTAAAAAAAACACTGATGATGGAACTCCACGGATCACCGATACCAGATAGGAACTTTACCAAGTCTTAATTTGGAGCGTTGCAAGAGTGTTCAGGATCAAGTTGGATCTGGGGAGTGACATGACACAGCAGCAAAGTTACAGTGCCCACCAGACCATATCATACCCATACCTTGTGCTTGTAGCTTCTTGAACAGTCTAGCATCCGCTTTGCTGAGCAACCCTATGGTTCCAGACTTGGGTGGCCTCCCTGGGCCTTGGTGCCCTTTGGGTCTTGACCGCGCCTTGGGCTTCTCCTTGTCTGGATTTCGGGGGCGTCCTCGCTTGCCAGTGATTGCCAAAATCATGGAAGGAATCTCCTCATTAGCCAGCATGAACCACTGGAGTCCCTGGTCAGGGAGAATCAAAAGGTGAACAAAACAAAGAGAGAGGAACAAAAAGAAATACGGACTGACTACCAAAATGGCACAAACCTTGGGGGTCTCCCGCTCCTCATAAAAGTCTCCAACTGGCATGCGGGGGCTGAAGCTGAAATGCTCCCTACTGACTGGCAGTGTTTGGTGTCGGCTGAGGTACTGTGAAGACACAAGCAGAACATGTGTACTTCCTGCAGGATGACCAAGGGAGAGCAGCACATCGCCCAAGGATGCCCAAGTTACCTTAATGACTTCTGGGAACTGCTTCATTCTCTTGCCGCATGGAGCATAATACCAAGTCTCTCCCTTCAGCCGGGTGCTATTCTTCCGGATCCTGATCTCCCTCTTCCAGCTGCGGAGAAACACCAGCATTCATGAGCAAATGTACGTTGAGTTACTGGGCAAATCCACTTGGGTCCCGAGGCTCCCAAAGGTCATGCCAGCAAAGCACCAGTCCCAGCGTCTACCCCACAAATAAAAATATTACCCGTGCAACAGAGGGAAGCGGACCTGCATTTCCGTGGCAATCCTTCTCCTTGGGGTGTGCTCTGGACACACAAAAAAACACAAATATAATGTCAGTGGACACCTCAAGGGGGCTGCTTTCTCCCCCATCATAAACACCAACCCACACACATGCAATTACCGCCAGCTGTTCGACAGGCAGCCTCTTCTTCATCTGTTGGAGCAGGCCCGGGTGAGCAGCATGCCAAGTGCTCCTCAACAGCGCTTTCATTAGTGGCTTTATCTATCTGGTCTTCCTCCTCCTCCTCCTTTTCGCTGGGCTCAGATTGAGGTGACTGGCAAAGTGACAGTTTTTCAGTGTTTTCATTGGTGGCCTTTTCCTCCTGCTCCTCTAACTCCTCCCCCAACTCTTCCTCTGTTCTGGAGGGCTCACTCTCAGGTGAGCAGCAGGAAGATGGCGCTTCAGTGTTCAAGCTAGTCGTCTCCTTCTCTTCCTCATTTTCCTTCTTCCTCTCCTCACTCTCACCAAATGACTCCAAGTGGAGATCTGCAAACAAGTACTCAAGTGTTTTAGTAGGCAATGGACAAATGAAGGACAGCCTGCCACTAGGGGCACTCACCACTGAGAGAAGGGGAGCAGTCTGTTTCCTGAGCTACATTTCCTTCAGAGATGTCACTGCTCTTGTCCATCTGCTGAATGCAGGGGGGGCTTTCTGGTGGGCTGCTCTGAGTTTCTAGTAGAACCCGTGTGGCCACACTCTCAACCTCCTGGTCACCAGAGAGTGGCGACTCCGCTGCTTCTGCAAACGATACAGAACCATCAAGACTCCCCCCACAGCCTGGCCCAATTAGAATTCACTGCTTCCAGGAAGACAACCTCACTTCCTGTCAAGTCACTTCATCACTTGGTTTACAGCAAAAATCTGAAACTGAATGACTGGCTTATTTATTCTTCCCAAAGTCGAATCAGAACATTGGAGAAATTAGGTGGATAGGACTGGTGAGCGTTGCTGGGCCGAATGGCCAGTTTCTCTCAAAACTGTTCTCACGTCGAGTTCTGAATATCCCTAAAGTCCTTACTGTCCACCACACTGCCTGGTCACTTATTCCATGTGTCTATGACGTTTTTCTTCACACAGAACCATAATGTTTGTGTGAAATGTACCCTTCACGAATTTTCCAACTGTGTCACGTGTTCTTGATTAACTCATTTTAAAGTCACATTCGTTCAGAATTTTAACATTTTACTCAAAGGTTAACACGGGGTATAATTAAACAGAGAAGGTTCAACTCCTACAATCTGTCCTCATAACACATCCCCTGGAGATGCTGTGGAAGGAGCTCAAGAGAGCCGTTGGCAACAGACACCCCAAGAATTGTCCGCAATCTCTCATCTGCAACGACTGGAAGTGCTTGTTTGAGGTCGCTGCCGTCAAACGAGGATCACCCATTTATTAAATCCAAAAGTTCACTTACGTTTTCCACATCGCACTGTGAATGCTTGTTTGATAGGTGTGTTCAATAAAGACATAAGATAATAGTTTGTGTGGTAGTAGCTTAAGTATATCGTGTTTGTCTATAATTGCTGCTTAGATGAAGATCACATTTTATGACAAATTAATGCCAGGTCATTCCAAGGGGTTCACATACTTTCTCTCTATTATAAAAGAGAATTGGTGCGGTACACATGCAGAGCAGGTTAGAGATAATGGAAATACGAAAATTCAAAAGTCTCAAAAAAAAGGATAGTAAAGATCACATCAGCGCAAACAAATGGAAATTATTACTCGGTGAAATAATGGAACAGCGAAATAAGACCGAATATATCGTTCAGATTTAAACTTTAAGTCGGAGACTTGTAGAACGTCTAATCTGTGTTGTCATCGGTTGTGGGTTTGAGTTTCTTCCCAATGAAGAGGCGTATCCGAGAAAAAAATAAAAGATTTGCTGTTTGGCGAAATCCTGCGAGAGAAACCATTTGTGTGAATGCTAGTGTCAGACACATTTCTTGTAGAGAGAAAGAAACGATATTCACTCATGGGAAGCTATACGTTGCGTTGTCACAATGTAACTCGAAACACGAAATTAAAATTCAGTGCGATATTGGCGAAAAGGTAAAAGTGAAAAGAGATCGAATGTACAGTCATATGAAAAAGTTTGGAAACCCCTCTCAGCCTGCATAATAATTGACTCTCCTTTCAACAAACAAGATCACAGTGGTATGTCCTTCATTTCCTAGGAACATTGGAGTACTGCGGTGTTTTCTGAACAAAGATTTTTAGTGACGCAGTATTTAGTTGTATGAAATTAAATCAAATGTGAAAAACTGGCTGTGCACAAATTTTGCAGTTTTGAATGCCTGTCACTGCTCAATGCTGATTACTTGGTTGGATGAGCTCGTTAAGCCTTGAACTTCATAGACAGGAGTGTCCAGTCATGAGTGGTCAACGGTATTTAAGGTGGTCAATTGCAAGTTGTGCTTCCTTCCCTTTGACTCTCCTCTGAAGAGTGACAGACAGCATGGGATCCTCAAAGCAACTCTCAAAAGATCTGAAAACAAAGATTGTTCAGTCTCATGGCTTAGGGGAAGGCTACAAAAAGCCATCTCAGAGGTTTAAACTGTCAGATTCAACTGGAAGGAATGGAATTAGGAAATGGAAGGCCACAGGCACAGTTGCTGTTAAACCCAGCAGGTCTGGCAGGCCAAGAAAAATACAGGAGCGGCATATGACAGGATTGTGAGAATGGTTACAGACAACCCACAGATCACCTCCAAAGACCTGCAAGAACATCTCGCTGCAGATGGTGTATCTGTACATCGTTCTACAATTCAGAACATCTGTATGGCAGGGTGATGAGAAAGAAGCCCTTTCTGCACTCACGCCACACACAGAGTCGCTTGTTGTATGCCAATGCTAATTTAGACAAGCCAGATTCATTTTGGAACAAAGTGCTTTGGACTGATGAGACACAAATGGAGTTATTTGTTCAGAACAAAAAGCGCTTTGCATGGCGGAAGAAGAACAGTGCATTCCAAGAAAGGCACCTGCTACCTCCTGTCAAATTTGGTGGAGGTTCCATCATGCTGTGGGGCTGTGTGGCTAGTTCAGGGACTGGGGCCCTTGTTAAAGTCGAGGGTCCGATGAATTCAACCCAATATCAACAAATTCTTCAGGATAATGTTCACGCATCAGGCACAAAGTTGAAGTTACTTAAGCTGGGGTTGGATATTCCAACAAGACAATGACCCAAAACACAGTTGGAAATCTACAAAGGCATTCATGCAGAGGGAGAAGTACAATGTTCTGGAATGGCCGTCACAGTCCCCTGACTTGAATATCATCTATGGGATGATTTGAAGCAGGCTGTCCATCAAATTGAACTGAACTGGAGAGATTTTGTATGAAGAATGGTCAGAAATACCTCCATCCAGAATCCAGACACTCATCACAGGCTATAGGAGGACAGCGTTGAGAGGCTCAAAGGAGCAAAAGGAGGCTCAGCTAAGTAGTGATGTCATATCTCTGTCGGGGTGCCCACATTTATGCACCTGTCTAATTTTGTTATGATGCATATTGCATATTTTCTGTTAATCCAATAAACTTAATGTCACTGCTGAAATCCTACTGTGTCCATAAGGCATGTCATATAGTAAAAGGCTCAGCCAATGAGAAACAAAAATCCAAAGAATTAAGAGGGATTACCAAACTTTTTCATATAACTGTATGGACTTAGGTGATATGACAGAAGTGCGCTGCATGTGATGCAGATCGCGTGTCACTTGGCTGCAGCAGGAAGCCAGCAGCTGATCGAGCAAAGAGGAGGTTGAAGAAGAAGAAAAAAAAACCTATTTGTTTCCCATTGTATCACTGTTTAAGAGGGGGTTTCGGAGGAGTGGTCGCGTCTCCTTGGGGTGCGTTCTGCCTCACTCTTCACAACGCGAGGGGCAGAGACTGGAGGGGTTGGAAAGCGAAGCGAGCAGTGAGCAAAGCCCCCTTGTTATAAAAGAAAACCTTGAGACGAGACTATTGCCAAGAGATTTTTTCAAGTCCCGCCCTCCTCTCAAACATTTCCAGTTCGCGGTCCTCTCACCTCTCATTGGTGTGAATGCTTTTGTCAGACACAGTTCCTGCGCATTTAGTTCTTATAAATTTTTACGTTTTCCTCACTTTAAGTCCCCAATAAAAGAAGACATATTATGTCCAAATCTTATTGAAGAATTTTATCCTAGAGGGTTATCAAAAGAAGAAATGAGTACACGGGCAATCCTAGCACCGAGAAACAATGAAGTCAAACGAATTAATGCACAAATTGTTGATTGGTTACACGGCAAAATTCAAAAAATTGTAAGTTTAAAAAGTATTTGCGTGTTAATTTCAAAGCCAAACAGAACGAAAACATATAATGCAATGAATAACTCAAATGTAACATGAATTTTCTTTCGATTTATTACTTTTTACTATTTTTTAATATGGTTGGGTTGGAGACAGTGGCACTGACCAGAAAGCAGGAGACAGAGCTGGAGGTTAGCATTTGCTAAGATTTGCATTGTCGAGGATGGACAGGATTAGAAATGAGGACATTAGAGGGTCAGCTCAAGAGGGACTGTTGGGTGACAAAGTCAGAGAGGCGAGATGGCGTTGGTTTGGACATGTGCAGAGGAGAGATGAAGGGTATATTGGGAGAAGGATGTTAAGGATAGAGCTGCCAGGGAAGAGGAAAAGAGGAAGGCCTAAGAGAAGGTTTATGAATGTGGTGAGAGAGGACATGCAGGTGATGGGTGTGACAGAGCAAGATGACAATGACAGGAAGATATGGAAGAAGATGATCCACTGTGGCGACCCCTAACGGGAGCAGCCAAAAGAAGAAGAAGAAGAAAAAGTTAATTACTCGCTGAAATGTAAAATAGTTAGTTCTATTATGCATATGTAACAATTCCCATGACAATAATCTGTTTAAATTGTACATCCGCTTCCCCATAAGTGAGTGGCACAACCGCAAAGAGGCTAGTGCGGAGGCACCCACTCGGGGCCTGGCAAACGACGCGAGCAGGGAGCCCCCTAGTTTTTAAAAAAAATAACATACATTGGCAAGAAAATCATTTTGATGATCCTGCGGTAGGTTTGTATCATTTTTGATCCACTCGCTTCAGATCCGAACAAAAATTGTTTCATTTGTCCAGAAATGTTGAGAATGGTAAATCTGCATTACATGCACTGCTGTTACATGTTGAAAAGAATATTAGATGGTCTAAAATACTTCAGTGAAATACAACATTAAGAAAACAATAAAGCCAAGCAGATGTATTTAAATACACAAAGAAGAACGTGCACTAAATCAAGCAGAATAACCACGTGGCCGTCTGCCTGGCCAGCCAACAATAAAGTGCAATGGCATTTGTCTTTCCTCCTGCCGTGTTCAAAATTACAAAGGGAGTTCTTGCAGTGGATGCCAGCTGTAACTTTAAAATGTGTTCTTTAAAGAGAATACAGGACAACAAAGTAGAAAGCTCTTCTTCATACAGAGAACTAGAGACACATGGAACGAGTGAGTGGCAGACAGTAGGACTTTAGGAACATTCAGAACTCAGAAGTCAGGTGAAAAGACTCACAAGTTAGGCTTAATAACCGCTTCTCAACCTAACTGTTTTAATGGAAAAACGGTGAAGATCGAGTGTGAGTGTAGGTGAGCAGTTTCGCACAAACTATGAGGTTAGTCTCCCTACTCAACTCGCTTACCTTCACAAGAAACCGCAAAGTCCCCAGAGTCCAACGGAGGTGTCAGTACCTCCTCTTCCTCTTCTTCTTCTTCTTCTTCTTCTTCTTCCTCCTCCTCCTCCTCCTCTTCTTCATCTTGTGCCAAATTAACATCAGTGCCAGACTCCTGACAGACATCCTCCATTGGACCTAAAAAGAGAGGATTAGCAAGTGAGACATGTCAACCTACAGATTCAGAAAGCCTGAGCTGCCTGCCCAAGGAACATCCCGACAGGCCAAAAGTGAGGCAGAAGTTGATTATCAAAATGACAGGACTGGCCAAATGTGTACCTCATTCACCAGCCCCATCACTTGTACCATCAAGGAGAACATGAAACCCAGTATTACGAGATGTCCTGGAATAAGCTACACTGCCATTACCGCCAAAGCTGCCACTATGCAGGGGATGAAAAAACGGCTGCTGCCTTTGACTGCCAATAACTGTGAAAATGGCAAGAAGTTACTCAAGCCGGTAAATTTCCTCTGTGGTACCTAAGCTATGTCTGGCTAATGGACTTTTCATTTCTGGGCCGACGTCGCATTATGACTTCTGGTTGGAAGGGACGTCAGACTTGACAACTGTTGTTGCTGATCTTGTCCCCTGAGTAAGTCAATTTATATGAATAGAAGTCGCTGGGGCTGTCAAGTTACCTGACGGCATGACGACCCTCCAGCACAGTTTCACACTTCCAAGGACTTGTGTGCTGTCCCCCTTTTCTGAGAGCCAATAATGCAATGCTCGACAGGGCCAGTGCTGTATGAGGGGCTTGCGGGTACGGCTGACTTTAGATGCAATTTTTTTCTTTTTTTTTTCCTAGCACATAGCACAGGCCTGGCAGTTGGCGAGCGATGCAAGCAGGGGGCAAGGCCCCCTAGTAATAATAAAAAAGAATAATAACAATAATTAATTCCATTTGGAAAGTGCATTTCTCACTATTCAAAGCACTTTACACAGACCGAGAGGAACCACTTCAACCACTGCTAATGCGTGGCACCCACCTGCATGATGAGACAGCAGCCAATATTGCACCAGTATGCTCACCACACATTAGCTGTTAAGATGGTGAAGGGGTGAAAGATAACCAATTAGAGACAGGGAGCGATCAGATGAGGCCATGATGGGCGATTTAGCCAGGACAGCCTGATAAACCCTATTCTTTTCTAAAGATGTCCTGGGATTTTTGAGGACCACAAAGAATCAGAACCTTGGTTTTATGTCTGATCCAAAGCTTAGTGATCCCGTTACTGCACTGTGGCATTTGAAACCACAAACAGGCCACCAGGTAAGCGCCGCCTGCTGGCCTGCCTCATCAACACCAACCCAAGCTTTTCCTAGAATTCAGGGGTCCCCAACTCTGGTCCTGGAGGGCCCCAGTGGCTGCAGGTTTTCATTCGAACCCCCTTTTTTTTTTTTTTTTTTAAACTAGTGACCAATTCTTGCTGCTAACTGACTTGAATTAATTTTAATTGACTTGTTTTTGTAAGATTTGTTCCCCTGAATTTCTTCATTTCTTTCCTTAAATGGCACCCAAACAGAAATGAAATGTGAAATGCGGGAGCCAACAGAAGACCAACTAAGTCAGGGTGTCAAACTCCAACCAGCTGCTTCATCAGGCTCAGAGTCTCGTTGTTCATTAAACTCCTTTTTTTAATTCCGTGGCTTGTTGCTGCTCTCATTGTGCAATGGCAGACATTTCCAAAACTGTTGATTTTCTCTTTTGTAAGAGCTCTGGTCAAATGTTCTGGGGACCTGAGCAGACCTTCATCTGTCTTTATTTTCACCAGTTGTTTTGGCTCATTTTATATCTCGTTATTGTTTGGCTGCTAATTAAGGAAAAAAGAAACAAAGGGTCTGAGTCTTCAAGAGCAGGTCAATTCAAATGAATGGAAAAGGAGCTCATCAGCAGCAAAAACAGGTCACTCATTAAGAAAAAGGGCCAGAATGAAAACCTGCAGCCTGCCTCTGCGGCCTTCCAGGACCAGAGTTGGAGACCCCCTGTCCTAGACTGTCTCCCATCCGCAGTAGTGGCTGCTTAGCCTTCAGGTGGATGACCCATTCTGAAACGCTGATGTGACATTTAGACTACAGTTCAAGTGGACTGCAGAACACGGACAGCAAACTGCAGACAACACAAGAGACAAAGCGTCAGCAGATCAGCGCTGGGCGGCTCTCTCGATTAGATCTGCTGTACGCGGCCGCTCCAATCGGTCAGCAAACATACATCGGACTTCCAATACAACTCGGAGTCCCGCCACGCGCAAAAGGTCACTGACGACACTGCTATGGTGGGCTGAATCAGGAGTGGGCAGGAGGAGGAGTATAGGAACCTAATCAAGGACTTTGTTAAATGGTGCGACTCAAACCACCTACACCTGAACACCAGCAAAACCAAGGAGCTGGTGGTGGATTTTAGGAGGACCAGGCCCCTCATGGACCCCGTGATCATCAGAGGTGACTGTGCAGAGGGTGCAGACCTATAAATACCTGGGAGTGCAGCTGGATGATAAACTGGACTGGACTGCCAATACTGATGCTCTGTGCAAGAAAGGACAGAGCCGACTATACTTCCTTAGAAGGCTGGCGTCCTTCAACATCTGTAATAAGATGCTGCAGATGTTCTATCAGACGGTTGTAGCGAGCGCCCTCTTCTACGCGGTGGTGTGCTGGGGAGGCAGCATAAAGAAGAGGGACAAACTGGTGAGGAAGGCAGGCTCTATTGTAGGCACAGAGCTGGGCAGTTTGACATCCGTGGCAGAGCGACGGGCGCTGAGCAGACTCCTGTCAATCATGGAGAATCCACTGCATCCACTGAACAGGATCATCTCCAGACAGAGGAGCAGCTTCAGCGACAGACTGCTGTCACCGTCCTGCTCCACTGACAGACTGAGGAGACCCCACACTATGCGACTCTTCAATTCCACCCTGGGGGGGTAAACGTTAACATTATACAAAGTTATTGTCTGTTATACCTGCATTGTTATCACTCTGATATTTAATATTGATCTTTATCAGTGTGCTGCTGGAGTATGGGAATAAAATCTATGTCTGTCTGTCTGTCAGCGACCCATCTAAATTGGCCAGTTTTATTAGAAAAGACTCGGTCTGTGATTGGTGAATTGGTAGGTCACAAACATTTTTTGTTAGGATCTGCTTTTCTAAGCTTAATGGTAATCTAGTTAAAGTGCTCCTTTACACAGGGGTCTATGGTAGTTGAGTGAAAGCAGCGGGTCTTTTTTTTTTTTTTTGCTACAGACTTCTTGTAAACAGAGCAGCAAGACAGACTTTGTCAGGGAGACTTCACCTTTAAATAAAGTAAAACAATAAACCGCCAAAAAAAAGGAATCGAAGGATGCGATTGGACGAAAGGGCAAGAAAAGCGACTTGAATAAATTCAAACCTTTTTGATTTGTTTGTCTGAGTTTGGACGCTCGCGGAGTCAGCTTGAGTCAAGTACAGCAGCTCACACCTTCAAAACACATCTTGGCAAACAACAAAACTATAAATACAGTAAATGGGGATTTTAACAATAAAAACTCTAGTACAATTAATGATTAAAAATTATTCAAAACGGTAAGTGGATGCATAAGTGTTTAACTGCCTCTATTAATTCATTGAATCAATAAATCAGTACATACACTATATTTTTTGTTAGACAAATGGTAAAACCTATTTTTTTAATTAAGTTGTTTCAAATAAGTACAGTGGGTATAGAAAAGAATCCCCCCCACCCTTTGAAATATTCCCTTTTTTTTGCTTTACAGCCTTAAATGAAAACACACAAACTAATATTTCTTCCCAGCTTTACTTATCCAATGCCACCTCTAATATCCAAGTGAAAGAAATCACAGCTACAGTTCAGAAAAATGATAAAAAATCAAACACAAGACCCCCTACTGAGATTAATAAAGGGCCCCCCCCATGTCAATGTCATTTTGTTGACCCCTCCTTTTTCTTTAATGACAGCCTTGAGTTTGTTGATTCTTCTCTATCAGCTTTGCCCACCTAGACTGAGCCCACTCAATATTTGCCCCCCACTCTTCTTTACAGTTTAACTGTTCAAGTTTGCTCACATTGGGTGGTGAGCATTGGTGGGCTGCTATCTTCAGATCTTTCCACAGATTTAGGTCTGGGCTCTGACTGGCCACACCAGGACATTCACTTTTCTCTCCTTCAGCCACCGTCTGGTCCATTTTGCTGTGTGCTTCAGGTCGTTGTGTTGAAAGGTGAACATTCTGCTCATCTTCAACTTTCTGGCAGAAGGTAGCAGGTTTTCCTCCAGCATTTGATGCTATTTTGCCCCATCCATTTTTCCTTCTACCCTAACGAGAGCCCCAGGCCCCCCATGACAGGATGCTGCCCCTTCCATTCACAGGCCCAATAGTTTGATTTTGGGCTCATCTGACCAGAAGACTTTTTTCCACTTGGCATCAGAATCTTCAAGGTAACAAAGCTCAAACGAGCCTTCGTGTGGCCTTTCTTGAGAAGTGCGACCCTCCTGAACAAGCCACAATGGTGGAGCGCTTGTGAAACTGTTGTCACATGCACACCATTAATGACCACTCTTTGCCATCAAGTCCTGTAACTCCTTCAAAGTGGCCATTGGCCTCTCGTCAGCTTCTCTTACCAGTGTCCTCCTTGCTATTCCATCCAGTTTGAAGGGTCCCAGTAGTACCAAACACTTCTTTATGATAGACTGTACGGAGCTCCTTGGGATTGATGAAGCCTGTGAGATGTTTTTTGCCTCCATCTCCTGCCTTATGTCATCCACAACTCTATCCCTGAGATCTTTTTAAAGTGGCCGGCCACCCATAGTCAGTTGTTTGCTGTCAGTCGCACTGCCAAGCAAGGGAATGAATGGACCAGGAACAGCTTCACTAATCACACTCATTACAACTGATCACTGGTGGAAGGAAACCGGTAACCACAATGGAAATGGTGGGCACTGACACCTGATAGAGTTTAGGGGGGGGAGGTCCTTTATTAAACTGGAAAGAAGAGTGGGGGGCAAATATTAAGTGAGCTCAATCTAGGTGTGCGAAGCTGATAGAGACGCAACAGACTCAAGGCTGTCATTAAAGCGAAAAGGGGGGGTCAACAAATCACATTGACATGGGGGGGGCCTTTATTCATCTCAGTAGGTCTTGTTTTGTATTTTTTAAAATTGTTCTTTATTGTAGCTGCTGCGGTGGGTTGGCACCCTGCCCGGGATTGGTTCCTGCCTTGTGCCCTATGTTGGCTGGGATTGGCTCCAGCAGACCCCCTTGACCCTGTGTTCGGATTCAGCAGGTTGGAAAATGGATGGATGGATGTATTGTAGCTGTGATTTCTTTCACTTGGATGTTAGAGGTGGCATTAAGTAAGCAAAGCTGGAAAAAATATTAGTTTGTGTGTTTTCATTTAGGCTGTAAAGCAAAAAAAATGGGAATATTTTGAGGGGGGGGGGATTCTTTTCTCTACCCACTGTATATCACTGAAGAAAATAATAGGCCAGCTTGGAATGAATGCTGTATGTATTATGGATAAACGTTTTCTCTACATATTTTATAAGCTTAAAAAAAAAAGCAATCTCCTTGAAAACAGGAACAGTGAGGCCCTCGACTGACTGACTGATGTGCTCCCTAACACCATAGAAAGCAATGAGCTGTGACTGACAGGCGCTATAAAGCCCTTCGTCAGAGCCAACGTGCCATTGGAGATCAGGACACGTTTCAATGACGGCCACCGAAGCAGATGCCAGTGGCCTAGCGGCTCCACCACACTAATGTTTCCGTGTGACACTAGCGAGGAGACTTTTACCAATCTGATTGCGTAGCAGACGACGTAAGAAATGTTCACATATTTAACAAGTAATGGTATGGTTGCTAAACAAGCAGAACCTACTAAAACACACCAATAGAATTTGGAGTTTGATTAACCCCCACTTGGTAACTTTTTCTTTTCTTATGGGAACTCCCTTGTGGCTTAGGAGGGAGAACAGAAAGCCACACGCCTTACTAGACCAGATGGCTCCTCCAGCTGGCAGGGGGACCTGTGCCAAGCCTACATTTGAAAAATGAAAAAGGCAACTCTTTCTTTCTCACTGGATAGAAACTTCTGTGTGTCATGGCTAACAACAGAAACCATCCAAACAGGCTGTGTGTACACACACACACACACACACAGACAGAGCCAAATTAGACCCCACATGATGTCACATAGCAGCTTCTAGAATTTGCAAAGCCAAGCAGCATTAAGGCATGAAATTTTAAAGTATAGTAGACTAGGGGGCTTTGCCCGCTGCTCGTTTCGCTCACCAACCCCTTTGCCCCCCTGCCAGTGGCCGCCTCTCTGAAACCCCCCTTAAACGGTGATACAATGGGAAACAAATGCATTTATTTTTAACTCCTCTTTGCTCAAGCAGCTGGTGGCGTGCTGCTGCCCTCACGCGCGATCTGCAATTCGCTCGCCTTAGTGCACCCCAAGGAGACACAGCCGCTCCTCCGAAACCCTTCTTAAATGGTGATACATTGAGACACAAGTAACAGGTGGTTATTTTCACCTCCTCTTTGCTCGAGAAGCTGTTGGCTTGCTGCTGCCACTTTTATTCCGCGTGATCTGCACTTCGTGTGGAGTTTCGAGTGTTTTAAAAGCCTGTACAGCACCTGAATATTCAATCTCTTTTTCGCTGTTCCGTTATTTCCCCCCCCAAGTCATATTTTCAGATTGCATGCGCTAATGCGATCTTTACTCTCAATTTTTGGAGATTTTTGAATTTTCCTACTTCCATTATCTCTAACCTGCTCTGCCTGTGTAGCACGGGACTTGCGTCTGAAGGTTGGAAGAGTGACGTGACTCGTCCGTCTCGCGGGACGTGAAAGTGCCTCTCTTCAAAAGATCTCGTCACGAGTTTCTTTTTTATAACAGAGAGATGTTCCGAATGTATATGTGAACATGAAGTGAATATGGCTGGGTGCAAGACGCTCTAGAGCAGGGGTGTCAAACTCAGTGGCTACAGGTTTTCATTCTAACCCTTTTCCTAATCAGTGACCAGTTTTCACTTCTAACTCCCCCCCCCCCCCCATCATTTTAATATCCCGGTCAGGTCTCGTTTATACTTACGTATGCGACCGCATCATGGCTGCCACGCGTCCTCTGAGCAGGTCCTCAGAAATGAATGCGACGCGTGCGCGAGTTTCAATACCAGTTCAATACCAGTAAAAAGTCGGGGGGCGCAGTGTGGTCAAGTTGGAATGTGACGTCAGAGTCTCTGTTTACTATCTACATGTGACAGAAAGCCGCTTTGAGGATCCTAAATCGATGTTTGATGAATGGTTCGATGAGGTGAAGCAAAATGCATTCGTGCTGCTTTGATATTCAAGCGTCGCATATTCCCGATCGTAATGACACGATACATTTTAAAAGTCTCACATAACATCTTTTGCGCCGTCTTTTTTGTTTTTTTGCAACTTCACAACAGCAACATAATGTACTTATACTTACGTATTTGAGCCACAGAGAAAAAAAAAAATTAAGGACACGGTGAAAACGTGTATTTTGTGATTAAAGTGAAAATTTCGGCTTTAACCTTGAATTGTCCACTTTAACCTCGTAGTTTACATTATCATTAAAGCAGACGGTCGTAAACGTCATCCCAGTTTTGAATCGCTACGAGCTTCTGACAGCTGCGGCAAACAGCAATAGATCACCACACAGAACAAATTAAATGTACGATATTCCAACTCTCTGCACATTTAGAATCATTACATTTATACTTGATATCACTTTTTATGTATGTTACGTTTTACAGATAAATTGTTCATTTCGTTTAAATAACGAATACTGTTAATAATTACACACATGGGGGCGACACGGTGGCAGAGCGGTAGCGCTGCTGTCTCGCAGTTGAATCACGTCGCTGGTATTCCCTGCTGGGTTTCAGGTTTCCTTCCAAAGACATGCAGATTAGGTTAATAAAATGTTGACTTATTTTATTTTCTTAATGTGTCTCTTATTTTTCTATTCTCCATTATGTAAAGCACTTTGAGCTACATTTTTTTGTATGAAAATGTGCTATATAAATAAATGTTGTTGTTGTTGTTGTATTCACCTTGGGATACCCCGTCCAGGGATTGTTTCTGCCTCGTGCCCAATGCTTGCTGAAATGGACACATCCCTGGATTGATGGATTCAATCATTAACATCCTTTTCAGAGATATTGCGGTAAGGTGTCACCAGAATTTAATGGATGTTTCAGGCAATAAGCCAAACCTGTTCTCACCGTGATGATATGTCACACTGCCACCTGCCGGATTCCTCCAGATTTACGTAAAGTACGTGCGCAAGTATAAACAGTCAAAGGCAGGCGTCCGCTGCAGCATGCGTCAGGTCGCGTGAAGTATAACCCCGGCCTTAGAAAGATTCAACCCTCAGAATTGATTCTTTTCTTCATTAAACGACAGCCAAACAGAAATGAGATGTGAAACGAGCCAACAGATGACCAGCTAAACTGGGGCTTCAAACTCCAAACAATCTCTTAATGAGAAGCCAATTCTTGGTGATAATTAAACCCGTTATTTAATCCCGTGGCTTGTTGCTGCTCTCATTCTGCCACAGCACACATTTTCCAAAACTGTTTTCTATTTTTTTTCTAAAGAACAAAGTCAAAATGTTTTGGTGAAGCCTTACTGAGACCTTCACCTTTCTCTATTTTCAGATATTGTGTGATGGGCACAGGTGAGCTGGTCATGTGGGGGCTCGTTTCGAGTCTCTTTATTGCTTGGCTGCTAATTAAGGAAAAAGAAACAACTAAGGGGCCTGAGTCAAGTGAATTAAAAGAAATAATTAGCAGCAAAAACTGGTCACTAATTAAGAAGGTAAGAATGAAAACCTGCAGCCACTGCGGCCCTCCAGGACTGGAGTTGGACACCCCCTGCTTTAGAGGCTACGCTCACGGTCAGCAAATCACATAAATGCACGTTCAATCAATCCACGACAAGGGGTCTCTCAGGGGGGTCATGTAGTCATTTTCTATGAGTAAGCATGCCAATTAAACATTCGAAACTTTGTTGACAATTCAAGTTACAGACCATATTTGATTTGATTGCCCCCTCATACAGTGGAACCTCGGGTCACGAACGTCTCGGAAAGCATGTACAAGAAAACTTTTGCATCTGTTCACGACCACACACTTGGGTGACGAACAAGCCAGTTTCCCTTGCGGTTCGTACGCGCCGATGATTTCCGCACGTGTTCACTCTCTCCCTGTACATTGTTCTCGGTCAGAAGTGCGGTTATAATAAGTTTGCTATAATTATAATAATATTAATGTCACCGTCTCTGTAAAACACTTTTAAATGATTCCTTCACTTGTGCAGGCCAAGTTTGGCACACAGGGGCAAGGCGCTGCATTTAGAAACCACTAGTTTAGCAGTTTGGAAAATGAAGGGAACAACTTCGAGGGTAGGCATTGTGCTATTCTTGTATTTTTGGAGGTAGGGGTTGAGTCCTTTACTTTCCTCGTTTGGAGACCAGAGAGGACCGGCACGTGGAGCAGCCAGTATATAAGGCTTGGACAACTGCCAAACACTTTGAAGCCGATGGTTGGAAGATCATGTCGTCTGTCTGGAAAATCCTTTCAGCGCAGTGACAAAAATGACAAACTATACACAAAATGTCGTCATGGCTTCCTTTCATCTGTAATGTCGCGTAAATCGTCATTAAAGCTAAATTATTCATTCTTATGTGATTGTTAGCGCCGTATCACTATGGGAGGGATATCGCCTTTTACATCATATCTATATAGTTTCTGGTTACTTAAAACGCCGCAATTTGAAAGAACTTATTCCAACAAGTTCTGCTTCTAAAGGAAACACGTGCGGGCATTCGCTGTGAACTCTTTGTGCTCTACAGTATCTTTTGTGTGCTTTTGCATTAATTTTGCAGTTAACCACGGCCTCTAAGCAAGTGAAGAGTGGTAGTGATGGTGAGAAGTAAGGTTCGAAGAAAACTAAAATCGAATTAAAGAAAGAAATTATTGAGAAGTATGAGCGTGGCGTTCACGTTACTGATCTGGCTGCCGAGTACAAGAAGTCAAAATCTACGATTTCAACGATTCTAAAGCAGAAAGAGGCCATTAAGCAGCTAATGTTGCAAACGGAGTGACAGTGTGAACCATGCAGAGGCCTCTAGTGCTGGAAGAGGTGGAAAAACTGTTTTGCAGGGGACAGCGTAAGCGAGGCGATAATATGCGAGAAAGACAGGAAGATTCATGGCGATTTGCTGCAAAAGGTTAGTTTTCTTGGAAATTAAGGATTTTTCATATTTTCATTTTTTTTCTCCTGTGCTTAAAACTCATTAAAAAAAAGTGTTTACAGCGAGCGGTTCGTAAGGCTGTAGCGTGAACTCTTGCAATGTTACTTTTCTCTGATGTTCAAGGTTTTCTCAGTGTTATTCAATGTTTTTACATTTAGTTTACTACTAGCGACTGGGAGCCGATCAAACCGGGCTACAAATTCTACATTTGTGAAGTCCATACTTTCTCTGCAAAGAATTATTTGTTTTTTTAAGTCCTTGAAATGATTTTGTCATCATGGCACTGATTTCTGCTTAAAATAGACCTTTTCGGCCGATGTAATGAAGAGCTGCCTGTTTAAACGGGGCTGCGAGACGTGAACTCAGCTCTTCGGCGCACCTCATTTGATTTTTTCCAGCAAACAAATTTTCAAAACAAACCGTATTTTATTTATCAAATCAGAGTCGGAGTAATAATTATGTTGGCGTGGTCATTTTAGATCCGAGATCGGCTAACATTTAAACAGTGACCGTTGTTAATACCCAGCCGTCATCACTCAGTTTGCCAATAGATGTCAGAAGGACGGATGCCAAAACCGAACTGCCCAAAGATAGATTTTGACGTACCAAGCAAATGGCGATACGTTCTAAATTACTTACGGTTTCGGAGCTGGCGAAGGGTTTAAGTCAGTCGACGATGTTAGTCCTGGAAAGTACGCCCCACCAAACCAACCTTCCAGAAACCAACCGAACTTACTGTTATCTGCTCGAACCAACACCGACTTACTATACTCGGCCGTCCAGCGGCGTCACTGAAGCATTCGAACATTCTTAGCCAATCACGCAATACTGCGTCCGCGTGTGCCACGTGATGTTCTAACTACAGAGGCAGAGTCCCATTGCATGGTTCTAACTTGTATTGAGTCGAGGTATTGACGAGAACACCACACTTATGAAAAGTATCAAATTATATATTAGAATTACACTGTGCATTCTATGGTATAATTAACTATTTTTGTGCTTATAAATCTTTAAAAATATATATTTACATACAGTTCATACGGTCTGGAATGGATTGATTGGATTTACATACAATCCTATGGGGGAAATTACTTTGGGTCACGACCAAATCGGGTAGCGACCAGAGCTTTGGAACGAATTACGGTCGTGACCCGAGGTTCCACTGTATGTGGGTTTGTGTGGGACCCCCCATCTAGGGGATGTTCCTGACCGGTGCCCGATGTTGGATGAATTGCAGCTTTCCTAAGACCCTACACAGGACAAGCAGGTTAGAAAATGGATGAATGGATGGATGGATGGATGGGAGGAGGACAAGCAGGTACTTCCTGTAAACAGAGAGCGGCCTGGCAGTTAAGACTGGAATATTATTGGCTTTTACATTAAAGAAAGTGAAATCCGAAGAGTCACCCTGTGCATGGAGGGGAAGAGCAGATGTGCATGTGGTGCAGCCAAAGAAGAGAGAGGCCCGACTTTGGCAGAGGTTAAATGAGAAGCAGCTAATCAGTTCAGGCCGCTTCATTGTGTCCTTCACTTAAAAGAGAAGCGAGTGTGGATGGGGAGGGAGCTCGTGTTCATAAAAAATTAAAAAATGAGAAATAAGAACAGAGAGAGAAGAATTTGTCCTCATTGCTTAGCAAACAGCAGGCCTGTTAGCTGAAGAAACAAACTGCTGTATTTTACAGTTAAACTCGTTAAACGTGTTAGCCTTCTATCTCCTTGATGAATACCGTATGAGCATTTTATTAGAACTGCAGCTTGTAATTTTGCCAAGAATTGTATTTGCTTTGATGCCACACGTATATTGGGAGGTTTTACTAGTTAGAAATTGCGCATTTTAAGGAGACTTTATTTATTTTAACATTATCTGTCATCAATATGACTACAGAATTTAACTGTGTTAACAAAAAATGATGAGGTAACACATGTGGTCTTAGTTTAACCCTAAAAATACCAAGGTTAACACTTGAATATAAAACAGAAGGCTTCCTTCTACATGTCTGGTTATGCAGCAGCTTTGTGTAAGAAATGTAAAACAAATCACAATTTGAATTGTCCAAGAAAACCTGATCAGAACATCCCTACTTATGTCAACAGCCAGGCATGACAAGCTGACAGAAGCCACACTCTCATCTCCTCTCGGCCGCTAGACCTGCCCCTGTGCTGTGCGCCAGTTAATGGGGGGATTCAGCCTTGTGACTACAACAACTTCTTCATTTTTCCTTTCCTATTTAAACCTCTATGGCCACCTCAGAGCTGTTTATTTTGTCACTCCTCAGGTGACCTCTGACCCCACACAACACAAAGTGACCCGAGGCTCCACTTAAAAACACACTTCTAGAACCTTCCAAGTGGATATCAAATTATTACCAAGGCATAGGACTCCAAAGCTCTAAGCGAACGCTGCTAACTCGGTGGGTGACACAGAGAATTGCCTAAAGTGTCTGAGCTCCATGTTTATAAGTACACTGCTCAAAAAAATGAAAGGAGCCCGTTGGAATCCGAGTATCACATCAAGTCAGCAACACTGGTGGGCTGTTGATCTGCTCAGTTAAGTAGCCGAGGGGTTTGTTCATCAGTGCACTAGTGGGGGGGGGGGGGGCACAATGAGACGACTCCCAAAACAGGCATGAATGGGTTAACCGGTGGAGGGAGGCCACTGACATTTTTCCATCCTCATCCATTTTGTCACTCGTTTTGCTACGGTCAGTGTCACCACTGGTAGCATGAGGACATACCCGGACCCTACAGAGGTGGCACAGGTAGGATGGCACATCGATACCACGTGGCATTGCCAGAAGGTTTGCTGTGTCTCCCAGCACTGTGTCAAGGGAACGGAGGAGATTCCAGGAGACAGACAGGCAGTTCCTCTAGGAGAGCTGGACCGGGCCCCTCGTAGAAGGTCCGTAACCCACCAGCAGGACCCACCGGTATCTGCTCCTTTGGGCAAAAAGGAACAGGATGAGCACTGGCAGAGCCTACAAAATGACCTCCAGCAGGTAGGCAGGCCACTGGTGTGAACGTCTCTGAGCAAACAATCAGAAACAGACTTCATGAGGGGGGCCTGACGGCCCAATGTCCTCTAGTGGGCACCGTGGAGCTCGACTGGCATTGGCCATAGAATACCAGAAGTGGCGCCCTGTGCCTTTCACAGATGAGAGCAGGTTCACCCCGAGCGAAACGGTCTGGAGAAGCCGTGGAGAACGTCACGCTGCCTGTCACGTCGTTAATCATGACTGGTTATGGTGGGGGGTCAGAGATGGTCAGTCTGGGGAGGCATATCCATGGAGGGTCACACAGACCTCTACAGGCTAGAAAACGGTGGGCACCTTGACTGCCATTAGGTATCGGGATGAAATCCTTGGACCCATTGTCAGACCCTATGCTGGTTGCTCCAGATGCATGACAATGCCCGGCTGGCCTCATGTGGCAAGAGGATGAAGGAACTGATCCCACTGACTGCCCCCCCACTCCACCACACTCACTCACCTGACCTCAACCCAATAGCACACCTCTGGGTGGGACATTACGTTTGGGTCCATCCGACACTCAGTGATGCCCTGGTCCAGATCCCCCAGGACACCATCTGTCATCTCATTAGGACACTGTCAGACATTCATACAAACTACTGAGTACGATTTGGAGTTGCTGCATTGACATTTCAGCCGAATGGACTCACCTGCCTGCCTGCCTGCCCCATCATTTGTTCCCTTTGATTTTCGGGGTGTCCATCCTTCAGTTCCTCACATCACCATACCAGTCCACAGCAGCAGAGATGACCAGGAGGAGTTTTCTTTCCCCATTGAGATCTCATGTAAAGCGGTCCTTTCATTTTTTGAGCAGTTTACTTATATGTTTATATGTATAAAGCCCTCAGGACATCAACTGGGTGACACCCTACTGTTGGCTGACCTTTTAACATGAACTTCATTTTTTTTTCCGCATTTTTGAGTTGTATTTACTTTGCTAAAGCACTTTGTACAAAACCCTTCTTATAAATATGAAAACCAGCATACCTGCAAAGCACTTTGGGAAAGTGCGCAGTATGGAAAAGACACTCAGTTTTCACCGACTCCCCAAGCCAGTTCGCCTGACCACCCTGCCTTTTGCACCCACCCATGTGACTGGATTTCCCAGCTTCCATGCTGTCCAGAAGCAAAGAACAACACGGGGCACTGCCGGCGTCATTATTCAGAACATTAATAAAATTAAAAAGAAATACATAAAGAAAGACTAATGGGACCTGCCCTTCCCCACAACCAAAAAAAAAGAAGAAGCCAGTACCTGTGTCATTGGGAAGAACTCCTGAGTTTGTCGGTGGAGCAGTCTGCAGCCCTCCAGTGACGGGGCAGCTGAACGGAGAGGTGGGTTCAGCTTCTGTGAGCTCGGAGGTAAACGTGTCCCGAGGTGAGCGGCTCACCTTCGGAGGTGGAGTGTGTAATTTGCTAAAAGCAGGAATGCCATTAGTCACTGGGCCAGGGTGCACTTGCTGGAGGGGCGGTCGTAGAGCAGAGCTGGAGTTGTAACCAAGGGTGTTCTGCGGCTGGTCAGCGCCACTCCAAACCTGAAGCTGCCCTCCAAGCTCATGTGTGACGCTAGGGGAGCTCGTTGGAGGCTGGTGCTCGGCATCTCCATTTAAATGGCATTGTTTAACATCGGGCGCTGAAGCCCCAGAATCCTCCTGAGAGAACTGGCTCTGGGTGAACAGCACATCATAGGCCATATCAGAGTTCATCAATGGGTAGGAGGCCACGGGTGTGGATGCAGAAGCACTGCTGCAGACTACAGTACTGATCCCATTGACATTCAGGTCCCCGTTCAGGCCTGCAGATGAGAGCAAAAACACAAGAAAAGCATAAAAGGCCTGACGTGCTTAACACAGAAGACACTTTCAACAAAATCAGAACGGACTCCATTGTCAAAGATTCAGACCTACAAAATAAACAGACAAAAGGCACTTGGGTTGTATGTAAAGAGGAAAGGCTGGAGGAGGAAAAGTCACGTAAAAGAATAGTCAACCAAAAAAACACACATTTGAAATTCAATTCAATTTTTGTGGAAAGCCTGAAACACAAGAGCGGCACAGTAGTGCAGTGGCAGCAATGGTGCCTCACAACAGCGAGACTGGGGCTCAAGTACCAGGTGCTCCCTGCATGCAGTCTCCAGAAACATGCGGGTCAGGTGGACTGTCCCCTGGTGTGTGTGTGTGTGTGTGTGTGTTAAAGATGTTAAGGACAGAAAGGTAGAGCACAAAACTGTTAACGAGGTGACGACTGTTTGTTCAATCTGTAGATACGGTTGAAGAACACATGTGGAGCCGGTTGTGGTTACTGGGCTCCAATAAGACACGGCCTCAGCACACAACCAACAGTAAATTACAAGAATTTGGGGGGGGGGGGTGCATCCTGCAAAAAAACAGCGTGAGCTAAAAGAACACACTTTACAAAAGTACCGATCACACATGACAAATAAAAACTTCAGCATTACAGTTTACCTGTGTGTGCCTTCAAAATGCACTAACGCCATCTGCACTGGCACAGCGTACCAAATTCCTTAGCACAATCTGTAATGCGAGCTTTACACACAAGCCGGCCTTCTTTTCTTGCCTTTACATGCACACCACTCTTAAGATTTGCTGCCTGAAAGCCGCAGCCACATCACCTCCCGGTGGCCCATTTGAAATGAAAACGTTCTGAGTCCACACAAGGGCTGGGCAGCTGAAACTGATACTGCGATTACACTGACCCAAAATACTGAATAGATCTTCTCAAAATACCTTGAAGTTTGAAAATCAGCCCCATACAGACATGGGGGGGGTGTGTGTGTGTGTGTGTGTATATAAACCCGTGCTGTAAAAAGCCCAAGGTCCCAGAGACTACTGAAATCATAAGAAAAAAATTCAAACGTAGAGATGTCAGGTAATTGAAAGGAACTACTCTGGGCGTCTCTATCCTAGGACGAGTCGTTTTGCCAACGTGCTTGCATTGTTTGTGCATTAGCAGCAGGTGGAAAATGAAAAGGAATACCGTTTTGCCAATGTTAGCGGCTAAGCGACTTTGTCTTTCTTCGGAGGTTTCGTTTTGCTGATGTGTTGGCCTCGCTTGTGTTAATAGCAGCTAAGCAAGTTTTCCGTTTCCTCAGAGGTGGAGCCCTCACCCCGACTCCACCTTGCATCTCCGGACCAGACAGACAAGCACACTTCCATGCATAAACGTTTATAAGAAAGAAAGAAAGAAAGATGTGAAAGGCACTAATAGATAGATAGATAGATAGGAGTGAAAGGCGCTATATACAAGATACATAGAGTGAAAGGCGCTATATACTAGATAGATAGAGATAGATAGAGAGATAGAGAGATAGATAGATAGAGTGAATGGCGCTATATACAAGATAGATAGATACATAGATAGAGTGAAAGGCGCTATATACTAGATAGATAGAGATAGATAGATAGATAGATAGATAGAGAACCCCCCCCCTTTGACACTGGATCCAGGAGAGCAGCCATGGGTTGCAAACTACGTCCCCTAGAACACTTGGTGGCAGCCCCCCTTGCCACTATCCTGGAACACAGGAGCTCATCCCTGTTGTGCTCCGTGGCCACCACAAGGTGGAGCTGGAAGGCTACCAGAGCCCGTGTGGGTGGTAACACAGCCACAACCGAAGTGCAGCCTAATTTAGTGCTACCAGAAGCACTTCCGGGTGGGCTATAAAGGGAGCCTGCAGCCATTACTCAGGGCGCCAGAGTCGGGAAGAGGACAAAGCTGCCTGGGAGGAGTGGAGGAAGATGAGCGACTTTTGTGGTGTGGTTCTCTTTTCTTTTGTGTCTCTTTTGGGGACTGTGCTGTAGCTGAGGGACACGAGGAAGATGTGATCCCCAGCAGAAGAAAGAAATAAATATTTCTGTTTGTTTTGTTTGCTTTCACCTGTGCCTCCAGTGTTAGGTTGGCACCAACCAACCAAGCTTGAGGTGGAGTGGTGGCTCTGGGGCTAGGGATCTGCATTGGCAATTGGAAGGTTGCTGGTTCGAATTCCGTAAATGTCAAAAGGGACTCTGCTCTGTTGGGCCCTTGAGCGAGGCCCTTAACCTGCAATTGCTGAGCGCTTTGAGTAGTGAGAAAAGCGCTATATGAATACAAAGAATTATTATTATTATTAAAGAATTATTATGCATGCATGCATGGATGGATGGATGGCTGGATAGATGTGAAAGGCACTATATAACAGATAGATACATAAATGTGAAAGGCACTATATGATAGATAGATAGATAGATAGATAGATAGATAGATGTGAAAGGCACTATATAATAGATAGACAGACAGACAGATAGATAGATATTCCCATTGTGTGAATTGCCTCTGTATCTGCCAGTCTGCTCTCAGTTTTACATCAGATGAAGCTCTCGTTTCTTGATTGTGCTAATCACTGATCATAACACATGTAGATAAGTATATTATACATGAACTGTTTTATGATTAACATCACTTGTAATGTTCCAGATTATGTATTCCTGCTTTTTGTGATCTATGATGCGTGCAGGTATTTATTTTATAACAACATTTGCCAGCATACTAAGTACTGCTTTGGTATTTTGCGCCAAGTGCTCTTAACTTCTCAAGTCCTTATTTTTTATGATATAGATAGCGACTTTACACAGCTGGACCCAGATAAGAACCTGTAAAGGGCGCCTGAAACTCTGAGGTAGGCGGTGACATGGCGTCATTTCAACTGTCCAGCAAAGCTTTACTTTCACTTTCAATCTGAACAAACAGTGAATTAACATTTCCTTATTAAAAGCTGGCATTATCAAATCACACCGATTTTTACTGAATGAATGGATATTCTCTTATTAACTAACCTCTGCTTACACGGACTTAACAGATACAAACATCACCAAGACCCAGACCCGAGAGGGACACACTCCTCAGGTGGTCACATGCTGTCAAGCGGGGGTCAGGATAAAGCAGACTGCTAAGGAGGGCACTCAGGCTTCGCACTTAAAGAGCACTTCGACTAAAGGCCATACCGGGTGTGTGGTTGTCACCGAGCCTCAGAGGTGCTCATGGACCCCAGGTAACCGAGTGAAGTGAGGCCACAGGCATTGCGACAAAGCAGTCAGAGGTACATGGGTGAGCAGCAGAGAAAGGCTTTAGCAGGTTCAGCTGCTGAATAGTCTTTTCAGGGCTACCTACCACCAGTTTTCTACAGAGTGCCAAATCCACGCTATAGTATTATTTCAAAATGAATGCGCTATACAGGGAGTATCCGTTATTGTAATTGCATTCAATTCACCAGCTACACAAAAATACAAACTCAAAAATGAAGACGAAAGGGGGCCAGGATGCAGTTCACCCCATACCTGATGCACAAACTTTGAATAATTTACACAAAAGAAAAGTATGAAGCCTAATGTTTCTATTACTGCTTGTGAACAGAAGAGGATTTACACTGCGTGGACATCGGACTTCTGCTGTGATGTGAACTACTTGTCAGTGTAGTTATCTGAATTGTCAGCCCAAGGAAATCCTAACTTCTTGCAAACAATGCTAATCCTGCCTGTTGTAAAAGCTTTGCTCCATTTTGTTCCTCATGCTCATCATCACCAAGCAACATGGACACGCTTAGAAAGAGAGCTGGAATTTTTTGTGGAATGTATCTCACATTGAGAAGCCAATGTGGAAAATGAAAAGTGCTGAACATCACGATATTGGCTTTTGTATATTGATTGTCCTGCGGTGGGTTGGCACCCTGCCTGGGATTAGATTCCTGCCTTGTGCCCCGTGTTGGCTGGGATTGGCTCCAGCAGACCCCCCGTGACCCTATGTTCAGATTCAGCGGGTTGGAAAATGGATGGACGGATATTGATTTTCCTTAAACATCAATTCTAATACAAATTTCAGTACATTGTTCACAAGAGTACCTCGGCCCACAATAAAATGACTGAAAACGCATTGTGACATAACCACTCGTCTACACTGGGCACGTGCTCATCAGACGAAACAGAAAGAGGGATGGTTACGCTGATGGCCAAGGGATTTATTGCAAAACTGTAGCAACCATTAAATTATTTGCCTCTCATGCATGTATGAAACACAACATCATGGATAGCAACTCCTCCATGTCCGCTACTGTATGTGTAACCAGATGGTGTAATGAGCGGGATCCAATCAGGAAAGGGCCATGGAATTAGCACAAACTAATCGCAGCACTACTAGGGTCTGCATTTTCACCACTGAGCAGGGATTTTTCAGACATATGCGGCTCTGGAGATGGGCGGCACGGTGGTGCAGTGGTAGCGCTGCTGCCTCGCAGTTAGGAGACCCGGGTTCGCTTCCCGGGTCCTCCGTGTGTGGAGTTTGCATGCTCTCCCCGTGTCTGCGTGGGTTTCCTCCGGGGACGCTCCGGTTTCCTCCCACAGTCCAAAGACATGCAAGTCAGGTGGATTGGCGCTTCTAAATTGGCCCTAGTGTGTGCTTGGTGTGTGGGTGTGTTTGTGTATGTCCTGCAGTGGGTTGGCACCCTGCCCGGGATTGGTTCCTGCCTTGTGCCCTGTGTTGGCTGGGATTGGCTCCAGCAGACCCCCGTGACCCTGTGTTTGGATTCGGCGAGTTGGATAATGGATGGATGGATGCGGCTCTGGAGAGCGTTTTCAAAAGGCTCCATTGTCGAGTGGTTAAAAATGCCAGGGCAGAGAGGACAAAAGGCGAAAACCGAGATTAACGTCCGAGTTTTTAATCGAAAACATAATATGTACTTAGTCGACTTGCACAACACTGCATGGTCACCCACAGCCCGTATCAATAAAACTGCTGAAGATGCCACGATGATAGGCCTGATCATCAACAACAGGACAATATGGCCTACAGAGAAGAGGTCAGTCTTTAAATGCAGTGGTGCCAGCCAAGACAACACCTCAGCAAAATCAAGGAGCTGGTCACGGACATCAAGACAAATGAGAAAAACGTGGAATCAAAAAAAAAAAAACCACAAAAACAGAACTCAAGGAAGGAAAGCCTCCTCAGTGTCTCCATCTACGCTCACCAACTTCTAACAGCACTGACTGCCTGTTTAACATCCTAATGCAAGGTCAGTTCAGCCTAAAGGCCTACAAGGCCACCAGAAAGGGTGGTGAAGAGAACTCAGAAGATCTCCGGCTTACAGCTCGTCTCTGCTCCCTGCCTTAGTAAAGCCAACAGTAGAATTAAAGATCCCCAGCCGTCCTCTTTCAGACCATGATACCCATAGACGGGTTCTGAGGCTAATCAAAAACCAGCAGCTACAAGAGCAGCAAAGATGAAAAACAAACTTTTGAAATTTAGATTTTACAACCTCCAAACTGCGCACTTGAATATGTTCTCCTCCACGCTCCCATTGCACACAGACCTTTAACACACGTCAAATCTTTACAGAAGGGCTAAGGCTTACAAATGATGGGGTGCTCTGGGGACACCAGCACTTGACACTCGCTCCAGAAGACACTGAATTCAGAAGCTGTAGAGTAAACAGCACAAACACGGCAGGATGCTGCTGGCCGACTTCTACATACGTGTTACAAGTCCAGGCTGACAGACAGCAGGTTATTGTTTAATGAGGACAAGGGGACTCGGCCCCCTCCTCCCTTTGCTCGCCAAACCCCGGACGGGCGCTACACACTTCTGGGGAAGCGGATGTACAATTTAAACAGATTGTTATTTTTATGGGAATTGTTACGGATGCATAAAAAAAACAAACTATTTTACATTACAGCGAGTAATTAACCACAGTAAAAAAAATAGTAAAACGTAAATAAAATTATGTTTCATGTTGCGTTCGAGGTATTCATTGCATTATACGTTTTTGTTCTGCTTGGCTTTGAAATTAACACGCAAATGCTTTTTAAAACGTACACTTTTACTGTAAAACTTCAGTAAAAACATGTTTTTTTTCATCAATATCGCTTTGAATTTTGATTCCGTGTTTGGACTTGCATCGTGACGACGCAACGTATAACTGCCCGCGAGTGAATATCGTTTCTAATAAATAAAATGACTTTTTCGAATGTCTGTCCCTGTGATTTGTTAATTGTCCTAGTAAAAGCTATTCTAACGGGAAACCGTAAATGTTTTAATACGAATGGCATATTGAGATCTCCTTTGGCGTCTCATGTCATTAGTGAAGGTGGACTACATTACCTTTATTATCGCCTGTTAAAATTTTACATGTCAGAATTGTTCGACCCAATTTTGAATACAACTAATCTTGTACCATTGCATAGCCCATCACTCAGACATAAATTACGCAATAACATCACGATACGTCCTCCTTTCAGCAGTAATTCAGCCAGTGGCAGACCAGACGGTGTTAACGGTTGTAGATATTCTACATGATATTGTAAGTTGATGTTTTCATCTTCCGCACCATCACTACCAACGGTTTCAGCAGAGTCTGTTGATAAGTATCTAACCATTTTACCGTGTAACCAATCGACAATTTTCACATTAATTCGTTTGACTTCATCGTTTCTCGGATTGCTGCGGTGGGTTGGCGCCCTGCCCGGGATTGGTTCCTGCCTTGCGCCCTGTGTTGACTGGGATTGGCTCCAGCAGACCCCCGTGACCCTGTGTTTGGATTCAATGGGTTGGAAAATGGATGGATGGATGGTTTCTCGGATTGCCCGTGTACTCATGTCTTCTGTTGATAACCCTTCGGGATGAAATTCTTCAATAATATTTGGACATAATACGTCTTCTTTAATTGGGGACTTAGAGTGAGGAAAACTTAAAAATTTATAAGAGCTGAGAGTGCAGGAACTGTGTCTGATGAAAGCATTCACACCAATGAGAGGTGAGAGTACACTGGGCAGTGAACTGGAAATGGTGGAGAGGAGGGCGGGGCTTGAGAAAATCCCATGGCCAAAGTCTCGACTTGTCTCAAGATTTTCTTTTATAATAGAGAGATATGCACATTATAACTGTGTAGGTTAGTGCTTGAATGCACATTTTAGGAGGATATCCCAGAACACGGTTTCCTTCTCTGCGTGTTCCAACTCCCAGTTGGCAGCCTTCAGTGCCCTCTGACCTCTGCAATTCACAGGTACAGTGAATCCCTGCCGTTACTTCTATAAAATTAATGACCACTTCTGTCAGTACAAGTACCGTATGTCAGCACATCAAGTCTGCCGCAGTCACAAAACCCCCCCGGTTGCAGTGCTAGTTGTCACCGAGGCCACACGAGCCCCTCACGTCACCAATACTCACTTTTGCTCTGTTGTGTGAAGCCTGCTGCAGACCCGTTGGTGTAGAGCGTCTCTCCCATGGAGTGTTTCATCCCTGAGACAGCCAAAGTTGAGTTGTGTGAAGCAAAACTAAAATGGTTGCTGGCTTCCATCTCTGAGGGGAAAGCAGAAAAAGTCAAACTGTTCACCTGAACACCTGAATTTGAAACCACCACCTTCGCCCCTCGTCTACTTTAATGGCGGCACAAGCTACAAACTGAATGTTAAGAGGTCTCCATGGACGATGACACTTCATACATGACTGAAAGAAATGAAGAGGGGGGGGGGGGGAACACAAGTTTAACACAACCAGGGGGCGATGCAAGCAGAGTGCTAGTGAAGTGAACTGATGCCATTCTGATTGTACTCTGCCTCCTCAGATACCAGGCCACAATGTCACTGTGAAAATACGAACAACCACTTTCTTAACCTGCATATTCAGACCAGGGTTTTGGGTGGCAGCTGGAGCCTATCCCAGCAACCGTCGGGCACAAGGCAGAACACCCGGACACCAAGACCTCCATATGAGAGTGAACACACGACCACCGGGCCAACGTAGCAACAGCAATTCACATAAGCTGCATGGCTTTGGACTGCGGGAGTAAAGCTGGAAGCCCACATGGACGGAGGAAAATTACGCAAATCTACTCAGGGACAACCAAGTAACGTATATACTCGCGTATAACTTGGGTTTTGAAACCCGAAAAATCGATCATAAAAAAATCAGACCCCGACTTATACGCCCTTTCAAAAATATGACGCTTATTTTTTTTTTTTTTTTATAATCTTCTTGTTCCTCCAATCTCGCCCCAGTTTCTCAGACACATTGAATTTTGCTGCAGCAGCGCAGTTACCAATTTCTTTCGCCACTTCACCGGCTTTTAAATTTAAAACCAGCTTCATGTTTTCTTCCGATCATAGATAATGGACTCTCTTACGATGAAGGTGCGAAATACAAAAAACACAAAACAGTGCAAACGTCGCTTCAGAATAGTTCGGGTATCACCGTGTGGTCACATAGGCACAATACATAGAAAACAAAAGGCCGTGTGCCCCGTGGCGACTCTCTCAGGTGGGCGGGCATCAGCATATTGTAATCTCTTGGACCAATAGCGCGAGTTTTCCACATTTGACTTATATGACCGACATTACAAAAAACCAGAAATTATACCGTAAAATCAGATCCATGGGATGAACTTAAACGCGAGTAGATACAGCTCATGAATTTCATGGGAGTAAAAACAAAAAACAACTTTCGGGAGTGGACAGCAACTGCTGTAAAACTTAACAGTTATGTGATAAAGTAAGTACACCCCATGGAAACTGTTGGTAAGCAGTAGATCTTCACACAAACAATGTCTGCAGATAAAGGTGATATATTGGAATAAAATTACAAGGACAATTTGCCTTGTCAATCATTTCTTTAACAAAAATATTGATAAATGTAATGGACCACCGGGGAAAATGCAAGTCCACCCTTGGCCTCAGAAGCTGGTATTGTGCCCTTGTAGGCGTTTTGCATAACTGCCTGCCAGTCTCCAAGATCAACTCAGTGGAAACCCTGACCACTCCTACCATCCCTCACCTATTCCGTTTCTCTTCTCGGGACTCAAATGTGGCACTCGGTGCCCACGGCCCACCTGCCAAGTTGTTTTTGCCTGCCTAAGGTAAAGTCATCCCTGATGGAGGATCGCAGGAATCATAGGGTAGAGGGGTCCTTTCATCGGTTTAGCTATATTTCAGCTGTGGAATGGCCAAATGGGGGAGGCAGCTTGATGGATGAGGTCTCCAGGACTCTAAACAAATCCAAATCATATTATGGGATATCATCTACTGTTGAATTCTACTCCGTACTTATTTTTATACTGTATTGAAGATTTGTTCTGTGTATTGTATTGACCCCCACTGCACGCCCAACCTAGCTAGAAAGGGGTCTCTCTCTTTGAGCTGCCTATCCCGAGGTTTCTTCCATTTTTCCCTACAAGTTTTTTTTGGAGTTTTTCCTTCTCTTCTTAGAGGGTCAAGGCTGGGGGGCTGTCAAGAGGCAGGGCCTGTTAAAGCCCATTGCAGCACTTCTTGTGCGATTTTGGGCTCTACAAAAATAAATTGTATTGTAGTGTATCCCCTTGTGGTGGGCTGGCGCCCTGCCTTGCGCCCTGTGTTGGCTGGGATTGGCTCCAGCAGACCCCCCGTGACCCTGTGTTCGGATTCAGCGGGTTAGAAAATGGATGGATGGATGTTTATAATAAGAGGGTGGCACGGTGGCTGGCGCTGGTGCCTCGCAGTTAGGAGACCCGAGTTCACTTCCCGGGTCCTCCCTGCGTGAAATCTGCATGTTCTCCCCGTGTCTGCGTGGGTTTCCTCCCACAGTCCAAAGACATGCAGGTTAGTTGTATCGGCGATCCTACATTTTCCTTGGTGTGTGGGTGTCTGTGTGCGTGCGCCCTGCCCGGGGTCTGTTTCCTGCCTTGCGTCCTGTGTTGGCTGGGATTGGCTCCAGCAGACCAAATGTGACCCTGTAGTTAGGATATAGCGGGTTGGTTAACAGATGGATGGATGTATTGTATCCCCACAACATTTCAATGGGACTTAAATCAGGGCTTTGACTAAGCCGCTCCATAACCCTTCATGCCCTCTTTTTGAACAGTTCCTTGGTGGGTTTGCTGGTGTACTTTGGATCCTTATTGTGTTGTTATTTCAGGTTCAGCTTGTGGACAGATGACCTCACATTCCCCTCAAGCACATGCAGAATTCATTGCTGACTCACTGATTGCACGCCATCGGGGCCCTGAAGCAGCAAAGCAATCCCAAACCTGAACGTTTCCTCCACCACCACCACCACCACCACGCTTCACAGTAGTAGGAGTTTCTCCTGAAATGCCATCCAGAGCACTTAACATGTCTACTATTACTTTGGCCAAACAACTCTACCTTTGATTCACATTACTCCACAAAGCCTGGTCTTTGCCTAGATGTTCAATGGCCTACAAGTCTTGCTCGAATGTTCTTTTTGGACACTTCGCCTCTCCAGGCAGATCTCATTGGTGCAGCCGCTTTCCGATCGCAGATGTTTGCACTTTGTCACCAACTTTCACCAAGAGTTAGCTGCAGATCTTCTGGGGTTCTTGAAGACGCTGGCTTCTTGGGCTGAATGCGTTAGGCTGGCCAGTGCTGAACTCATTTCAAAATCTATAGGCAGGCAGACTTTTATTATCCCTGAAGGATTGATTTGTCACAATTCCCTTGCTAGACTCCTAGGAATCCACAATTTCTTTCTGGGGACCTTTGAGAGCTCTTTTGATCTTAACCCGATGACACCACACACACACAAATAGGAAACAGAACAACGGCAGACTATCGATCTCTGCTGTTTAAATAGGAAGTCGTAACCATTGGCACCTCATCCGGAACACCCGAGTCGAGTTTGATGGATCTCAAGTGCTCATAAACGGAGGGGCAGACTTTACTTTTTCCTTGAGACTAATCTGCATTTTTGTTCTTTTAGATTGTGAGCATCAATTGTATGTGCCATGTGGTCAAGTACAAGGTATGACAATTTAATTTCCGGAAACTACCCATGTGTGCATATCTTTACATCAATCTATACGTTCAAAGGCTGTGCATTTAGTTAGTGAGAAGACACTGCTGGAAACATGCCTGGAACTCTTTCTGGAATACCTTTGAGTTCCAATGTCACAGTATACTGGATTTTAGAAATGTCTGAACATTTTCATCCTTTTATTTTTTGTATCTTTGAGAAGAGTCAGAAATCACAAGGCGCTGACTCAGGCGAGTGACCCAATCTGGTGAGCGGTTTCTTAGCCGAGAAGTCACAAACACTCAGCACATCCATCACAACAATGTCCCAAACTTTAATTGATGGGTCCACTTAGTTCAGGGGTAGAGCCCTTTAGCACTTCTAAGTAACGTCAACGGTTGACTGTTTGTACCTGTTCAATGGATTTGTGACGGCCTATCACCTTGTCATCAAACACACATGTGATTTATTTTTTCCCCACTCACGTGGGTGACACTGTACAGCTGTTCCAGGAATTAAATTGTCACACCTTGGATGACACCTTTATCTGCTGGCACGGTTTGCCTGAAGATCTGCAGTTTGCCTGTACAAATATGTTGAAAAAGTCAACAGTTTCCATGGGATGGACGTACTTTTTTCCACAGGACAAGGCTTCTTGGAGCAGAGTATGCCAACTTTCCTGTAGCGCCTCCCCTGATGCCAAAGCGAGGGGTCAGAAAAAAAAAAACAAAATGTAACCAAGCGCATCAGTCAATGAAACTGTCCGATATGGATGGCGCTCCTTCTAGACTCGCTACAACGCAAACCCAAATGAAGTCCACCTCAAAAGTAACACGTTCAGAAGGCCGACAGAAAGTGAAATAAGAAACGTAAATGAAGCAATCCGAGCAGTTTTACAGGAAAGCTCGAGGCCAGGCAGCGGCAGCAAGCACGGGTGACCAGGAGGTGACAACAGCCAACGCCATCGGCCTGTCCTCCGCACCGTGACTAAACAGATCTGGTCCTCAGCACACGAGGCCTCTCATCCCCTGGCCAGCTTGCTGTGCCCAGGCCTCTGCTGCTGTGCCTCTCCGACAGTCCTGCCCTGGCACTATCCCGTCTTCTCTGTCACTCACAGCCCCCGTCATTTCACGGGATCTCATGCCAGAAGTCGTCCTGTCCCGAGGATGTACCTGCCTTCCCCCGGCCACTCGGGCTCTCGCTTTCCGGGAACGCCGGCCTGTCCAGTTGTCTCTCTCAGCCCCCGCTGTCGTCCACCGACAAACCAGCCGGCCAGCCTGCTGACCGCCCCCTCTTTTCCTCCGATGCCCGCCCCGGCCTGCGTTTCTCTCTTTCGGTCGCCGTCTCTCTCTTTCCGTAGTCCTCGGCCCGCACACTTACCTTCAGTTCGGGATCTCCCGAAGCAGCTCCGCTTTTGTCTGATGACTCACATTGTTTTGGCCCAGCCGGCCCCGTTGGGTGCCTCCCACAAGAGCGCAGGGCGATGCTGCAGCCGCTCCCGATTCACCGGGAAGCCGGCCTATTCGCTCCAAACGGATGACCGACGGGCCGGCCGGTGCTGCAGCAAGAGCCAACCTCCCTCGGCTAACCTTTACGTCTCCACGCTACAAACATGGCCGGAGTGACGGAGCTCCGCTCCTGCCATTGAAATGACGAGCGGAGAGCGAGCCTGGCGACAGGAAGTGACTGGGACGTCCTCCCCGGGTCCTAAACTTCCAGCGGTTAGGGGAGCGCGGGAGGAGAGGTGGGAGGCGCGCGGCTCCTACGCTACGCGCGGCGGTATCAGCCCGCCCATTGAACTGCGCACGCGCACTCACAACAACTCGCGCGGACACACTGGGATCCGTTTTCCGGGTAGGTTCTGTTTTGTTATTTAGCAATACGTAATACAAGAGTGAGGGAGGGCATCGGGTATTAATTAAGAGAAAATAAAATGCGTAGAAGCGTCAGGCAGAGAATGGAATATGAAATGTAGAAATGAGAAAAAGAATATAGGAGAGGGAGAGAAAAAAAAAGAAAAAATAAACGACCGCTAGGGACTTTCATCAACCGAACTGAGCAGTCGACTTAATGACAGAAACACGAAGGAATAAGACTTGACTTTCATAAATCTATGGCCTCATGTCAAATGAGTTTACTTTACTTTACCTTTCTACATACAAGGCATGCAAAAAATATAAAATAAAGACACGATTACTGTATTTACATAAAAAGAGAAGTCGGCAAGAGGGGCGTATTTCAACCAAAGTGAAGTTGGCCAATTTAAAAGTCGTATTATTGTTGGAATAAAACTATTTCTACTTAAAACAGACGGATAGATAGATATGAAAGGCATTATACGACAGATAGATAGATAGATGTGAAAGGCGCTATATAACAGATAGACAGATAGATATATAGATAGATATATAGATATGAAAGGCACTATATGATAGATAGATTTGAAAGGCACTATATAATAGATAGATAGTATTGAAAGGCACTATATAACAGATAGACAGATAGATAGATATATAGATATGAAAGGCACTATATAATAGATAGATAGATATGAAAGGCACTATATGATAGATAGATAGATAGATGTGAAAGGCGCTATATGATAGATAGATAGATATGAAAGGCTCTATATAATAGATAGATATGAAAGGCATTATATAATAGATAGATTTGAAAGGCACTATATATCAGATAGATAGATAGATGTGAAAGGCACTATATGATAGATAGATAGATAGATAGATGTGAAAGGCGCTATATGATAAATAGATAGATAGATATGAAAGGCTCTATATAATAGATAGATATGAAAGGCACTATATGATAGATAGATAGATAGATATGAAAGGCACTATATAATAGATAGATAGATAAGAAAGGCACTATATAATAGATAGATTTGAAAGGCACTATATATCAGATAGATAGATGTGAAAGGCACTATATAATAGATAGATAGTATTGAAAGGCACTATATAACAGATAGACAGATAGATATATAGATAGATAGATATATAGATATGAAAGGCACTATATAATAGATAGATAGATATGAAAGGCACTATATGATAGATAGATGTGAAAGGCGCTATATGATAAATAGATAGATATGAAAGGCACTATATAATAGATAGATAGATAGATGTGAAAGGCACTATATAATAGATAGATAGTATTGAAAGGCACTATATAACAGATAGACAGATATATAGATAGATAGATAGATATCCATCCATCCATTATCCAACCCGCTGAATCCAAACACAGGGTCACGGGGGTCTGCTGGAGCCAATCCCAGCCAACACAGGGCACAAGGCAGGAACCAATCCTGGGCAGGGTGCCAACCCACCGCAGATAGATAGATATATAGATATGAAAGGCACTATATGATAAATAGATAGAACTTTATTTTGTGGAAGTTTGGCTTTTTACAGACACTCTTTAAATAATTAAATACATACACCAGAATGACTAAAAAGGATGAAAATTTAAAAAGAAAGAAAACTTGTACTTGTCAGCTCCGTCCCAGTGAGGCGCTATACTGGCGTATTGCTGTTGGTATGAATGACCCCCCAGTTGTGTTTCCTCATGCGCTTCTGCTGAACGGCTAGAAGTCGTCCTGTACAACCTCCAGGGGGTCCTGAGTGTGTCCCATAACTGAGCCTGCCATTTTAATAGGCCTGTTGATTTGGTGGTCCTATCTTGAAGTGACGTCACCAGCCCAGCACACCACACTGGTCATCCTAGAGTTGTAGAAGATGTGATGGATGGCACTTCCCACTTTCAAGACAAAAAAAAAATCTCCTCTGCCCTTCCTTCCCCAGTTCCTCTGTGCTCTGAGACCAGTCCAGCCTGTCATTAATGTGGACCCCCAAGTACTTGTAGAAGTGGACCACCTCTGCATCCACTCCCTGGATAGTCACTGGACAGGGAGGCTCTCTGGTGCAGTGAAAGTCATTTAGCACTTCATTGTTTTTTGCTAATATTTAGTTGCAGACCATTCTAAAAGTCCCCCCCCCCCCCCACAGTCCTCTCCTTTATCTCGTCCCCCCTTATCGACACCCCCCTGTAAGTTCAGAATCATCCTACAGGTGACCTGACCCTCTGTTATATTTCTAGTCAGAGGTGTAAACAATGAAGAGAGAAGCTGACAGGCCTGTTCCTTGTGATGCGCCAATGTTGCTCACACAGTCTCACAGATGGTGGTCTGCCCTACAGATAGGCCATCATCAGGACCCCACAGACTCATTCACCTGCACATCTCTGAGTTGACCCCTTAACAGGGCTGGCTGGATGGCATTGAAGGTGCCAGAGAAATCAAACAGCAGAATCCTCACAGTGTGGCCAACCTTGTGGAGCAGACAGATGATTGTGTCCTCCACTCCAGTCTGGTGCTGCTGTCATTCAAGCATTAAGCCCCACCCAATTGACCGAGATTCACATGTCTATCCCCGCCCAGCCTGATGTCACTCAAGCACTAAGCCTCACCCAATTGACCGAGACTCAGTTGTTTAGCCCTGCCCAGCCTGCTGTCACTCAATTGACCGAGACTCTCATGATAAGCCCCGCCCAGACTGCTGTCACTCAAGCATTAAGCCCCCCTATTTGACCGAGGATCACGTGTGTACCCCCACCCAGCCTGCTGTCACTCAATTGCCCGAGACACAAACACACACAGCGTCCCGGGTTCAAATAAAGGTGTGTTTATTATACCAAAATACACAATACCTCCACAAGTGCACACAAGCACAGGTTTCTCCCCAAGTCCGCTCACCACCACACTGCCCTCCAGTCGAGTGTTGCTCCATGTCCCCCCAAGTCCGACTGACCTGGGTAAGGGAGTGCAACCCCTTTTATTTAGGACCCAGGAGTACTTCCGGTGCCAGGGCCCTTGCCCAATGTAAGCACACCCAGGTCATGGGAAAGTCCATTATAAACAGGGAGCTTGTCTCCCTGCAGCGCCCTCTTGTGGCAGCCAGTGACCCCAGCAGTTCTGCTGTCGGACTACATCTCCCAGCATGCCCTGCTGGCTTCCTACTGGGCACTGCTATCCGGGGCTGCTGCTATCTAGCATGCTGGGGGAGTAAAAAGCCCCCAGTGACGTCTTCCCTTTTCAGTGGGCTGTCTGTCTATCCCTTCTGGTCCTTCCTTCCGGGTCTGATCCCCTTCTTCTCCCCTGCCAGGATGCCTATCTGCCTGTTACGAGCCTCCCATCCGGGTAAGGAACCAGCCCCTCTTCTGGCCAGGATGCCCGTTCAGCCCATGTGGCATCTACAACATTAACACTGAAACTTCTTTTCTCTCTACTGAATTCTTTCAGTCCAGAAAGCCTTGGAGGTACCTGCCAGTGTGTGTGTGTACATAGCTCCAAACATCTGCTGCTTCAACGTCTTCATCACAAAAGGTACGAACATTACCACCCTGTCGAGATCTCCATCTCTAGAAGGACGCGTCCCGTTATAACTGGATATTTAATAAAGGACATAAGAGATGTGACAGAGAACATTCAGTGCATTTGTCAGTCGAGCTCAGATGTCCCATCATATCCTCCAGATCCTTCCTAAAGGAACAAATCTCCATGACTCAGTAGTTTGTTCATTTGTCTAGCCCCGCCCAACCCAAGCATTTAGCCACACCCAGCTAATGACCACTCTCACACTCTTAACTCCACCTAGTCGACTGAGACTCAAGTCTCTAGCCCCGCCCAGATTGTTGCCACTCAAGTGTCCAGCCTCATCCTGCCCTCTGCCACACAGAAATAGAATGTGACAAATGAGATGCATTTGTCACTCATCACTTTAGCTAATAGCTCCGTTGTCCCCAACATCTCCTCCAGATCCTTCCTAAAGGGTGTCGAGGTATCTGCGTCACCTCCACGGTTCAGTAGTTTGTTCACACAACCTGGGGGGGGCTCCGGGCGGGAGGGGGATTTCATAACAAATTCTTATGTGCTTGTGTAGCATCAGGATGGATGGGAGGGACACTTGAGTGGCAGCAGTCTGGGCGGGGCTAGACACATGAGTCTCAGTCAGTTGGGCGGGGCTTAATACTTGAGTGACAGCAGACTGGGTGTGGCTAAATGCTTGAGTGGAACAAAACTACCATGAAATTGGCAAAGAATACAAATTGAGCTTTACCTTTAATAAGAGGGGAGGGGAGGGGGTCCTTTTAGAATTTGTAACCCCCTGGGAATTGATTAAGTCATACAGTAATCCTTCACGTAAAGACCCTGCAATTTCAAACGACATGGCTGTTTA
>JANRMT010062791.1:178727295-178751029 GCA_026402145.1 Polypterus bichir lapradei | reverse complement strand
CCGTCCAACCTGCTGCACCACAAGAAATGTGACAAGCAAGAGGTGACCATTCAGTCCATTTTGTCACTCATCTGTTTAGCTAAGCTGTCCCCAATACCTCATCCAGGTTCTTCTTGAAGGTTCTCAAGGTTTCTGCTTCACCTCCATGACTCGGTGGTTTGTTCAAGCATGTAAACCCACCCACTCAGCTGCCACTCAAGCATTTAGCCACACCCAGCCTAATACCTCTCAGGTGTTTAGTTCCATCCAACCAGCATCTACACAGGAACATAAGAAATGTGACAAACGAGAGGAGACCATTCTGTCAATTTGTCCCTTTTTAGTTTAGCTAGTAGCTCAGCTGTCCCCTGATGTTCCTCCAGGTTCCTCTTAAAGGTTGTCGAGGTTTCTGATTCAACTCCACGTCTCAGTGGTTTGTTCATTCATTTTGCCCCACCCAATCCACAGCCATTTCAGTATTTAGCCACACCCAGCCTGCTGCCACTCAAGGACCTAGCCCCACCCATTCAGCTGAGACTCAGTTATCTAGCCCCGCCCAGACTGCTGCCACTCAAATGTCTGGCCCTATCCTGCCGGCTGCTGCACAAACATAATAGAAATGTGACAAACGAGAGGAGCCCACTCATCCCATTTGTGGTTCATTTGTTGGGCTCATAGCTCAGCTGTCCCTTGTCCCTTCCTGGTCCCTCTTAAAGGTTGTCGAGGGTTCTGCTTCAGCTCCACGTCTCAGTAGTTTGTTTGAGAGTCACACAAGTCTTTGTGCTTGCTGACTTCAGTCCCAAATGTACACCACTGGTGTCCTCGAGTACGTGATGTGACCCCTTAGTTTGAAAGAATTTGCTGAAGCTGATCCAGCAGAAGTCTTTCAGGATTCTGAAGCCCTGGATGAGGTCCCCATGGGGTGTCCTCTGGTCGAGGTGACACAGGCTTAACTCTCTGGGTCTGTCACGGTAGGACATGTCTCTTAAGTCCCATGATGCACCTGGTTGTTCTTCTGTGCCGCTCTTCAAGTGCCATCTTGTAGTGTGGCGACCAGAACTGCACACAGGCCTCCTTTGGTGGTCTCGCTAGTGTGTCATATTGTCCCTTTAGTTCTATTCAACAGTTTTTAGGATATCAGTGACCATTTTATTTGCCTTCTCATTCCCATTGCACATCGCTGACATGTTGTGTCCACATCTTTTTTAGAGGTTGCTTCTTACAGTCTCTCATCTGATGTAAGCCAGAAATTGTGAACTGGGTGGGCAAACAATAAGTTGTGCCCAAACCCCCCCCCCACACCGGGCCTTCTTAATACATTGACACTTGCCCGGGTGCCCCATGCTAATCTCTGTTTGTTGTGACTAGCTGAGGGGTCCCAGTGCCCTGCTTTGCCCGGGAGGGGGGCCTATAATGCTGTTAAGATAGCCCCCCCCAAGTGAAAGATGGAGCAGCTCAGTTTATTGACTTTGAGGTGAGCCACCAAAATAACCGACAATGACCATAAACTGGGGATGGTGGGGGGCTTAGAACACCCCCAGCCCCCCCAAACTCTTTTTTGATGTCAACTTTTTTTAAAATGAATTTCGATTTGATTGAAAAGGGAATCATCATCAGTCACTAAAAACGATCCAGATGATGCCGTTTAGAGGTTTGGGGTCAGTGGGGTCAGTCCCCCCCCCTCCCTAAGCTTAGGGAGACACGGAGTTGAAGTTACAGCCTTTGACGAAGCATATCAGGAATAGGAGTGGTCGTTAATGGTGTCATTAACCTTCACCTAAAAGGTCCGTGTCCTGTCATGGAAGACACGGCTGGGCTGGCACCTTTGGTAATTGAAAGGTGGAAGGAGACCACCACCCAGGGCAGTGTGCTCTGACCGGAGAAGCAGCAGCTCTAAGGAGGGTCTCCCCTACGCACTCCTGCATGGCTTCATGGGAACTGGAGTTCCAATGGGCAGCCCTTCTGTGTCCTGTGGGAGCCACCAGAAGGAGCTGTGGGGAGGAGGAGGAGGCTGCACTGAAAGAACTGTGTGTGTGTGTGTGTGTGTGTGTGTGTGGTGGGGGGGGGGGGGGTGTCTACAGGATGAAGCCCCCTGCAGAGAAGTGGAGGGAGAGAAGAGAGAAAAAGAGAAGAGACCTGAACAAGAGAGGGGTCTGCACACGACTGCCCCCTGGACTTGTGTCTGGGGTGCTGCAGCGCCCCCTACTGGTCACACACTCCATTTATACTAGGATATAAGAATGGGGCCCACTTCAGAGTAGCACACGAGAAGTCGTCACGAGTTGTCCAGGAGTTCACGTTTGATTGTGAATGACGTCAAGACCCCCCCCCCCCCCGGGGCCCAAACGGGGGGTCGGGGTGACATTTTGTTATTTTCAGCTGCACCACAAAGATACGAATATTAATGCAGAGGACGTGGGCCCGTTGGCTCCAGTGCCACGCACTGCGGAGGTCCGAGACCGAGTGGGAAGGGCCAGGGATGAGGATCAGCACCTCCAAATCGGAGCTCGTGGTCCTCAATAAGGAAGAATGAGGGAAGACGGGATGGCGAGATCGACCGAGGGATTGGAGGGGGGTCCGCTGGTCGCTCTACCGATTCCATGGCATAGTCAGAAGGTGAAGCTCTCACTTTACCAGTCGAGCGTCGCCAGTGGTCACGAGGTTCGGGTACTGAGACGGTGTGGGTACAAGTGGCTGAAAACAGAGATCAGGTGAGAAGCTCGGCGAGGAGCCACTGACCCTCTGCATGGAGAGGAGCTGACTGAGGTGGGCCGGGCACCGGCTGTGCAATGAGTCCCGGGGGAGGCTCTGCAGCCCAATCTTCTCCTTCATTCTGGTGGTCGCCCCCTGCAGTCCCTTTTGACCGTCAGGGACAGCGGTGCAAAATCGAGATCGGTGAGACAGGACCGGCCCTCCCCACAGATCCTGAACTCTGAGTAACGAAGTCCATCGCAAGAAGGAACAGAATTGAGGGAAAAAGAAGCAACCGGAGTCCTGGTCGAGGTTCTTGAAGACGGTGACACATCGCCGAGGGACGCCATCACTTCTCGTGACGGACCACAGTGAACCTCGTAGAGACCCTCCAGGATTCCCTTCCCTCTCCATACTTACCGGTAAGGTGCCAGCTGTGGAAACCTTCACGTTCGGTGGGCACTGTAATCACCCGGAGCTCGACATGGAAGACCAACAGAGACTCCCATCATAACAAAGGGTGAGGGACTTCAGCCTACCACAGGAGCTGCTCGTTCAACTCTACTCGGCACATCTAAGCTCAGCCGTCACAACTAAACGTGACAAGAACGGGTGACAATGAAGAGAACACCTCGCCTCACAGCACCTGGACCCCTCCAGAGTTAGAGAAACCCATCAGAGACCCTCGCATCCAGACCAGCACCTTTCTGAACTTCTCCCAAAACGCCCGATGTCATGGACTGGACTATGGCCAAACAAAGTGGACAGAAGGACAGGGTCTCCCCCAAAAGACCTCCAGGCTCACAAACAGTTCATTCAGTGGTCTCTTTGCTCAGGCTGGGGCCTCAGCAGCCCCCAAGATATCTCACAATGTTCTTACATGGAGCAGACGTGTAGATGTCACTGTCTGCTGCGCTGTCTTAAGAAGACGACGACATTTTTATTTCTGCGCCGCCTGCCTTGCACTTTGTATGCACGTCTCGGGTTTGTCTCCGGTCAGAATCAACACCGGCCGCACCGTGAGGACCATCCAGCCCCCAACTCAGAGATCTGCAGGTGACAGACCGACTATCTGTCACAAGGCAGACCACCATTTGTGAGATATGGGGCCTGTGTGAGCCCCACAAGGGACAGACAGGCCTGTCACTGTCACTGTGTACACCTCAGACTAGAGGGCACCTGTAGAAATCCTCAGATGAGTCTGCACTCATGGGGGCCGAGACAACAGAGAGGAGTCGGGGATCTCTGAGCATCGTCTGCAACTCTCAACATCAGCCAAACCAAAGAGCTTTCAGAGAGCCTCAGCGTCCAGTGACAAGTCAGGAGTGGATGTGGTGGACTTCAAACCCTGTCCACTCCTGACCCTTCACCTGCCTGGACAACCACAAGAAACGGAACCGATTGTATCATAAATGTTAACTAAGTCGGCTCCAAAAAGGGGGATACTGGGGGGCTTTGCCTCAGTGACAGCCTGGACTGGCCTCTACACCACAGAGGAACTGGAGAAGAAAGGGCAGAGCAGACCCTTAGGAAACTGGGGGGGGGGGGGACCTTTAGAGACCCTGTTACTGCCCGATCTACGCGTGCACGTGTTACAACTATGGCAGATCCGCGTTTATTTTTATTTTTGCGACAAGAGACGCCATCCGATTTGTCTATTGCACTAAAAACGACTGACGACGCTGCCCGATTTGTACTGCGCATGTCTTAATGTTTTACAACGCACACACACATACCGAGTTCCTGCCAAATAACACAAAGAGTACACGTCACGTGTTTCGCCCTAATTGGGGTTCATCAGGTGTGTACACCCATGCTTCCCCTGGCACGGATCGACCCTCGGACGCCAGTGCCAGAGGCAAAACCTCAGGCGTTGTGCCAGGAAGATAGGCTTGTTTATTTAGCAGGGCGAATATTCTCATTATGATCAAATAATGTGGAACTGAAACTAATATTCAGTACTGTGAATTGACAGGCACAGTTCAGATCGGGCCGTGCCCTAAAGTGGATTTTTTTCATTAAGCGCATGCCGAGTGTGTCACTACCCTCTCCCTGCTGCCACCCCGACCCGCACATATTGAAAGGCTGTGTCATCACACCCTTTACGGTGCGGCCCAGTCTGTTTAACGCATGCATGAACACTTCACAGCGTGTTAGGCTTTCAATACGCATGCACACGCGGGCACAGATCAGGTAGCGACAGAAGCCAAAAAGCACTCAAGAGTTTATGAGCTGCGCTCAGTGTCAGTGGACAGCTGACGTCACCGAGATGAGAGCGATCACGTGAGCCTTGCTGGACCGGGTGGCAGTTACCAGCTTCAAATTTTGTTGTATTCCCAAGATTAACTTGTATTCTATAACCTCTATGGTTACTATTTTATTATTATTTCATTTAAAGTGGCAGCCCCCTTTTGTGGACCCTGATTCAGCTACACCATCTGCCCCATGGCAAACCCAGCACTACAAAGTGTCTTTGGTGTCCCCCTCTCTTCCCTTAGCACTTAATCCAGCCCTGTGAAAAGTGCCATCCTTCACCTCTGCGATGGCCAGCGGGGTGTGCTGGGCTGAGCCGAGCGGCCCACCATATCAATAAACTAATTAAAAGGGGCAGGCTCAGTCACGGGGTGCATTCTGGACCCCCAGAGGTCACAGCAAAGAAGAGAATAAAGACAAAACCGCGCGCCACTGTGAACAATGCCGCACTGGCAGGGACACAGCCGCCAAGCAATCAGCTGCCCCATGAGGGCACTTCACTGCACCAAGATGGCGGGACTACCTGGAAAAGCTCACATAAAAATGGGCTTTCAAGGGGAGCAGCACTTGGGGGGCACTTTGGGCACATCACCCACCTGTTTAGACTCCACTGGCCCCGACTCATAGCCGCCATCAGCTCTCCAATGAGGACCCTAGTCTGGCTTCAGTATGTCTCACTTGTGCTGAGCCAGCAGGTGGCACTGTTGTGCAAAATGTGGCACACAGGAAAATAAAAAAAAAAAAAAAAAAAAGTCCACTGGGTCAAAATTTGGGATCCAAAGTTATCGGCCAGGGTGGCACAGTGGGTATTGCTGCTGCCTTGCAGTAAGGAGACCTGGGTTTGCTTCCCGGGTCCTCCCTGTGTGAAGTTTGCATGTTCTCCCCGTGTCTGCGTGGATTTCCTCCCACAGTCCAGAGACATGCAGGTTAGGTGCATTGGTGATCCTAAATTGTCCCTACTGTGTGCTTGGTGTGTGGGTGTGCACGCCTTGCGGTGGGCTGGAGCCGTGCCCGGGGTTTGTTTCCTGCCTTGCACCCTGTGTTGGCTGGGATTGGCTCCAGCAGACCCTCGTGACCCTGTAGTTACGATATATTGGGTTGGATAATGGATGGATGGAAGTTATCGGTGTTGTCCACGTGGACCCAGACAGCAACTATGCACAATTTGTCCCAGACCGGTCAAAGGGTGTAGGAGTGCCTAGGAGACAGACAGACATTCCCAGAGAGCCCCCCAGTCCTGGGCTCAGCTCATGTGGAGTCTGCACGTTCTCCACCCATTAGGTTCTCATGTTGCCTTTTCTAGTCGTGCCAATCTTATTAAACAAGGGCTGGAAGCCGAGGCCACCTTGTGGAGAGTCTGGGGAAGTGCATTTGAGATTAACGAGGCAGACCTTCACACGAAGGGGTTGTGGAAATCCGCCAGAAACTCTCGAGGTATGGCACTGAAGGGCACACCCTCATGTCTCTTTAAAAGCATCTTGACGACACGAGCCCTTGAGGCAAACTGAAGCTTCTAGGATTTTTATATGAGGCACCATTTACCCGCTGGGGACTGGCATCCTCACGTCTCTTTTGGTTATTGCCGGACCATTTTATATTTTTGGTTTTAAATCACTGGATGGGGCAGTGGCACGCTGCTGTTTATCACTTTTTTGTCGTCCAGCATTCTCTAGTCGAGTGATTTTAGTTAAACTCACCTGCTAGATATTCATACACGCGGCAGGCAGTCCAAGTGACGCCTCCCCTCCATGGAGTTATCACGGAGCAATTCTTAGGCTGGGAATTCAATGTAAAAACGGTTAAGCTCGATACGCTGTTATTGAGGATTAAGCGCAAATGCTGCTTGGGATGGTCATCTACTGCCATCTAATGGCGGAACGATGGCCTTAGTAACATCAGGCTGCACCCAAAAAAAAAAAATAGAATTACTTCTATGCCCGCTGTAGTACCTCATTAATATTCATTAGTGGGTGGAGCCTTCAGACAAAACATTTTGTATAAACAAAGAAACACAAAACCAGTATGGGAATAAACTGAACCAAGCGAGAGTGGTGACAATGCGACTTGCTGATCACATGTTGGCCCGGATTGTGACTCGGATGCTACGTCGCTGTGCTACCGGACCACTGCAATATGCCTGGCGAGTTTGTAGTCACCTGAAAAAAGGCAAAATGACTGAGACCAAGTTGAAGGGCAAGAAAGGCGTCAGGACCCCCTAAGCTCTGTTCAAAGAGTGACAACTTTCCACGGTCGCGTTGAAGAAATGTGCCTGGCGCTGTGTTGGTCTACAATAACACAAAGGCTAGCGTCAATCATACGGATCAGGACCGACATTCTGCACTCATAGGTGAGAAATGGAAAAATAAGAAACGAGTGTCTACTGTGACGTCAGGCTATGCATTGGTGACAGCAGCAAAACGTGTCACATGAAGGACGTGCACCAGCTCTGCATCAGGACTGCAGCAGACCCTCGGCGTGATCTTCCTATTTGAATTTGTTAGTGCTGTCATATTTACACGGTTCTGTTACAGATTTTTTTTCTGGTTGAGAAGAATTCAACACTGGACTTGTACTCTTCAGGCTGTCCGGCCTTTTCAACAATTTTGGGTCTCATGTCCTCAGGCAATTTTTTGCTCTTCTTTCTTCACTCCATGCTCAGTGTGCTACACACACACACACACACACACACACACACACACACATAAACAAAGACGGAGATGAAACTTTTCTCCATTTCAATTGACTGACCGAGCCGTTACCTGCCAGAGGCGAGTTTCAATACCACTTAAAGGTGCATCACATGATTGAAATCCAATTATCCCCCATCTCAATTTTAAAATGGTGCCAATAATTTTTGTCCAGTCCATGTCTGCAAGCAAAAGAAATAAAACGCGTGAACACCAAAGCATTTACACTTGCAACAGTTTCTGGTGCGTTTTCTGAAAGAAATGTTGGGGTGCCAATTGGCCAGGACGGTAGATCTGATTTGTCTTAATTTGAGGCTGTGGGCTCCGATGACCAATGAGCACCCCACCCGACGGTACAACACGAGAAATGCGACAACACAAGAGGGGCTTGTCTGTCTGATGTGTCGTCTTTGTTGCATCACAACAGAACAGAAAAAGGGCCAAGATGGCAGCTGAACCCGCCACACCTATAAACCCTGCGCGCAGTGGCAGCGCCATTAGGCAGCCCATTTAAAAAAAAAAAAAACAAAAAAAAAAAAAAAAAAGAGAGCAAACATACAACACTGTGCAGGAATGTTAACATGGAGTCCTCTAATAGGACACATCCTTCAATTTCTAGTTGTGTAATCTGCCATCCTAAGGCGATGAGACCAGCCACTGCCCCCTCGTCACCCACTTAGATGTCTTGTAATGTGACATCAACTTTAGCAAAGTGCTACAGTTTCTCAAATTTTTTTTTTTTATCAACCGCATGTCACAAGCATTAACTTGTTTCAGCAGCCCGGTCCTCCCCGATAGCTACTGGACACCATGGACCTCTAGAGAAGAGCAAGTCCCCACCACCCAACATCATCGGTGACAGACAACAAAAAACAAAAAGATGAGCATACAGGGTGCAGTAACTCAAGTCAGACAATTTATTAGAAAGATGTAAGACATTAAAAAAATTCCCCACTGCATTCAACAATAACTGACATTGTCCAGCCTGCAAGAAGGTGAAACGCAGACACACACACACACACTGACAAAGGTGGGCATTGCTCGTTTCGTTCTTACACTTGCGATTTATATTGACAGTGCAAATACAATTTGGTCATCTAAAATGTACAATATATTGTTTGCTGTGTGTAGTCTGTTAAGATCTGGAAGCAACAGATGTAGAGCTTGCGGTCGCTTCTCTCACCAGTTTAAAGCCAAGGGTGTAATGGATACCAGCGTGTACAGGCTTCACACAGTGCCCGCCCTCTCCCACGGGCTGCTTCCCCCTCCACCCCAAACCATGCCTTCCTCTGGCAGAAGCAAGGCATCCACGTGCAGCCCTTCTAGAGAAGAAACAAATGGCTCATAAAACAACGGGCAAGTGTGGCGGTAGCAGGGAAAACGACTCAAAACTGGACCAATGTGATTGCCAACGAAAGGGGGCAGGAGCAGGGTATGCCAACCACTGCCAGTCCTTCATACAAAAGAGGCTGCAAACGCACCAACAGACAACATCAACGAACGACAACTTCAGAAGTTTGCTAATTTTTTTTGCTTAAATGAAGCAAAAAAGGGCTTTGGTTGGCTCAGACCCCCCCCACCCAACCCCCTAGTCAAAAACAACAAAAAAAGAAACTAAAATGATGTCAAATTAAAATTACCCGTCTCTAATTGAAACTCGCCGTCACAATCAAGTTTCGCTTAACTGAACAGCCACTTAACGATGGCCCGTGAGAAGAGAACGCAGAATCGGGCCTGTACAGCGGTATGCATCAACCCTCAGCGACAGCTGCTCTACTGCTGAAATGGCTTAAAAGAAGCAAAACCACAGTCTTTACAGCTATCAACTCAAATCTACAAGTTTAAATTTATTGGGTTCTTCGACAGTGTTTTTTTTTTTTCTCTCTTTATTTTGTATGTTTTGGAAGGTGTCCTCCAAGCTGTACACGTGTTCGGGTGTTCTGTTATTTTTTTACTCCAAGTCAGGCATTTCTGGAAGAGACAAGGAAAGAAACAAGAAGTCAGGGCACAATCGGGCCGAAGCACCAGAGCCACAACTCTTGTAAGGCTCACCTATACCAGAAACTACAGCTGGCACTTAGGATACCAAGTGCGGGAGAGGCAATCCTGGCACCCACTTTAACTTCATTAGCCCATGTGGGCAAATTCATTTGGTTTATGCATCAACAATTAGCTTACACAGACATGCAACACATTTTAAATATAAAAGACAAGGAAAGAAGACTACGGTGTAAGGAACCACACATATATTACACGTGTAAATAGACATACGAAAATAACTTTACACCCCTCCATAAGGCAACTTACAGTATCTCACCAAAGTGAGTCCACCCCTCACATTTTTGTAAATATTTGATTCCATCTTTTCATGGGACAACACTGAAGATATGACACTTTGACACAATGTCCATGTACAGCCTGTATCACAGTGTAAATCTGCTGTCCCCTCAAGATAACTCAACACACAGCCATTGATGTCTAAACCGCTGGCAACAAAAGTGAGCACACACCTAAGTGACAAATGTCAAGATTGTGCCCAATTCACCATTTTCCCTCCCCGGTGTCATGTGACTTGTGAGTGTTACAAGGTCTCGGGTGTGTTAAATTTGGTGTTATTGCCCTCACACTCTCTCATACTGGTCACTGGAAGTTCAACATGGCACCTCATGGCAAAGTACTCTCTGAGGATCTGAACAAAAGAATTGTTGCTCTCCATAAAGTTGGCCGAGGCTATAAGAAGATGGCCAACACCCTGAAACTGAGCTGCAGCACGGTGGCCAAGACCACACAGTGCAGGTTTAACAGGACAGGCTCCACTCAGAGCAGGCCTCGCCACGGTCGACCCAAGAAGTTGAGTGCCACGTGCTCAGCGTCACATCCTTGAAGCCTTGCAAGTTGAAACAATTTGCACATTTGTCCCAACTCCTGTTGATTACTTACAAACTGTCTGTGTTAAAGTAGAGTTGCAACAGACAGTGTTTCTACACCCTCTGAAGTACGACTTGGACAATATTCCAGTGATAATGGCAATTAAATTAGAGTATTATTACCCTTAGAAGTGCATGCCTTTCATTTAGAGAAATTGCAAAAAAAAAAAATGTGTCAATGAATACAGTGGCGTCCTACACAATCCAAAGGCAACAGGAAGAAACTCTAGACAGGAAGAGATCTGGCAGGGCCAAAGTCACCACCCAATCAGAAGACCAGTTTCTCAGGGTCACCAGTTTATGTGACAGGCACCTCACAGCACAGCAGCTTCAAGCACAATTTAATGGTGCAGGTTGAAAGAAAAAAACAAAAAGCACATCTCAGTTTGTACTGTGAAGAGGAGACATTGTGCTGCAGGTCCAACAGGGTGAGTGGCAGTAATAAAGCCATTCGTTAAAGGACAAGACAGGGCCTTGAAATACCAGCTGTGGACTACTGCAGAGTGGACGAGGTCTCTTCACAGTACAAACTGAGATTTGCTTTTGTAGACCTGCACCATTAAGCTGTGCCTGAAGCTGTTGTGTTGTGAGGCGCCTGTGATCAGACAAGCTGCTGACTGGGTGGTGACTTGCCAGGTCTCTTCCTGTCAGAGTGTCTTCCAGTTGCCTTTGGATTGTGTAGAACACCTCTGTACTCACTTGCAGTTTCTCCAAATGAAAGATCTACACATTGAAGGGCGATAATGATTTGCCACATTTCATTTGTTAAATGCTGTTTTCTTGCCATTATCCTTGGAATATTATAAGCAGAACTTCAACTCAGCCTTAAGACAGATGGAGGGTTTTTAAGTAATCAAAAGAAGTTGGGACACCTGTTGTGGCAGGCAGCCGGGACGCCCCTTCTACATATGTTTCGGGGGAGCAACCATGGGCGTCTCAGTACCTCCCCAGGACACTTGGTGGCAGCCTCCCTGGCTGACGATGGTGCCTCAGTTTCCCACAGGGCTTCATGGGAGGTGGAGCTCTCCAAAGTCCTGTTGGGATCTGGGGTGGCCGCCAGGGAGTGCTGCATGGACTCCACAGCCCAGCTGGACAAATCTTCAGCCCAACCCGGATGTGCAATTGGAACCAGGTGGTCAAGCACCTGGAACAATTCCGGGTGGGCTACAAAAGGGGCCAGCCACCACCACTCAGTGGCCAGAATCGGGAGGAAGAGGTTGCTAAGGAGGAGTGGTGGTGCCAGAAGGGCGTGTTTCGGTTGTGTTTGGGACAGTGTCGTGGCTGAAGGGATCACTGGGAAGACATGCCCTCCAGCTGAAGAAAATAAACAGTTTTGTGTTATTTTATACGTGCCGCTGTGTCAGTCTGTGTCGGGACGGCGCCAATATAGCACCTGGTATCACACTGTGGAAATTGTTTGTTTCAACTTTGAAGGCTTCATTTACTTGAACTGCTGCAGAAAATCTGTATGTTGTAACCTAGTAGTTGTTCCCTGAAGAAGGCCCATTTGTAATATTCTGAAATTTCCTTTTTTTTTTTTTTTTTTTTTTTTATAAAAAACAGTTTTTGCTAACCTAAACTTTAAATTTAAACCTCTGGCACTTTACTGCTTAATCTTTTCACCATTTCTGGTAACTGACTGCATTTCAACTGATTACATTTGAAGACAAACGGGTAAAACTGAGGTGTTGTAAAACATTTGACCGGTAGTGTATGTGGAAGATTTTATTTGACATTGTAGGAATCCGTTTTGTGCCACAGAGCTGAGATTAAATTTACAATGTAGTGGGTGTGTAGGATTGTTGAGGATTTGATGGAGCTTTTTATGAACCAGGCCCTCATATACAAGCTGTTACAATGACTTTTGTTCCACCCCAGTGGCCAACTCACCAATCTAACGCATAAGTTGGGATTTTATCATTACTTATGATATATAAAGCTTTAAATATTGTTACTCCTTCCTATATCTTGGAGTGCCAGTACCCCCAACATTCCAAATTGTAACGTTAGATCTTCTAATGGTGGTCTGCTCACTTATTCCATGAGCGAAGAATAAAAGTGGCGAGGCGGACAAAAATCTAAAGTAGTTACCGACAGAGATACGCCAGGGCTAACACTGGAAAAGAATTTTAAAAACTCCTAAAAATCCACTTTTTAAAATTTTGCCTTTTTATTACTACATTTTAGCTCTACTCTTAATGAATTAAACATGCACAGAATGATCACACTTTTCAATGAACCACCACCTGATCAAAGTTCAATGCAGCTGCCAGCGAGGTCTGAATGAAAGCGGATACCCCATCCTGCCAGAAGACCCTCTAAGACAAAGCCTTAAATAAAAAATAAGAATATTTATGTGTGGAAGAAAGCCCAGTGGGTGGGTGGGGTGATTTTCTTTGGCTTCTAGCACCTTAAGATTTTGGGTTTTCTTTTTCAATTTAACTGGAGTTTTTTTTTTTCTGTCCACCCTGGCCAACTGAACTTACTATCTGCCTCACATTTACAGATATTTAAAAAAAAAAAAAAATTCTATATTTAAGGACTCTACATCTCTTAATTATGCATACTATTTATGCATTGCTAATATCTAATTTTTACATTTTCTTTGCATGCAGCTACTTCCTTGACATCTTATAAATGACTGCTGATTTCAAGTTAAAGTTCTCTCTTCCAACACGATAGCGAGCAGTGTGTGTGTGTGTGTGTTGTGTGTATATATATATATATATATATATATATATATATATATATATATATATGCCATATACAATTATGTTCTAAAGTTGAGCATTTTCTATAACTTTGTAAAAATTCATAGCCATTCCTGGTGTTTTCCAATGAACTCTATGGGTCCTCCAATAAAAAACAAAAGCATACAAACTTACCAAATACATCCTCTTAATTTTGATAAAAGAAAATCCAACGCATGTTTTTGACAACTAAAGGGATCTGGAGATAATTGTTTTTAATGCATATTCCCTGTACTATTTTACTCAACGTAAGGATATGCTTGCCATTTGCTTGCGTGACTTCTGGCATAAATAGTGTGGACTGGTGGCTCTGAGGCTAAGGATCTGCGCTGGCATCCCGAAGGTTGCCAGTTCAAATCCCCGTCACTGCCAAAAGAGATGCTACTCTGCTGGGCCATTGAGCAAGGCCCTTAACCTTGCGAAAAGATGTATTTCACAGTATGTTGTCCTGTATAACTATGTATGTGACAATAAATAAAGAATTATTAGAAAAGTTAATTAAAACAAAACCAACCACATGGCACAAAGAGTTTACTGTGATTTGGTCTTAAGAGAAAACCACACACCCCCTGAGGGAGTGAAAGGTTACAGCAGATAAAAACAAGCACTGAGGTGGTGCGCACAGTTGGTCTCCTTATAAAATGGCTGAATCCCATAATATTGACTTTTTTTTTTTAATCTAAAATGACGTGTGTAAAATCACAAGATGCGGATTAATCCTCGACAGCCATCTTAGCTGGAAAAAAGAGAGATGTTTGGTAAGCTTTCATGCTTTATGCCCCCTGACTCATTGGCTTCATTGTAACCAGCTAAGTATTTTTTTTAAATTTATAGCAAACACTTAACTTCAGAACACAACTGTACATGTCAAGTACATACAACACCATGTTTGTGAGGATAGAACTTTGATTTGAAAAATACCAAAAAAATGTATCCTGTAATCTGTTGATGGAGTTTGTCTTACAGAATACAGATACAGAACAGGTAAGTAAAACATATGGAGAATGTGACAGTTCATACTAAAGTTGTACAATTTACACAACAAAAACGGCCTTTCTGGATTTCTTTAGCTGTGTCTAAAGCACTTTCGCTGAATCATAATTAGTCACCAGTCTCCACCTCTCATTATTTGTAAGATGCGACTCGTTCTACTATTTCACCATTTATTTCTTATGTGGGCCCGGTCTCCTAGCATGTAACACTGCTTAAAGCTATCTGTCTGCAACACATGGCCGAACAACAAACTCTAAAAGGGCCCAATGTGGTCTGAAACAAGGCTGTTAAAAATGTTAATGGCTATTGACAGGTTGACCAGAGAAAAGAAGCAGATGTGGGGCAAACGCACATCAGCACAGCACTGAACCTGGCCCAGAAAGCACCCCAATTAAACACCACTGATTCTGCATATGCCCTGAGGTGCGTGACTCATTCTCAGGCCTCCAGTCAGCACTCTGCGGGTTTCTCTTCTCCACTACACTGCAGTTTCACCTAGAATTGTCATTAGAAGACAAGCCGTGTGAAGGCACTGCAGTATTTAATCCTCGGGCAAATTTAATTCATTAATTAAATTGCTACAAATTCTGGAAGTGGGCCCAGTGCAGCCAAGTTGTCCACCGTGTACGTTTGCGCACCTGTTCTTATTCTGCCGTTATGTCAACAGCCTGCCAAAATGACCCTAACCTTGTGCTACTCACCTGATGCAATACACAGACAACACTCCAGCACTGGGGAGTGGTGAGACTTTAGCAACTACCGATCCTTAAATGTGAAAAGGGCTTTTGTCTGAAACTTGCTGACATTGCCTTTAGGCAACAGCAAGATCTGCTCCCGCATCCCTACAGCAAATCCTTGCCCGTTCAATAATTTAACATATGCAAAGCAAACACAGCATGCCGCACTCCTGCTTATTATAACAAGTTAGAAGTGGTCGGCACGGTGGAACACTCAGGTGTATAAGAGACACCTGGAATAAATGAATGTAGGACTTTAGGGTCCTTCAAATCTCAACTTGATGTTAGGGTGGACGAGCTTGTTGATCTTGATAGCCAGTCCTCGTTACAATTCTTTTAATGTTCTAACTCAGGAACTGTTTGGAAAGTTGGAGCATTTTTAGTTTCTGCTTACCTCATTAAAAAGAGTGAGCACACACCGTGCTTGAAACATTTGTGCAACAGTGAGTCATATTCAAAAATAACACGCATGACAGTTAAAATTGGATTCTATTAGCAGATTACATAAAAGCCACTGGTTTTGAATGACATTATTAAATCACAACATTCAAAACCCAGTATCAGTATGACGCCATTAGACCACTTTGAATGTTGTGGAAGGTGGTCTCTATTCTGTGTTTATATAGTTACACGAACAAACTAATAAGGTGATAGGCGACTGACCTCCATGTGGCAAGTCCCATTAAAAATCTGTATGGCTATGTTTTCATTAGAATTCTATTAAGTGTGTATGCTTTACTACTTTTCTATAAAAAGACCTTTATTGCAACCATTATTTAATCAGTACCACCTCTGTAATAACTACAGCCACCTACTAATTAAAGGTTTGGGGGAACACTAAACTACTCATGCTCCCTAGGCTTCTTCCCACACGCACTCAGAGGACCCTCAAATTTCACCATCATAACTCTAACTCCCGTCATGCTGTGCGTTAATATACTGAAAGGTTACTCGAGAAAGGCATTCAAGGAAGAATTAGTTTCGCCCCTGGGCCAAGCGATTGAATTCTGGTGTTGTCTTCTTTATATCCTGGATCAGCTGTGTACTTTTGAAGGATTCTGACCCTGACAAATCATTAATTTGCACATCAAAGGCATCTTTCATTGTAACTGACACTTTGATGTTATGTGATTCAATTTCTTCAAAGCCAGAAACCAAAATCCACAAATAATATTTTAAATCAATTGTTAGTTGTTGTGTGAACACCGGAGTGTGTGCGCGCACTGGAATAAGCAGGTTCATAAACGTAACGAGTCTTAATCATGCTAGCAAGCCTAGGACAGATTAATGTACAGTTACAACAACAACAGGGTTGATTTACTAAAGATTCGTGAAGGCCTACGGAAAGGATTTCATCTCCCTGACACTCGTGCGATTAAACAAGTAAGTTTGGTCATTTTTAACTTATGGTTAACTGTTCTCAATTGTGGTGTGACGTCATTTTGCCCAGACACTTGCTTTGACCAATTATGCTGTATTCTTTTTACAATGCCCCCCTCACCAGTTCAGTGCCAATGGTGTAGCTGTACAAATGCTTTTCCCAGTTTAAAAAAATGTGCACTTTCAAAGTATGTTTAATGACAACAACAAAAAAAAAAAATTCAAATAATTGTGCCCAAGTTATAGAAGAATACCACTTCTCTGATTAGTTGCTGTTTTTAAGCAATGCATGTGGCATGAGTGATGCTGAAAGCTAAGCATGTACTTGGATGGGAGACAATCTAGGAAAAGCTTGGGTTACTGCTGGAAGAAGTGTTGGTGTGACCATCGATGGCGCATACCCTTTGGTCTGAATGTGAATCCAAATGCCCCAGTGCTGCGACGAGGACACTGAGCAGTTAAAATGGTGCTGTCCTTTGGATGAGATGTAAAACTGAGATCCTGACTCTCTGTTATCATAAAAGATCCCCGGGCCTCCTTCATAAAGAGCAGGGTGTATCCTGATGTCCAGGCCAAACTGCCCTACATGGCCTAGTCATTCTGGCCCCCTAAGCAGCCAGTTACAGACAGGGGATACCTCTCTTACCACTTTCACCACCACCTAACAGCTCAAGTGTGGTGGCCATACTGGTGCAAAAATGGCTGCCATTGTGTCATCAAGGTAGATGCTGCACATTAGTGGTGGTTGAAGTAGCTCCCCAGTCACAATGAAAAATAATCACTTTGAGTAGTGAGAAAAGTGCTATGTAAATGTAAAGAATTCTTGTCATTATTATTACAATTATTAAAGACAAGACTAGAGAAATCATGAATAACCTTAAAACTTGTGTCTACTGTTAGAGTGGTATGATAAGCACATACACAGAATGCAAAAAAAAAAAAAAAAAAAACACAAAACAAATTTTGCGCTTGCACTGTGCTGTGTGTCTACAGGCTTAGAAAAGAAAACAACAAAAATACACAAATGGGTGAAGAACTCATCCGAGCCAAGTATCGCTTTCAGGGAGCCAGAAACCAGGAACAGAACAAGAGAAGTGTGTAGAATACCTGGACGTCATCTCAACAGCAGGAGCGCCTCACTTAAATGGAAACGTGTATTGACACAACATTCTAGACATGCACTTATTTAATGCACGCTTCTGTCTGGAGGAAGTTTCACCATTTCTGAAGGATTATATGCAGTAGGGTTTAAGCCTTTTATATTTTAAATTTGAACCTACCACCACACTGGCTACAACTTTAAGGGACTGGACTTTTTTTTCTTGCTTTTTTGGGGAGAGATTGCCAAATACAGTTTTAGTTGAAGTAGTGTCTGGGGCAAAATGTCATTGCATCACCAATGGGGACCACCCAAGATTAAATTTGTACCACCCAATTTAACATGTGCTGCAGAACATACTGATGGCCTCAACTTGTTTCATTTTGTAACAGCATGCTGAATGTGTCACCCCAATTGTAAAATGGTCTTACTGCCACTGGACAGCTGCATATAATATTAATGCACCTTATCGCACTAATCAATTTACAGATTTGTAATCAGTTGTATAGACATTAAGGCTGAAGCAGGAGTCTGGTTTCAAGAAAGCAGTGGCCCACATCTTCCAAGTCCACTGAGAACACAAACTATAAACAAAGTAATGCCAAGTATTCTAAGTCAATCCCACCTTCCTGAATTACTGTCTAAATGAAATTATTACATTATTTAATCTATAAATTCTAACTCACTTGTGTTTTGTTTTCGGAGCTCTTTAATTGTGATGATCAATTTTGTACCCTTGTCCAGTTACATTTTTTTTAAAAATGGTCCCCAGACTGATGTTTTACTCAAAGGGGGTCAACATAATGGAGTAAATTATCTACTAAGCAAATAAACGTGAATGTAAGTGTCTAGGAGGGCACATGCACCCAGGATTACCACTCACTGTACCCTTCCACTGTGCACACAGCACACCAGTAGATCATAACTGCTCCAAATAAGCACACTCGTCAGCCACCTGCAGAGCAGCAAAGCTACTGTGTGTCAGTTATCTGTAGCAAAGAAGAAACCTCCATTTACGTACTTTCATCATCACTATCAGCCGAATCCTCCTATAAAGAAAAAGAAAAAACAAAATTAATTTAAAGAAGAAAACTCTTCAGTCCAAACCAAAGAAAGCTGACACATATATTGTGGAACTTTAACAGAGAGCCAAGTGCTGCCAGATCTACAAGGAACCCAATTTCTTAATTAGTTTTCAAAGCGGCCAGCTCACAATGCTACCCCAGTGGTACCAGAAAAATACTCTGTGGCTCTGTGTAGGTTTCAGAGGTGCACCAGGACACATGCTGTTAAGCAAAATGGTTCATTGGTGAGGAGAAGACACTGGATTAATCAACTTGAATTCTAGGATTCAGTGCACAGACAGAAAAACAAAAGCACCTCGTTTAAGGTGATAGGGAGGAAAAGCCTCTCAAAAGGCAACTTCAAACATCTACCCTATTTCAATGAATAATATCTATAAATATTAGACAGTGCAAAGTGGAGCAAATATTAATAATGTACTAAGTGGTAAATGCAAAAACTAGTCACACATGGAGTATGGCGCAGGAAAAGCGTTCTGCGGGACTTTCAGGGCTTAAGAAATTCCTGGCAGCACCTTGTTTTAGATTTACAGATCATCAGTTCATCTTCGCAGTTTATTCACTATACTCAATTTAAAGGAGTGGCAGGCATGAACACCAAAATGCTAACTCATTCTTGAAAAGTGACTCCTAATTTGTCACTATGAGTTAATAGTAACCGGGAGTTATGTGGTGAGGTGTTTAGATTAGCAATTTTCTACACTGTGGTATGCTGGGCTGGGAATATCACTTCAAGAGAAGGCCCACCAAACCAACAAACTGACTGAAAGAGCTGGCTCAGTTATGGGATGCATTCTGGACCTCCCAGAGGTCTTAGCAAAACGGACTATGAACAAAGCTGCACACCCTCTCTCTGACACAACACCACCGAGGACTTTCAGTCAGTGACTCATTCAGCAGAGGTGTGTGAAGAAACACAATTTGGGCTCCTTCATACCAACAGGAAACACACCTGTACAGGTTCACACTGGGACAGGGAACGCCAAGGCAATAGTTCGATTTCTTTTTAGTCATTCTGGTATGTGTTCAGACTATAGTGTGTTTGTGTGTGTGTGTGTGTATTATATATATATATATATATATTTGTTTAATCAGCTTCTGTAAAAAGCTGAATTTCCCCCTGGGGAAAAAATGAAGTTCAACTGAAAGAGTTCATGACAATTGACTCCCAGGACTACTTTTGAGCACTATTCTTCCTTTCTGGTTTACTACAACTACATCTCACCAAAAGCGTTTTATGTTACAATACATACAATGTGCGGACAATCTGCTACACCTGCCCACTTCGTAAGACTCAAAATGAGAACACAATGTGCTCTCCTACAGGTTAGAGGGCACAGCACAGCAGTGCCAAATATCGTGGACAATTCTTACGAAAAAGGTTTGTCATACTGGTTTTAAAGATTTGACTTTAGGAGGAAAAGATTAGATTTGTGTTTATCCAAATACCTATAATCAAAAACATGCTGTACACTCTATGGATAAGACCTGAATACTACTTGACCTATTGGAAGGACTGGGCCCCAAGCCCAGTAAAAGTATTAACAATTAAAAGATTCAATACTTACTTCATCTGCTCCATCGACCTCCGGCAAGTCATCTTCACCTCCCATGTTGTTCATCATCTGTCAAAATATTGAAGGAGGCATGAGAAAATGGTGGCATGAGTCATGAAGTCTACCGTTTTACTTGCAGACATGCGTGCAAACACCCCTTCCATATGGGTGGGAGCAAAGGGAGAATGAGGCAAAACAAGAAAGGTGGAGGTTTCCAGTCCTAGTCTTGCGAGATCCCTGTGGCCACATGTTTTTCACAGCAATCGTACTTTGGCAGCCTTAGTGGCAGTATGCACAAGTGACATAGGACACCACAAAGTTGGTCAGCACAGACTTTAAAAACAACTAACTCCATGGGGTCACGTGGCATTTCCTGTGTGTACCCTCCTCAGTGGTCCCCTCACCCAGCCATCAGTTACGAACATCCCATTCTGATGGCCAGAGGTGGACTGTGGTATAGCGGATCCACAGCTCAGATCAAAAAGGCCAGTTTATATATAAGTAATCGCCGCATTTGCGGCTTAAAGAGGGGGCTGGAGCGGTTCCTGGACGTTGAGTGAAGCAGCCGTTTCCTTGCTTATGTGCACAGGTAAGGAATCGTCTGCATCTGCAATTGATACTGGGAGCTGCTAATGCCACACCTGAGCCACGTCCCAGTAATAAATAGGAGAAGCATGAGGCGGAAAGGGAAGAGGAGAGAACGGTAAAAGATGGAAGAACGAAAGACTTGGAGAGCGAGAGAGCAGAATTGGGGTAGTAAGAGAGTGGACGAGTCAGCCAGCTGAGGAAAAGGAAGGTCATTGCGGTCAGGCGTCCCAGATAAAGCAAGTGATCAGCGCTCAAGGGGGCGGATTGTGTCCACTGAGTAGGTACGATCAAGGAGGAGTCTGCCCTAGGAATCTGAGGGATGACTACTTGTCCTCCCATCTTCCTTCTCGCACAACTGACCCTGAGCGGTCTAGCAGACCCCAGCAGAGGCAACTAAGATGGGGGTTGGTAAAGAGAGGACCACGGCGGCTGAAGTCTCGTTGGCCGAGCAAACCTTGAGTGAGCTGAAGAGGCTGGGAAGGAGCTGGGTCTGGCTGGTGTAGCCCCTAGGACCGCTGCAGGCTTTCATTTTCGTGTTATAGCCTTGTTTTAACCTTTTGGGATTTTATCTGTTTATTGGATTATTTAATCAATGAATGTTTGACTGCACTGCACTAATTATCTGGTCACCATTTGCTTTTGTTTTTAATAAAAATCACTTTGGCACTTTTTTGCACCATCCCCTTGCTTCGTTGTTTCTTCACTGTCCACCTCATCCGGTGACATTACCGACGGTGTCGGGTCCAAGAGCTCCCAAACTGGAGACGGGAGCCTGGAGCAGAACCCACATTGTCACACAGACTCATCACTGGCTATAATAGTTAAAAGTGGAAGGAGCTGCTAATGCAGTAGGGATGGTGTGGCAGCCCTGGTCATTAAAAGGACGAGACGGAGTGAAAGGAGGGACACATCAGTTAAAACACTGCTTCAGGGTACTGACATACAAGCTCTCCATTGCTCAAGTCCTGTTGTCCTGTCCATTCTATTCCAGACATCCTTCAGGTTATTCTGAGTGAGCTCTGCGAGATTCCTTCCCTTCACTCTGCTTTTTCTTCAGCACTCTGTACACCCTTTAGAGCCTCTTTTGTCACCGTCATTATTAGGATACATCAAGAGACCAAAACTAACCAAAGGTGATTTAATAGGAAAGTGACTAAACAGTGTCAAGAACTTAAAATTATCGAAAAATTAAGATATTTCAACATTTCTTATTATTATGCTACTGCCCTTTATAAATGTACAATAACAAAAAAAACCCAAGACCAACTAGGTGCAAGTAATTATGAAACTGGTTGGAATAAAAACCTATGACCAAGCAGCTCCATCATGACTGGGACTGGAAACCTCAGATGAAGGGCAACAAACGACAGCCTGCATGTTGAATGCAGCCACTGAATGCTGCACAGGCACTCCCCCAAGAATACAGGAGTAAGCAAAAACTTGGATGGTTCACAGGGTTAAAATGAAAGCATCTTGCGATTTCAGTGAACAGAGAACTTGCGTTCTGCTGAGAGTCTGTTAAGCACATCACTCAGAGCAGTAACTAAGCAAGGGTGCAGTCCGAGCTATTACATCGGTATGATGCTGTACTCCTTAGACCTGCTTACTGATGTACCTCTGAGAAGCGATCAAAACTGGATAATTCTTCATCCGAATCATCTTCCCAGTCCTTCCAGTTATTGAAGTCAACACTGAGCCAGTTCATCTGCAAATAACAAACACAGGTAGTAACAAGGGCATTTTACAAGTCACATAACTCAACAGCAAAGGCAACAAGTCCACTGCAGGTAAGATGGCCACATCCCAATTCAGGGCACACAAGTTGGCACAGTAGGTCACATGGGAGCTCTACATAAACACAGACTCTCTTAAAGACAATAATTACAAGATTGCTGTATGGATCGTCTTTAAGCAGCTCCAGCACTAACTGTCCCAAAACTTGTACTGTAGGAAGGGTACGCACCTTTGCTTTATCTTTTGATAATCTTGGCCATGGTTTCCCAGATTCAGCTTTTCGTAAACAACACAAAACAGATCTATCTGTACGTTTGTGCTTAGATTCCTGGAAGGCAAAAAAAAAAAAAAAAAAAAAAAATTAGAGAGTTGAAGGTTTTGTACAAAGGCATACAACAATCTGTTCCCAAATATGAAAATCTGCATTAACTTACATTTGGGTCAATTCCATCAAAGAGTTCAATTTCATTTTGATGTGATATACTATCTACTCCACCAAAACAACTACAAAAAAAACAAAAACAAAATGTTTAGTGTTGAAGCTGCAATCCCATCCCAAAACTGGACAGCTGGATGCTGGCTACATTCCTAGCAATAGCAAAAGTAATGGCCGTTAAGCTGCTATCAGTGGAAGGCAACTCACTGAACCAATGAGAAGACAATCCCAGGTGACAAAAATTTACCAGTAATGGCTGGTGGCAGTAATAATAATAATAACAAAGTCCCTCAGGGGCTTACCTGAAACTAAGTTTTGATTTTTCGAAGTTTACTTTTACTTCTTTACTGTCTTCTACACAAAATTCAATAAAGACATAGTCTCGTCTGTCGTACCACTTTGCAGTAGCAGGGTGCCTAATGGGAGAGGGGAAAAAAAAAATAAAGTCTCATTTTACTACATTCAAAATTACTGCAGAAAATAAAACATGTTAAATACCTCAGCTGCCAATTCTGATTATGGTAATAGCAAGACCCTGGCCCTTCTGCAGTAGGAATCATGAGGCAAAGCCAACAGCTCTCCGAGATCATGAGCGGTTCTTATTGTACCACACTTTATATTCACCTGTTTGTTGTCTGGTACAAATCTTGTAAACGATATTACCCCACTTCCTATTGTCCAAATCACTTCCGATGACAATACATGAATCAATAATCAGTTTCACTAATTGATCAATTCATCCATGTTAATTAAGAAATGAAATTTTCATATGATTTCAAGATTTCACCAATAGATGGCGCTAGTAACGGATAGAACTAAAACAAACCCAAGACTAAAAAGTT
>JANRMT010062791.1:178698647-178712803 GCA_026402145.1 Polypterus bichir lapradei | reverse complement strand
CTGCAATAAATACTGCATTTATGGGCTACAAAACCATGAAAACCTCGCCTCACAGTCACATTGGGATTCGGTCCCCTAAATTCGGACAGGCTAGTGTGCTTAGTGAGAATAGCTGGAGGCTCCAGCATGTAAGAGTCAGGACAATATTGTGTAAGACATATTGAAAATCAATCCATTATAAAAACTCAAAAGTGAGTCACAGACAAGGCTGCCGTAACATTTTTTTCAAAAATGAGTACAGTCAGGCACAGACTTATGGCTTCATTTGAGTCCATCCATCCATCAGGCCCGTATGTTGATCACAGAAACTGAGGCTCTGTGGGTCACCAATATGCATACCAGTTTGGAGTGGCACAAAGTGATAATCAAGTCTTGGCATTGTTTTTTGTGGTGCCTCACAGCACTTTTAAACTGCCACTCAGTGCCCCCTCACAGAAAGCAGTGCCATGACGCTGTGCTTCCCAAACACCACGGGGAGCAACTTGTCGTTCTTGTGTCACTGTGACCAATCAACACATCATATATTGGACAATGCTCATCGATCACGTGTTAGCGCTTTGTGGTGAAAACCCGTGTTTCATTCGTTGGTGCTTCACGGTGACAGATTTATACTTCATGGGTGGAAAGCTTGTGTAGTGTAATGGGAATGAAGACATTGTTTGTAAAATGAAAGTACCAGGCTCATCGATTATTCACACCTGCTCATCAGTAAAACAAAAACTAAGAGGGAACTCTTGGCCACGAGTACGAATGACATGACTGTATGTAAATAAATCTGTGAACTGGACAGATTCTGAAATGAGGGAACAAAGTACAAACCTTAATGTCCACGAGATGTGTCCACGTTCAATCTCAATTACAGCTGCTCCTAAGCTAGAAAAAACAAGCTTCATCTTGAAAGGCAGTAACAATGCACCGGGCAGGGCCAAACAATTGGCTGGGTTGAAACTAGGTGGAGTGTGACTTAAGGAAACAGTAAAACAAGCAATTAATACATAAATGGTACTGTTATAATGATGTGATAATGGACAAAATTTACTTGTCTTAAAATATTATTGTATATAGTGCAGCAAGCAATAAAAGGAACCGTACAATCCAAAACATTATGGTAGAACACTATAAAGCAGAGTACAAAATAACAGAAAAGGACAATTGGGCTATCCACACACACACTAAACTTTCAAGGCCTGCTAACCATGTTAATTAATCCTAATAATAATTCTTTGCATTTACATAGCGCTTTTCTCACTACTCAAAGCGCTCAGCAGTTGCAGGTTAAGGGCCTTGCTCAAGGGCCCAAGAGAGCAGAGTCCCTATTCGCATTTGCGGGATTCGAACCGGCAACCTTCTGATTGCCAGTGCAGATCCCTAGCCTCAGAGCCAGCACTCCGCCTAACATGCTAACTTCATACAGTGTGGTGGTGACAGTTTAAAGACTGTGGACACTCTTAAATGACAGGGTAGCAATTAAAATCGCTGAAGAGAACGGGTGGCTATTCATTAAGGATTTGAAATTCTGTTGCTGAAAACATGAACAGCACCCTAATGCGCGTTAACTGTTTAGAAGCTTCATTGGATACAACACTCCGTCCCAGATTACACAGCAGATTCAAGCATACAGTATGCCAGCTTTGCCAATCATTAGGAAGGCAGTATGATGTAGTGGCTAAGACCGTGGACATTAATCCCCAAGGGTGACAATTCAATTCTCACCTTCTCTTCAGTGAGTCACTTGCCTGTGCGCCAACCATCACAAAAAGTGCCAGTCTCCTTGGATGAAAGGGATCAACCAAATGCAATATTTATAAACTTTAAGCAATGGCTGCCTTTGCTCAATAAGTTGGCTGTCGCCAAGAAAATGCATATCATTTGATGCCAATGCAAACAATTCTTACAGCAGGCAAGACAAATAACCAACAGGGCACCCCATGATGTAATGTGGTTGTGCTGCTGCCATATTTTACTCTAACAAAGAAGATGTGGCCCTTCTTCCATCTGCAGTAAATATGAAATTTCTAGGGTACAAAACCATGAAAACAGTCACATCGAGATTCTGCCCCCTTAGCTTGAACAGTCTAGCGTGACTGAGGCTTCCATTTTATTACAATCAGGTTTGCCATTTTTTCCCCATGATTTTAAGGCAGTTTTGCAGCCGCCAACTGATTTTCGGAGTTGGCCCAAATTTCACCTTTACTGGCCTTCGTTTCAAGTGCAGTAGGAAAGGGGTTGCAATGCCTGACTGCACCATACAATGGGGCTGTTGTATGATGGGAAGACTTTCTGTCATGTCAGAGGTTTCTGTGAGCCATACTATTGTATGAGCAGCCTAACGCCATCAAATTTCCCAAAATTCATTGTGCAGCAACTGCAGTACATTTTTGGGTACTGTCATTGTCATCCCAATATTTTTTTTTTCCAAAAAGCTCTCATATAGTAGTAACACATATAAAACTAAATGACCAATGACAAAAAAACATCTTAGGAAATGTTTACTGGAAGAACCCGAGATATAATATAAGTAAGTAACGTTTTATAAAACGTTTTATATATATATATATAACATACATACACACACACACACACACACACACATACATACATACACACACATATATATACACACTGAGTATACTTTATACGTAAAATGTATGTTGTCGTACCTTGCATAACTGAATTAACCTTTACAGCACAATAACAATTCAATACATTTATGGTCACTACAGTATTTTTGATTTAATAATCGTCATGTGGGAAAAGGCTGACTTGCATAAATAAGTAGAGCCGAATAATGCAGTCAAGGAGCTTTTGAATTCAGCCGACTGAAAAATGACGGCTGTCCGATTAACTGCGATTTTAGCTCCCTCTCCTTTCTCTTTCTCAGATCAATTTTTGGAAGGACGTCAGTTTTGTAGTTTTTATGAACAGTTCGAAAGTACCTTTTCACATTTACCTTCTTTGGAATAGCAATGATAGATTAACAGATCAGACAAACGCACTTCGATTGTGACATTGTGAGAAAAAAAATCCTCTTCCAGTTCCACATCCAGCCCATACCCTCCCCAAACATTTTTTTTTTAATCCCTTCTTTAGTCAATATAAATTTGAAGGCTAACTAGATCACAGCCGGAGCTTTGCAGTAGCTCATGCATTTGATCGTGCGAGCGGTATGACCAGTGTGTTAGAAGAAAAGAGATCTCTGACTGGCCGCCCTGCATGTCAATCAAGTGGCAAATGCCATAGGGAGGACATATGATAGACTAATGTTTTAAAAAAAATTTTGAATGCAACGCGATCTACCTGCACTACCTTTGCGATTGCGATCGACGTATTGGGCACCCCTGCTGTAAAGTGACAGTCTGTATTGTGTGCACCTCAACTGTCCACTTATCTTTTCTTTAACTTTCAAAGTAAAGCACAACAGTCAGCAAAGCCGCTCTTTTCTTTGACATTTTCAGGAGCCTGTGACCATATTGATTTTTCTGAAATAGTAGAACTTTACTACAAAATGTCAATGGTTAAAAAAAAAAAAAAAAAATATTTGTCAAGGCCATGTACTCATGACCAGACAAAACATACTCGTACAGTTATAAAACACATACGGCTGAGAACTTGCTCATACAGTGCAAGTAGCTGCTTCAGCACAATTTCTAAAAAAAAAAAACAGTGTATGCCCAAAATTAATCAATAAACATTATCAAACTCTTGTTTCAACGCTGATGTTTTTTTTTTTTTTTGTTTTTTTCCCCCCCTGTTCTGCTCTTGTCAGAGTCCTATGGTGGTCCCTTGGCATCAGTGACATTTTGATCAGGCTACGATCTGCAGCATTCAAGTTGGACTTCAGCAAGAATTTCACATCACGAACGAGACGTAACATCAGAACTTAGTTGTATTTTACCAGAACTTTTGACTTCTGTATGCATCACAGTGAAATGGAGGGGATCGGGGAGGGTCTGGACAGCTGGGTGGTCAAAGCTCAATAGACTGAAATGTTATGTTTATTTACTTCAATGCCAGCTAGGCCAGGATCCTTTATTAATTACTAAATAAAAAGTATGAATATTAAAAGCATAACTCAGAAAAATCTCTTTATATATTAGCACACAAGAAATCTGACAAATGATAGGCGACCATTCAGTACATCAAGCCCGTCTGCTTAGCTATTAGTTAGATTAGTTTATATCTATGTGAATAATATACTACGGTATTTTTGCTTTTGCATTTTAAACCTTTCGAAAAGTATAAAGCACTCTAGATTTTAAACAGATGCATGCAGTGTAAAAAAGACCTGCTAGGGCGGAGTGGTGGCTCTGAGGCCAAGGATCTGCACTGGCAATCAGAAAGTTGCCGGTTCGAATCCCATAAACGCCTAAAGGGACTGTGTTGAGCCCTTGAGCAAGGCCCTTAACCTGCAATTGCTCCGTTCTGGGTATGACGTTAATCTGAGTTCAGATGGAATGGAATAGTGTGAGGTCTTTTATGGTGGCTGGAGTGCCAATTCTGCCACCCACCCCCAAGTGTTTCCCTGCATGTAGGCCCTCCAACCTACATCTGCATCCAGCCCTGCATGTAGGCCCTCCAACCTACATCTGCATCCAGCCCTGCATGTAGGCCCTCCAACCTGCAGGGAAACACTTGGGGGTGGATGGCAGAATTGGCACTCCAGCCACCATAAAAAACCTCACACTATTCCATTCCATCTGAACTCGTGTGGTGCTGAGGTGTCCTAATCTGGATCCCGAGTTGCTTTGTCATGTGGTGAGTGCGGCAATGCGCTGTATCAGTGCCTGCTCCTAACCTCTCCAGAGCTGCTGGATATTAAATTCCCATGTAATTTATAATGCACAGGTTGCAGTTTGCCAGGCTTCTGCTTACAGAAAAATACAAGTGAAAGAATGAAGTTGCAGCTCTGTGGCCTGTACGCCATTAAGCTAATTCCCAATACGTACCTACCCTCATGTGTCCATCACAGTGTATCCCATAAAATCACTCCAGAGCTCATTCAAAAGTGACCACGTTGTGTGTTTAGAATAATCTGGATGGAAACAGGCCATTCAGCCCAACAAATCTTGCAAGTCCTACAAACTTAATTCTGCCTGATTAATTGGCCACCCAAAATGTTTATAGAACGTGTCCTCATAGCTTGCTGTAGCTCCCTAAGCAATCTCCAGTCCACTTCAAACATCCACCGCTTGGACAGAATTCTGCCCCCTAACACAGTAAGAAAAAGGACACAACCTGAAAACAGTGCCATCACTGTGAGCTCCCCACACTCCAACTCACTCTTACTAGGAGATTTCCGAGAGGACAGCCAACCCAAAAAATATGCCTTCGGGATGGATGCAAGAACGCTGGGAGAAGCAATGAATTCAGCTGGGTAAGAGAATGATCCCAGAGTCTGGAAGTCTGGAGCTGTGAAGCAGCAGCACTAACCACCCACTGCCATAATAATGCTGGGTAACAAAGTTTTCCAAACAAATGCAGCTTGCTTTTTTTTGCACTTTAGTATGAAATAATTATTTGAGTTCACTCATTTCATAGAAGCTGCCAAGTCAACAATAAGAAAACTATATTGCTCAAAATAGAAAAATTCTGAACCAGTGAACAACTGGGTGAATCTCAAAAAAGAAACACTACCAGGGAAAGTCACGTGGAGTGTGTAAGTGAGGACCTGTGGGCAGAAGAAAAACAACTTTAAGGCAGAGGTAGCTGGCCAAGAGAAGCACTCAACAGCAAATTAGATGGAAATGGGCTAATGAAAAATTAAGGATACCAATATCAATAAATATATATTATACAAAATCCAACGTCCGTCTATCTATGTCTGCTTTTCACGAGAGAACTACTTAACGGATTTAGATCAGGGTTTTTTCTATAATTTGCTTGAACATTCCAGTTGATTTTTGCGGCTTCTCTCATCGTGCCAAGTACAGTGATCCCTTGTTATATCGCGCTTCGACTTTCGCGGCTTCACTCCATCGCGGATTTTAAATGTAAGCATATCTAAATATAGATCACGGATTTTTCGCTGGTTCGTGGATTTCTGCGGACAATGGGTCTTTTAATTTATGGTACATGCTTCCTCAGTTTGTTTGCCCAGTTGATTTCATACAAGGGACGCTATTGGCGGATGGCTGAGAAGCTACCCAATCAGAGCACGTATTACGTATTAAATAAAACTCCTCAATAATATACGACATGCTTCCCTCGCGGTGCTTCCAACACTTCAAAGCTCTAACCGCCCGTATTGATTTTTGATTGTTTGCTTTTCTCTGTCTCTCTCACTCTCTCTGACATTCTCTGCTCCTGACGGAGGGGGTGTGACCAAAGTGGCTGTTTGCTTAGAAGATACGGATGCGCCTCTAAAAAATGTTGAAAGACTACCTTCACATTGATCCCTTCATTGCGGCCGCTTTATCGCAGTGCTTCCCATACTTAAAAGCCCAAAAGCCCTATTGATTTTTAATTGTTTACTTTTCTCTCTCTCTCTCTGACATTCTCCGTTCCTAATGCACTCCTTTGAAGAGGAAGATATGTTTGCATTCTTTTAATTGTGAGAAAGAACTGTCATCTCTGTCTTGTCATGGAGCACAGTTTAAACATTTGACTAAAGGGTGTTATTTCATGTCTAGAGGGCTCTAAAAATGTTAAAAAAACGTATTTAGAAGGTCTTAAACAGGTTTACTATGCTCTAACTGCGAAAATATTAGATTTATAAATAAAGAATCCTACTTTGTGGAAATTCATTTATCTGTCTGGAGTGGATTAACCGCGATAAACGAGGGTTTAACTGTATAACTGTGCGGAGAATATTTATAAACAGTGTGGGAGAGTTTCTAAGGGCTTAAAATATATAAAACTAACCATACAAACATATGGTTTCTACTTCACGGATTTTCACCTATCGCGGGGGGTTCTGGAACACAACCCCCGCGATCGAGGAGGGATTACTGTATCAAAGTTTGCTTGCGGTACTGATTTATTAGTGTGAATCCAAGAGAGAGGCTTCGAAGCAGAGCCCTCCTCACTCACTCACGTGCCAGCCTCCGTTCAAGTCGCTCTGCCTCTCACCACGTGTTGGAGCGTACCTTGCCTCTGCTTTGCTAGCGATACCTGTTTGTTTACTAATTTTTAAAGTTTGTCCTGTTTCACTGCTACACTGGCAGAGCTGCAGGGGGCAGCTAGTGTGTGTGTATATATATATATATATATATATATATATATGAATAAATAAAGCTTCAGGATTGGCTTAAAGGAATACTCCAAAATTTTTTTTTTTTTTTTTTATAAAACGTTACTTACCCCATGCAGTCTGTAGAGGAAGTCATGAAAAACGTTTAATCTTGTGCTTTTGTAGAAAACGGATAAAATGTTTGTTACAAAGGGAACATGATGACCACCGTCAGACAATAGCAAGCAATATGAAAAATTTCCACAAAAAAAAAAAAAAAAAATTTTCACATTACACATCACGTCATTCAGTCGCATGCATTATTCTCTAAAATATCGTTAAATAAATAACCCAGGAGAATGGAAGTAGCCCACGGACATGAAGCTCCTTCACACGGAATTATGCTTTTAAATTGAGGACAGGACTCTGGACCAATAAACGCGGGGAAGAGGCAAGCCTTCAACTGAAAAGCAAGACCGCATGTGAAGGAGGTGCCCATTTGCGGGTTACTTCCATCTTCTTGATTTGTTTAACGATATTTTAGTGAAAAATGCATGTGTTTTGCACATTGTGACCATGTTCCCCCCCCCCCCCCATGAATGTTTACGATACCCTTTGCTGTTGTCCAGCATTTATTACAATCGGTTCCCATTTTATCAGACACCAAGATTTTTTTCTACAATCTACATGGAGGAACATATAAAACAATGTAATTGCTGGGTGAACAATTCCTTTAAATGTGGACATCATGAACCCAACTTCATGTGAAGAGGTCACTGCAGTTTTCACACATTCATATGTTTTGCCATGTATTTCTCATTTCTCAGTGAATACCTGAATGCTAATCTACCTTCAGGGTCAGGTGCCCATGGATGACTCAGTACACCCTTTATTGAACTGCGTGGATTTTAACAGTTTAAACATAATGTCAATAATGAAAGATGTTATTTTGTGGGAATTAAGCAGATAGGACTGGCGAGCTCTGTTGGGCCGAACGGCCCATTCTTGTCAAAATCATTTTAATGTTCTTATGTCATGCTGACAGGTGGCTGTGTACACAAGAACACCCTGTGATAAATCAGAAAAAAATATTACGGCAACTTTAATAAGAAACGACTTTGAAAATTACCTACATGAAGATAACATACTTCGTAAAAGCCAGCAGGGATCTATGACAGGAAGATCTTGTCAAACCGATCTTTTCAATTTCTTTGAATGGGCATCTGCAACATGACAGAACTGACTCTGACTTTCAAAAGGCTTTTGACTCAGTTGTCCCACAGCAAAGATTAATTCTGAAACTAGACGCTGGAAGGCATCAGACGTAACAGACAAAACAGGAGCCTGAGTTGAGTTAACAGGCAGGAGAGAAAGAGTACAGAAAAGAGGAGTGAGGTCATCAGGGGAGTCCCTCAGAGGTCTGTCATCAACCATTGCTTTTTCTGAGTTACATTTATGACACTGTGTCCGCTGTTGATGGTATACTTGTGAAATTTGCATATGTCACTAAAACTGGAGTAAAGACAAACCCAGAGGTGGTTGCAAAATCAAATCAGGAAGAGCTGGATAAGCTTCAGAACTGGCCAAACACATGGAAAATGGAGTTTAATGTAGAAAAGTGCAAAGTGTTCCATGTGGGCAAACAGAACATCAATTATAAAACCAAGATGGGTGACACCGAGCCACAGGAAGAGAGCTCTGAAAAGGATTCCAGCGCTTATGGGTGACACGATTTTCATTATCTTAATGTGCAGAAGCCATTAAAAAGTCAAACAAAATGTTAGGTTCTAATATAACAACTACTGAATATGAATTAAGGAAAGTTATTTTTAGACCATATAGTACACCAGTGAGACAACATCTGGAGTATTATGTGCAGTTCTGGTGTCTCATTTGCGTGGAATTGAACATGAAAATATGTGAACACCGTAAAAGCGGGAAAATGTACAAGCCAAAAAAAAAAAAATCAGGCTCATTTCTATGCATTTTGCATTTATAAACCACAGTGATCTAGTAAATGTGCATAGATAAGCACAACCAAACATGCTATGCTAATCGAACTCATACATATGTCATCACGATGATGCCTAAGACCTTCACTGGTTGTCAGAGCAGCCACCCACCGGACGTTTTGAGACTCTGACATCTGCATTCAGGGGAATGTCCTTCACGATTGACTGTGCAAGATCAAGCATGCTATTACAACATCTCTGCTCTGCATTCTAGGGGTCAGGGAAAGGCAGAAGGTGCCAGCGTCTGGGCAGACAGCTGTTACTACCTGGTACATGTAATGATAGGATTGCTGTTGCAATGAATAGTATGTTCCGCATGAAAAACTGACAGATCAGCCAGTTATGTGACCAACAGGCCAGTCGCCATGTGCATACAGCACCATCACATCTGCCTCAAATTGAATGAATGACCCAAGGCATCGAGACACAATAATCGTCAGCCACATCGTGGCATCACAGAATGACTTCTGCGTAATGGAATGTCACTGCTCCCAGTTAACAAAAGCAGCTTCATTCTCGCTAGGTGCCCCTAGTGTAATGAGTGCAGTCAATTACTCTGATTACGTTAGAAGAACCGGGCACAGCTCCAAACTGACTTTTCACATTGGCAGTAACATCTTATGTTTTGAATATATACACCTACAACAAACAGAAACTATGTAGTGCCTTATCGTTTGTTTAATGACTTCCAGAAGAGCAGGCATCATGGAGTGAAGCTTGACGGGAGATATTTTTGACCTGGTCAGAAGTGCCTACAGGGGAAAATCGAAAAGTTCTTCAGAGGAAATACGCAGCATTGACCCTACTAAAAGAGAACTAAAAAAACCACAGTCTGCGAGTCGTATTCCCATCACATCAAGACACATTACAATAACGGCTTGGGGATCCGAATTATTTTACCCACGAGTTGGCGTTTGGCTGCATTTCCCTGCTTGATGAAAGGTGTCGCCACTTTCAACTTTCTCTGAAACGTTGCGTACAGATGGGTCAGAGTTGCCAAAAAAAATTTCTCCCATAAAGTATTTTTTTTTAATAAATCCTGACTTTTGCATAAAAAGCTGTGCACGCACATTGAGCCTCTTTCTGTGTGTTTTATAAATCTGACCCATGGACATAACACTACACTTGAAGCTGTGCAGAGGAGAGCCATCAGGAGTATCCCAGGCTCAGACTGAGAATTAAACCGGTTTAGTCTGCGTGGGGACCTCATCAAGGTCTTCAGAATCCTTACACGCATTGATAAGGCAGATAGTGAATACCAGTGGTGTGCATGTAGGACGGCTGCCAGGAAACGCTTCTTTATGTAGTGAGTTGCGCCAGTCTGGAACAAACTTCTGAGACATGGAGTTGAAGCAAAAAACTTGACAACCTTTAAGGATCTGGATGAAATATTGAAATGGCTTAGCTATTAGCTTAACAAACAAACGGACTGAATTATGACCTCTCATCTGTCAAACGTCTTATGTTGAAAGTGACATCACGTTTAGGGCATATCCCAAGTATGTGACTGCTGTTGAGCCAAGCAGGTCCTAAAGATGGATAATTGACTCCGACGTCTGCGTTGAGCAGACATGTGGCTAGACACACACAACATGGGCAGCCTCGAATAAGCCTCTGACTGACAGACAGCTGGGCGGAATTCAGGACAGAAAACCCCTCAACTGTAACCGTACAATGAGACGATGCAGGCTTTATAAACCCGACATCTTTGGGACTCTCCTCTGTAATTCAAAGCTCGAGAGCAGCAAAGTCCGCATCGCCACGTGAGTCACGACCCCCGGCATCTCGGGCGCTTTCTCCGCGCGAGCAGCGAACATTTGCGTCGCAGACCTCGTGCCGTTAACACTCTGCTGCGGTTTAGTCACCCCCAAAAAAGCAATGACCAGAACCTTTTTTATTTTTATTTAATTTTTTTTAACCTTGAGGCGCACGTGAAGCCCGCTCGATTCGAAAGACCTCAGGCTGCCGTCACCCTGAAGAGACGCGCGAACTGCCACTAGCTGTCGAGCTACTCCGAGCATGCGGGGCGATTCTAGCCGAGTCTTTCCGGCCTCGCTAGTACTTCAAAACCAGAAGCACACTATCAGTCAAACTAAACTGCGGGTCTTCGAAAACCTGGTGCTTACTGGGCAGCTCTGCCTCGGCGACTGGGCCCGCTCCCCATTGCGCGGCACTCGCAGGCAAGCAGGCAGGCGGTGAGGCCTAGCGCTGGCTCATCCCCACCTTGCACCCACACCAGGGCCGCCTGACTCCCCACCGCGGGTCCACTTCTTCCCCCCCGACTTGTCCTCTGGTACCCCACTTACATGGTGATGCCTGTGTTGGGAGTCTTACGGCTCGCCTCTCACTTGGTATCGCCCGGGCGTTGATTTGAATGGAGTCGAGAAACCCCAGAACTCAACTCGCACGTCTCTTGCTTCCTCGCTCTCGCGCAGTGACGCAGCAGGCGGCGCGCTCGACGTTTCTAGAGCTCCCTCACCGGGCGCGCGGTAACCGTGGCAACAGCGGCGCGCCGCCGCCATGTTGGAGCCGAAATGGAAGCCGAGCGCGCGCGTTTCAAGGGGGAAAAAACAAAACATCGGCGGGCGCATTTCACGTCACTGGTAACGGGACTGCGACTCGGGCCGTGGCACGTTTAACTTCAGGATCAGGCTGTGGACCCAGGAGACTTAGGGTGGGATGGGCATCAGGATATGCGGGGTTGCCTGGTACCAGCTGGAATTTGAGCCTAAAGCTTCCCTTAAAGAATCCCAATTGTAATGGACGATACAACATGCCACTTGTATCAGTGTGTAATATTCCAATGCAGAGAGGCTTGATACCAGAGTAATATCTTGCAAAGGGGGTACAGAATCCCCCTCCTAAACTGAGGCTGCAGCTTTTTATTTGTACCCAAGTTTTGTAAATCTGACCCCAGCCACCACATGGCCATGTCTTAAAATGTCTTAACAGCATCATAGGCCCCCCGGGCAAAGTAGGGCACTGGAGCCCCTGTTTTGATAGCAAAACAGAAACATACATAGGCATCAGAAAAAATGTGGGGCCACCGGGCAACTGCCCAGCCATGCCCACGCATTAAGACGGCCCTGCCACTCAGCTGCACTTGCAAAGGAGACGACCAGGTGCATCTGAGAAGTTAAAGCCACGTCAGACTCGGAGAATTCAATCTATTTAGTCTCCAGCAGAGGAGGCTGCATGAGGACCTAATCCAGGTCTTCCAAGTCCTCCAAGGCGTTGATAAAGTCGATCCTGCAGAATTCTTAGCTTAAGGGTGAATCAGGCAGTCAAAGACATCTGTGGAAATGAAGGACTGGAGCCGGGAAGCTCTTCTTTACACAAAGGGAGTCTGGAACAAGCGACTGAGTCATGGAGTTGAAGCAGGAACCTCGAGAATCTTTAAGAAGGATCTGGAGGAGATGTTGGGGCAGCTAAACAAACAAGTGACACGTGAACAATGGTCTCCTCAAATTCTGATGTTCTTGAGCAGCAGCAGGCGGGGTGTGGTTAGATGCTTGAGTGGTAGCTGATTGGGCGGAGCTGCATGCATAAACAAACTACTAAATCATGGAGTCGAAGCAGAAACTTTGACAACTCTTATGAAGGAACTGGAGGGACATTTTGGGACAGCTTGGTAATTAGCCAAACAGATTAGCAAGTGGGTCCCCTCATGTTTGCCAAATCTCTTACATTCTTGTGTAGCAGTAGTGACCGCAGTCTGGGCGGGGCTAAATGCTTTAGTCACTGCAGACTGGGTGTGGCTAAATGATTGAGCGGTAGCTGGTTGGGCGGGGCTAGATGAATGAACAAACTATCAAGGCATGGAGTTGAAGCAGAAACCTTGAGAACTTTGAAGAAGCACCCGGATGAGATGTGGGGACAGCGTAGATGTTAGTTAAACAAATGAGTGACAGACGGACTGTGTGGTCTCTTCTCGTTAATCCGATTTCTTATGTTTTTACGCAACAGCAGGCTGGACGGGACCAGACACATTAGTGGCAGCAGACTGGGTGGGGCTAAATGCTTGAGTGGCAGCTGGTTGGGCGGGGCTACATGAATGAACAACCTATCAAGGCATGGAGTTGAAGCAGAAACCTTGAGAACTTTGAAGAAGCACCCGGATGAGATGTGGGGACAGCGTAGATGTTAGTTAAACAAATGAGTGACAGACGGACTGTGTGGTCTCTTCTCGTTAATCCGATTTCTTATGTTTTTACGCAACAGCAGGCTGGACGGGACCAGACACTTGAGCGGCAGCAGGGTGGGTGGAGCTAAATGCTTGAGTGGCAGCAGGGTGGGTGGAGCTAAATGCAGAAACACACTACTGAGACTGTGATAAACAAAAAGCAGACACAGGTTAAGTGTTGGGGAACCTCCCCGTATACTGGCTGTAGGGTCCAATGCAGTCAAATGGTCACAAAATAACGTAAATACTTGACAAAATGTCAACAGAAATGCTCAGATTTATATGGATACGATACGGGAAGTACAATTAACGGGGAGGAAGTGGGATCGACAGCAGGTGTCGTTGATGGTAGTGGCCGGAGATGACGTCAGGAGCAGAGGGACGGAACTGAGGTCATCGGAAGGGGACTGGAAGTGCGGTAGTTCCATGGAGCCAGAAGGGAAGTCTTCTTATTTCGATCCCCTTGAGGTTGCGGGACATCATGAACAGCCCGTCCACCGGTACTGTGAGTGGAGGCAGACCCTCTGTGATTTTCCCAGTTGATTCTGGGGTCTGTCAGCGGTGTGTTCTGCTCCTACTATGTACAGTCCTTGTATGGACTGGGTGTTGGGCAGGGTAGAGGGGTCCAGCGGCTGAGGGGCATCTTTTGGTGAAGAGAGACTCGCTGATCTTGACTTTGCTGACAATGCTGTGATCTTCATAGAGCCAATGGAGGCTCTGATCGGGGGTCTCGAGAGACCGAGCGAGGAGTCTGAGGGTCTGGGTTTTCAAGGGTCCTGATAAAAATGAACAT
>JANRMT010062791.1:178652634-178668224 GCA_026402145.1 Polypterus bichir lapradei | reverse complement strand
AGCCTGCCAAATTTCAGCCTTCTACCTACACGGGAAGTTGGAGAATTAGTGATGAGTCAGTCAGTCAGTGAGTGAGTGAGTGAGTGAGTGAGTGAGGGCTTTGCCGTTTATTAGTATAGATTCCTGAATATATAACATTTCCATGCTTGTCATTTCACTCGTACTAGTGAAAGGTAAACTTTGACATAAGCCACTCAGAGTCGATCGGGCTTGTGAAGTTCGTCCAAAAATGCGCCCATACAAAAAGAATAAATAAATATAGTGTTCAAAATGCCGGGCACAAACATCATTTTGAATGAATTAACTGAACAGTGAGTTTTTTAAAATATTTTTCTGAAGATGTTTTTATTAACTTACTTGATTACGTTGTATTAGGAACTCGTGGAGTTTACTAAAAATGTGCCTGAGTCGTTTCAATCAAAATCAATATAATCTGACTTTAAATTTATATATTCAGGAATGAGGTTATATATTCCGACGCTGACTTTATATTCTAACACTGACTTTATATAATCAGGCTTTGACTTTATATATTTGGGAGTGACTTTATATATTCTAACTCTGACTTTATATATTCAGGAATGACTTTATATATTCTGAAAATCAATGTAATTGCCTGTTTAGCACCCCATAGGGCACAGTATAATAGATATATAAAAAAACAGTTAAGGGGATAGATATATAGATAGGAAGGAAAGGCAGACAGGGAAGCTGCTATATAATAATAAAATTACTGTTATTACTATATAGATATTATTTATTTACTTACTTCATACAGCGTAAAGTCACAAGTGCAGAGCTTCCCATGTACATATAAAAAGTACAGCGATGGCAAAAATGCATTCTTGATCCGATGTAGAACAGTCGTCATGATTTGAGTTTGCCTCTGTTATAGTGCTTCTGTGAAAACAGCTGGGGTTTTGAGTTGGAAGAATAACAGAATAAAAAAAAAACTGACCTTTATCAGTATCATAAATTACACCGGCTGTTACAGACTGAAATCAAATGTATGTTTTAATTTTAAAATAGAAAGAAAACGTGCAGCTCACTTTTTAACACGGACTTATCTGGAATCAAACCCGTAAAGTTCAGACTACCAGTCAAGAGTTGATATCGTTACACCACCACAGTGCTCTTAGCAAATGTGTGTCAATGTCGCACCCTAACACGTGTTCTTTTTCTGCAGTTATATTTTTGAATAAAAACGCATTGTTTCTGTTATATTTGTACTTTTTGTGAAACTGTTTCTTTGATATTTGGACTTCAGTCTTCACACATTATAAACTTCATGTCTACATTTTGTCAATTATGACTAAAACATGAAAAACATTTCTTTTTTAACAATGTGTGTACATAGATCATTTTAGACACGGAACACACATGAAATGCAAATGTACCAAATAACGATACAGTATTTATAAAAGGTGTCATTTTGCTTGACTTCTCACTCTATACAACTCTAAGCAACTGACACGCAGGTAAACAGACTTGAACTGAGAAAACTGTGCGCCGGTGAGGGATGTGATAGCAGGCTGCTTGCTGTTTGCTGCTTATCGACACATTCTGAGGACAAAAGATGCTTATGGAGAGATGAGAAGCATTTTAAGGTGGGACGGATCTGTGAGTTTTTTCGTAGGCTCTGGTAATTCTAGCATTAAAGTAAGTGTGTTGTATTAGAATAAATTGAATTCAAGAAAATTCTATATAATTTTAAAAGATATCCAACCCTGCATTAAAAAAACAGGAAATGAAAGTGGTTGGATTTTGTATATGCTGCATTCCATGTATGTATTTATGTATTTTCTTTGGATTGGAAAGGATCATTTCCATGGCATCCATTTTTAGATATGACTAGCATTATCCCATTATATAAAAAGGGTGACTGGGCAGATCCTAGTAACTATAGGCCAGTAAGCTTAACAGGCATCACAGGATAATTAATAGAAGGAATTATTAACAATAATAATAATTCTTTGCATTTATATAGCGCTTTTCTCACTACTCAAAGCTCTCAGCAATTTCAGGTAAAGGGCCTTGCTCAAGGGCCCAACAGAGCAGAGTCCCTATTGACATTTACGGGATTCAAACTGGCAACCTTCCGAATGCCAGTGCAGATCCCTAGCCTCAGAGCTAAGAGGATAAGATTGAGCAACACCTGGCAAGGACAGGAGTTTTGCTAACACGCTAGAATCCTTCTTCTTTTTTTTTTAATTTTATTGATTTTATTGTAATCATTCCATACAAATAGATCAATTTTACAAAAATTAGGATTGAAAACAAGTCACCCGAGAAAGAGAGCATGGCCAACGGAATAAAACTTAAAGCTTGTAAAAATACATAAATTGATGAGTTTAATAGGCAGATAAAGATAAATGGAGAAGAAAAAGAAATGGGAATAGAGTTATTTCCTCAGTGCTTTAAGAGCTCTGATAATTTGATTTTTTTCCAATTTCAGATAATATAAAACATCAGTTACCCACTGACTTGAAAGAGGAGAGTTTGGTTTCTTCCAGTTGAGCAAGATAAGTCTGTGTGCCAACAGTGTAGTAAAGGCAATCACAGCTTGTTTGTCCTTCTCCACTTGAAGCCCCTCTGTGAGCCCGCCAAGCACAGCTGTTAGTGGATTAGGAGGGATTGGGACACCAAGGCTGTCTGATAGGCATTTAAAGATTTTGGTCCAAACTGATGTTAATTTGGTGCAGGCCCAAAACATGTGACCCAGTGAGGCTGGAGCTCGATTGCAGCGTTCGCAGGTTGGATCTCGCCCTGGAAACATTGTGGACAATTTTAGGCGAGACAGATGTGCTCGATATATAATTTTGAGTTGAATAATTGTATGCTTCGCTCATATGGAGCTCGAGTGGATTCTCTGCATTGCTACCTTCCACTCCCTTTCTGAGATGTTGAGTGAGAGATCCTTTTCCCACTGTCCTCTTGGATCTTTGAAAGGGAGGGACTGTAAAATAATTTTATATATTACAGAAATGCTGTCTAAGTCCTCAAAACTGAGCAATATTTTTTCCAGCATAGACGAAGGTGCAAGATGAAGAAAATCAGGCAGGTTCTGTTTAACAAAGTTTCTAATTTGAAGATCGTGAAAGAAATGTGTAGCTGGAATGTTATATTTGGAATGTAACTGTTCATAGGATGCAAAGATGTTGTCTATATAAAGATCTCTAAGTGATTTAATCCCAAATTATTTCCAGATATTAAAAGCTGCGTATGTTTGCGAGGGTTGAAAGAGGTGGTTCTCATGCAGAGGTGCCACAGATAAAAGATTCTCCATCTTAATGTGCTTTCTACATTGGTTCCATATTCTAAGTGAGTGAAGCACAATTGGGTTATTAGTATATTGACAATAACTTGCATTTATTGGGGCACAATGCAGGGAATATAAACAAGTACTGCAGGATTTTATTTCTATTGTGGACCAGGTCTGTGTATGTTCATCTATTTGTGTTCAGGTTTTTATAGCTTGTATGTTTGCTTGAATCTAATTGCTTAAAAAATGAATTATTGATGTATATTGGAATGTTTTGAAATAAAAAGAGAAGCTTAGGGAGGATATTCATCTTAACAATGTTAATTCTTCAAGCTAGAGTGAGATGAAGGGTTGACCATCTATGCAAGTCTTGCTTCATTTTTTCCATACAGAAGGCGAAATTTTGTTGATAAAGAGCTTTATGTTTACTTGTGATGTTTACCCCTCGGTATTTAAACTAATCTGCAATGATAAAAGGTAGGGTATCTAATCTAATATTATGTGCTTGAGAGTTCACTGGAAAGAGTACACTTTTATTCAAATTAATTCTGTAAGTGCTGTTAGGACTGCAGGCACAGTATTTTGTGGGTCTGATATATACAGTACCATATCATCTACATAGGGAGAAATTTTCTGTTCATCCTTCTCTGATAATCCCCTTTATCTCATAAGCATTTTGACAGTGAACTGCCAGTGGCTCAATGGCGATTGCAAATAGCAGGGTTGATAAGGGGCGTCCTTTTCTGGTACCACACTATAGTTTAAAGTAGTCTGAACAAATGTTGTTAATTACAAACTGAAGCTTCTGGATTGGTTTACAGTAGTTTGATCCATGCACAAATGTTCGGGCCAAACCCACATTTCTCTAATGTAGTGAAAAGGTATTTACATTCAATAATATCAAATGCTTTCTCTGCATCCAACGATAATATCATCTCTGGGGTATTTGACTTTGCTGGTGAGTATATTACATTAAACAGGCGTCGGAGATTGGAAGCTAAGTGTCGGCCTTTAATAAATCCAGTTTGGTCTTGTGATATTACCGAAGGCAACACTTTCTCCATCCTTCTAGCTAGGATTTTTGAGAGTATCTTAACATCATTATTCAGAAGTGAAGTTGGTCTGTATGATGCACACTGTAATAAGTCCTTATTTTGTTTAGGAAAGACGGTGATTAATGCTTGGCGAAAAGTTTGAGGTAGAATTTGATTGTCTCTAGCTTCTGTAAATGCTGCTAATAAGAGGAGAGCTAGCTGAGTGGAGAATTTCTTATAAAATTCTAGAGGGTAGCCATCAGGGCCTGCTGCTTTCCCACTTTGAAGTGACTTTATAGTATCTAGTAATTCTGATAGCACCAGAGGTTTATCCAGTTCTTCTACACTAAAAGTATCTATTTGTGGTATCTGTAATGCATCCAAAAATGCCTTAGATTGTGCGTTGTCTCCTTTAAACTCAGTAGAATATAAGGATTTATAGTAGTCTCTGAATGTGTGCATTATATTTTTATGGTCAATGATTTTTTCTCCGTTCGTGTTGGTGATTTCTGAGATTGCATTGCGAACTTCTTGCTTGTGGATTTGTTGAGCTATGAGCTTATTAGCTTTCTCTCTGTGTTCATAGTAATGATGTTTTGATTTAAAAAAGAGTTGTTCAGTTTCTTTAGTTGTCAAGAGGTTGAGTTCTGAATGCAGAGCCTGACTTTTCCTATGTAGAGTCTCACTTGAAAGCCTGGCATGTTCTTCTTCTATTCTAGTAATTTTGCTGATTAGCTCTGATACCTTCTTGGTTTCTAATTTATTTCTGTGGGAAAGATATGAAATAATCTGTCCTTTTAAGATGGCCTTTAGAGTTTCTTAGAGTATTCCTGCAGAGACCTCTGAGGAGGTATTTGTCTCTAGGAAGAAACTAATTTGTTTGGATATAAATTCTGTACAGTTCTCATCTGCTAATAGAAGTGGGTTAAGATGCCATATGCGAGATGAGTATGTGGGGCATTCTGGAATTCTATGGGGAAGCAACACAAGTGTATGATGACAGTGGAGATCATGATATCATTGACCTGGGCTTTCAGAAAGCATTTGATGAGGGGGTGAGCATCAGACTAAAAGTAACTGGAGTTCAGGATGTGGAGTGCAGATGGGTGCAGAATTGGCTCAGACACAGGAAGCAGAGGGTGATGGTGTGAAGAACCTTATTAGCATTGGCTAATGTTAAGGGTGGTGGCCTGCAGGGGTCAATGCTGGGGCCACTGCTATTTTTAATATAAAGAAATGATTTACATAGGAATGCAAGTAAAAAGCTGGTTAAGTTTGCAGATGAAACCAAGATGGAAGGATTAGCAGATAATGTGGAATCTGTTAAATCATCACAGAAGGACTTGGACAGCAGACAGGCTTGTGAAGATTTGTGGATGATGAAATTTAATGTCAGTAAATGTAAAGAACTACACATAGGAAGTTAAAATTTGAGGTTTGAACACACAATGGGGGGGGGGGATCTGAAAATCGAGAGTCCACCTTAAGAGAAGGATCTAGCAGTCGTAGTGGACTCTAAGCTATGGACTTCCAGACAGTGATCAGAAGCCATTAAGAAGGCTAACAGACTGTCAGGTTATATAGCTCCTTCACGTGTACAGTACAAGTCACAGGAGGTTCTGCTCAAGCTTTATAACACACTGGTGAGACCTCATCTGGAGTCCTGTGTGCAGTTTTGGTCTCCAGGCTACAAAAAAGACATAACAGCACAAGAAAATGTCCAGAGAAGAGCGACTATCACAAAACATAATCACAAATAGGAGTTTGCACGATATGTTGGCGAGCGCTGTAAGCCATCCTGTTTCATTGAAGGACAGGTGTGGGGCAGACTGACTGGCAGGATGATGCCAGACCTCTTGCTGCATCCAAACAGTGCCATGTTTCGCCTTTACACCTGGTGCAGCTGCGTTGCTCTTATATGTGAGTGGACGTTTCTTGCAGGGAGGGCTTCTGTTCTCTTTCTCTGATCTGAGTTCACTTCTGTTATAGCACATCTTTATTTGAAAACTAAGTGTCGCATCAGGAGGAGTGTGAACACGACTGAGAGAATAAAACTGAATAAAAAAACACTAACCTTTACAAGCACCATAAATTTACACCAGCTGTTACAGACTCAAATCAAATGTATGTTTTTATTGTATAATAGTAACAATAAGAGCAGCTCACTACTCAAAATGTTTATTTTGGGACATCTCGAACCCGCAACCTCTTGAATAGGAGTCAGCAGTTCTTACTGCTGTACTACCAAAGCAGTCACTACAACAATGCACGCTAAATGAATTTCTTTTTCCCCGGTTATATTGTTGAATAAAAGTGCACTTGTTCTGTTATACATGTACCTTTTGTAAAAGTGCTTATTTGATATTTGGACTCCCGGGTCCTCCCTGCGTGGAGTTTGCATGTTCTCCCCGTGTCTGCATGGGTTTCCTCCCACAGTCCAAAGACATGCAGGTTAGGTGCATTGGCGATCCTAAATTGTCCCTAGTGTGTGCTTGGTGTGTGGGTGGGTGTGTGTGCCCTGCGGTGGGCTGGCACCCTGCCTGGGGTTTGTTCCTGCCTTGCGCCCTGTGTTGTCTGGGATTGGCTCCAGTAGACCTCCGTGACCCTGTGTTAGGATATAGCGGGTTGGACAATGACTGACTGACTGACTGATATTTGGACTTCAGTCTTCACACATTATACACTTCATGTCAAAATTTTGTCGTTAGTACTAAAACAGGAAAAACATTTGTCTTTTAGTTATGTGTTCAACATTTCTTGCATTTCCTGTCATCGTACACTTACGTAGATCTTTGTAGACACAGAACACACATGAAATGCTTGTGTTCCAAATAAAGATATATTTTTAGCCTATACAGCTCTAGGTACTGCACTCCCAGATAAACAAGGCTTGAGCTGAGAGAGGTTTTTGCTGTTTCCGCAGCGGTGGGAGGATGGGATAGTAGGCTGCTGACTTCTTGCGTTGATCGACACATTTACAAGACAAAAGACGCTGATGGAGAGGTGTGAACGGATTTAAGGTAGGCCGGGTTTACAAGCTTTTTTGTAGAATTTGGTAATTCTAGTGTTAAGCCCATCTGGAAGCCCGCCAAACACAGCTGGTAATGGATTAGGAGGGATTGTGACTCCAAGGCTGTCTGTAAACTTGCACTACAACCATAATATTGCACAACCTGAGCCACTTTATGAACCATTCGGCTTATCTGCACTATATGTACATGCATATTGTACTTATGCTTTCATATTGTATAGTTGTTTTTGGTTTGTTTTTTTTGTTATCATTTTATACGAAAATTGGTTTATGGAGGAGTTGCATATCGAATCTCATTTGACCATACAATGACAATAAAGGAATTCAATTCAATTCAATAGAAGAGATCGCATATTTTCAAATGATGACGACAGGCTTCTGAATCAATTTAGATTTCCAAGAGCTATCTTCTTAGAGCTCTTAGTATCATTTTTAAGATGAAATGCTTTAAACTATGCATATTAAATGCATAGTTTAAAGCATTAATGTTTAATCGTTACTTGCTACTCGTTAGTAGAGTTATAGACCGCTTCCGGTTTGAGTGAACGCTGGCGGGACTGGTCGCCGCTGCTCGCCGGTAACTAGAATATTGATTTACCTCCGTTTCGATTGAAACTTACCGGTTTATTTTCTGGACGTCTGAGCTGCCTGCGGCCTCCTCGCCTACAATGTGGACTGGTAGGATATTTGCTTGGTTAATGTTTGTTTGGAGTCTTCTGTCGTTCGTTATCCAACCTGCGACTGGCCTCCTCCAGTACCCAGCTGCTGAGCTGCTACGTCTGCGTCTTCTCCAGTCTGTGCCTCTGCTGTCGGTGCTATATTTCGACCCAGACATCATACTTCTCCCTCGTCGGAGATACATCCATCGTGGGTCCCGCCGGAGATTCCGAACGGACGCCTCGAAAGGAATTAACTCCTTTTGGTCTGATTTTCGGCACCCTTCACATAACACAGATAGGAACGCTGACCATAGCGTGTTGGCCAGTGTAGCTCGGTCGACTAACACCACTGTCAAATGCGACAGCAACATTGTCAGCTTTGGTCTATTGAACATCCGCTCACTTACAAGCAAGGGACATCTCATTCAGGATCTCCTCATTGACCGTAAGTTTGACTTTCTCTGTTTAACTGAGACTTGGCAGCAACCTCAAGACTTTTCACAACTCAATGAATGCACCCCCCCGGGGTTTGTTTGCACTTGTCAACCCCGTGCATCTGACCGTGGAGGAGGTGTCGTGATAATTTACCGCGAGAAGTGGAAAGTCCTGCCGTTGCCTGCTCCTGCTGTTAGCTCTTTTGAATCGACTGTGTGTCAACTGTCTGGGCCAGTTCCAACCATCATTGCAACTGTCTACCGTCCTCCTAAGTCTAACAACAATTTTTTGAACGATCTTGGTACCTTCCTTACCAACTTATCTGTAATTACTCCAAATATAATTCTGCTGGGGGATTTTAATATACATCTGGACAATATCAATATCCCTCTCACTAGAGACTTTTTATCTTGCCTGGAGAGTTTTGGATACCTGCAGCACACTGATGTTCCTACCCATTGTAAAGGACATATCTTGGACCTGATTTGCTGCTCTGGTGTTGTTCCTTTTGATCTTACAGCAGATGAACTCACTATAACCGACCACTTTCTCCTCTCATTCAAGGCTAAACTTACCTTTTCTGTTTCTAAGCTTCCACGTCTCATAGCCTTTCGTAACATTAAGAATATTAACTTGAATTTGCTGTCTTCTAGAACTGATTCGCAAATGGACTTTTATAATTTATCCACTCCCATAGAACTGGTCTCTTATTATGACACTTGTCTTAATGGTATTCTTAATTCTCTGGCCCCGCTAAAAACCAGATCTGTTTCTTTTCCTTTTCTGCCCCCTGGTTTACGCCTGAACTTCGGCTTCTGAAAGCTAAAGGCAGACAACTTGAAAGGTTGTTTAAAAAAACCAGACTCTCTGTCCACAAAGAGATGTATAAAAATCATCTACTCTATTACAAGGATTGTATAGCTCAAACCAAATCTAATTATTATACTCAGTTAATTACGTGTAATACTGGCAACACTAAGTCTTTGTTTTCTTTACTTAATAATGTTACACAACCTCCAGACTCTTTACCATCTCACCTTTACTCAACTGCCTTCTGTAATTCTCTTATGTCTTTTTTCAATGAGAAAATCCAAAAGATACATCAACACCTTGGTCCAGATCCTCTTTGTATTTCTTCTGAACTACACTCACCTATTCACTCTTTCTCTTCTTTCCAGCTTCCCACTTCCTCTGAAATTTCAGATCTCATCTGCAAATCCAAGTCATCTACTTGTCAGCTGGACCCCCTGCCTACAGTTTTGGTTAAAGCCTGCCTCCCCTCTTTAGGCCCTCTTATTTCTTCCATCATTCACTCTTCTCTTACTACTGGTATTATTCCTTCATCTTTCAAAACTGCTGCCATAACCCTAATACTAAAAAAACCTGGTTGTGATCCTACTAATTTCAATAATTTTCGCCCCATTTCTAACTTGCCCTTTATCTCCAAAATTCTTGAAAAAATAGTCGCTATCCAACTTCACACCCACTTGTCTCACAATAATCTATATGAGAAGTTCCAGTCTGGTTTTCGCCCCCTTCATAGTACAGAAACGGCACTTGTTAAAATTACTAATGACCTCCTTATGGCTGCTGATTCTGGTCTAATCACTATTCTCATCCTTCTCGATCTGAGTGCGGCCTTCAATACTATTTGTCATACCACTCTCCTTAATAGATTATCTTTGATTGGCATTACTCACACTCCACTTGATTGGTTTAGATCTTACCTCTCAGGCCGCACTCAGTTCATACAGCTTAAAACCTTCACATCCCAACCCACCGCTGTTACTTCTGGTGTGCCCCAAGGCTCTGTCCTGGGGCCTCTTCTTTTTATTGTTTACCTTCTCCCCCTTGGCAATATTTTTCGCAAATATAACATTAATTTTCACTGTTATGCTGATGACACCCAGCTCTATCTTGCTGGTAAGCCCACCTCCTCTTTTCCATCACCCTCACTTATTGACTGCATTTCTGAAATTAAATCCTGGTTCTCTTCAAATTTTCTTAAATTAAACAGTGACAAAACTGAGGTTCTCCTCATTGGTTCAAAATCATCATTATCCAAAACCAATAATCTTTCTTTTATTATTGATAACTCTGTTGTTTCCCCATCATCTCAGGTCAAGAGTCTGGGTGTCATCCTCGACAGTACTCTTTCTTTCCAATGTCACATTAATAACATCACCCGTTCTGCTTACTTCCACTTACGTAATATTAATGGTATTCGCCCCTCCCTCACTCCTCATACCACTGCCATTCTTGTTCATAGTCTTATCACTTCTCGGCTGGACTACTGCAATTCACTCCTCTTTGGTCTTCCTAATAAATCTCTTCATAAGCTTCAGTTACTCCAGAATTCTGCAGCACATATCATCACTGGAATCCCATCTTTTCACCATATTACTCCGGTCTTGCAGCAGCTTCATTGGCTCCCGATCAAGTTTCGTATTGATTTTAAGATTCTGCTACTAACTTTTAAGGCCATCCATAACCTCGCACCTCCATATCTGTCTGACCTTCTACAAGTTGCCATTCCATCCTGTAACCTTAGATCCTCTTCCTCTACCCATCTGACCGTTCCTCCCGCCCATCTAACCACCATGGGGAGCAGAGCTTTCAGCCGTTCTGCTCCCAAGCTCTGGAACTCATTACCTGCGGATCTCCGAAATATTAAATCATATTCATCCTTTAAATGTAAACTTAAAACACATTTGTTTAAAATGGCTTTTTGTTCTTCCTCCTGATTACAGTGATTTTGTTTGGTTTTAATTTTTAGATTTTCTGATGTTTTAAGTTGTTTATAATTGTGTCTTTTATTTATTTATTTATTTATTTATTGTTTGTTCGGTGTCCTTGAATTCTCTGAAAGGCGCCTTGTATAAATAAAATGTATTATTATTATTATTATTAATGTTGAATTAATAATTAATGTTTTAAGCATAAATGTTTAACTTCATTTAAATAATATATACTGTTAATAATTAAATGTGTGGGCACAGTGGCGCAGTGGTAGCAATGAGCTGGCACCCCATTCAGGGATTGTTCCTGGCTTGCGCTGTATTCTTGGACTGGCGTGACCATAGATGGATAGATGGATGGAATAATTAAACATGTAGTATGAAGAAATTTCAGTGTTTTGTAAAGGTTTTGAAGAATCTGCGTTCTAACCTTACAGCTGGTTTTATATTTATTACAGAGTTGATTGTGTGGTGATTGGTTACTTGGAGAAAGAAAAATAAGGACAGGCATTGGGGTTTGTTACATTTGAAAGAGACACTACTGCTGCAATAAATTATTTCATCGCGGGCCACACACATCCAAGCAAGCATTTTGTGGGTGGCCGGAACAATCTCTGGCCGGGGGAACCAGCTCACTGCTACCACTGCGCCACCATGCCCCATGTTTAATACATGCTTTAATTCATTTCATCATGATATTAAGTATACATCTCAGTATTTAAATTGTTGAGAGAGCTGTAATATCATGAATGTAATGAACTCTGTGTCCTGTCAGCATAAGAGAAAGCCTGTTTAAGAAGCACGTAGTGATTCACACACATAGATCTAACAGGAGAACACAAAGAATACGAAGCATTTAACATGCTGCTTTAGTTTCAATGGGATTGGAGAAGCTCTAGTAAATTTAACATTGATTTTAAGATTAAGTGTACGAAGTTCTACTTTACTGACAAAATAAACTACGAGATTAAAGTGGGCATTTAATTTTTTTTCACGGTGTCCCTATTTTTTTTTTTCTTTTCCCTAATATGTTTCCATTTGACACTCAGACAGTGGGCTACAACTCGCCTTTTCACGTTGACTTTGATATCTAACCGCTTCTTTTATATTTCGAGAATTGTGCGACTTTCTGAACTTGACCTTTTGAGTTTGTACTGTATGTCACTTGATCAACTTCCTTTTGGTGCTTATAGTGCTGCTTAAGCCAACAAATATTACGTTTTTCGTTGCCTCCTCTTTGCATTCGCTGAAATTCTTGCGTCACATTCTAGTGTGAATTCCACGCACAACGTTATACATAAGGCCCCTGGTATCTTTAAAATGGGAGTTAAAGAAAACATTTTAAGAGGTGAGGGAACAATACCAGAAGAAAATGATGAATGTACAACATCAGTTATTAATGAGATGATAGAAGGCAAAACAAGGTTTTAAAAAACGAGTAGGAATTGGATCTAACTGAGAAGTGGAAGAGTTAGATTTTTTTAATGAGAAGAGAAATTTCAGAAACAGTAGACAGTGTAAAGCCCTGTTTCTTATTTGTGGGGACTTTAATCATGCCAACCTTTCTGGCGTCGTGCCCACATTCAGGCAGTATGTAAGCTTTCCCACCGGGAACAATAAGACACTGGATTTACTGTATTCTAATGTGTATATAAATATAATATACATTGTCACAAGAATAGTCCAAAGACATCGAAAAAGGTTTGGGGCAGCCACCTGTATATTCTGCCTTGGTTGCATAGGGGGTTGTTAATCAGTTTCAGTTGCTTTGGTGTTAATGAAACTAACACCAGAGAGGGGCAACAATGAAACGAGCCCCAAAACAGGAATGGTTTAACAAGTGGAGGCCACTGACACTTTTCTGACCGTTTTTTCACTAGTTTTGCATTGGGCTATGCTCAGTGTCTCTACTGGTAGCATGAAGTGATACCTGGACCTTACAAAGGTGGCACAGGTAGTCCAACTTCTCCAGGATAGCAGGCACATCAATACGTGCCATTGCCAGAAAGTTTGCTGTGTCTTCCCAGCACAGTCTCGAGGGCATGGAGAAGATTCCTGGAGACTGGCAGTTACTTTAGGAGAGCTGGACAGGGCCCCACGTAGAAGGTCCTTAACCCATCAGCAGGACTGATGAACAGGATGAGCACTACAAGAGTCTACAAAATGACCTCCAGCAGGCAAGCCACTGGTATGAATGTTTCTGACCCAACAATCAGGAACAGTCTTCATGAGGGTGGCCTGAGGGCCCGACATCCTTTAGGAGGCCCTGTGCTCACTGCCCACCCAACACCGTGAAGCTCGCTTGGCATTTCCCATAGAATACCAGAATTGGCAGATCCACCACTGGCACCCTGTGCTTTTCACAGATGAGAGCAGGTTCACCCTGAGCACATCTGACAGATGTGAAAGAGTCTGGAGAAGCCATGGAAAATGTTATGCTGCCTGTAACATCGTTCAGCATGACTGGTTTGGTGGTGGGTCAGTGATGGTATATCTGAGGAGGCATATCCATGGAGGGATGTACAGACCTCTACAGGCTAGACAACAGCACTTTGACTGCCATTAGATATTGGGATGAAATCCTTGGACCCATTGTCAGAACCTATGCTGGTGCAGTGGGTCCTGGGTTCCAACTGGTGCACGACAATGCCCAGCCTCATGTGGCGAGAGGATGAAGGAATTGATACCATTGACTGGCCACCACTCACCTGACTTAAATCCAATAGAAAACCTCTGGGTGTGACATTATGTTCTGGTCCATTTGACGCCACCAGGTTGCACCTCAGCCTGCCCAGGAGCTCTGTGATGCCCTTATCCAGATCTGAATTTTTTTGAGCAGTCATATATATATATATATATATATAAACGACCTATTACATCAAGTAGCTGAGCATGAGGGGGAAGTGAGGAAGTTGTTGTTAATCCCACAAATTTACCAGCGGCAAGTCTGTGAATTAGCACATGCCCACCTCCTTGGAGGCCATCCTGGGCACCGAGAAAACACTAGAGCGGATTAAGCTCTGATTTTTTTTTGGAATTAATGAGGAGGTTCGCCGTTTTTGCGTCTCTTGCTCAGACTGTTAATTAGGGGAAATTCCTAGGAGGGACCGAGCTCCTCTTGTTCCCCTTCCCCTGATTGAGCGAATTGGGGTTGATTATTGTAGGACCCTTAGAGCCCTCAGCCCGAGGACATAAATATATCTTAGTCCTTGTTGATTATGCTACTCGATATCCAGAGGCTGTTCCCCTGCACTCAGCCACGTCGAAAGCAATCGCACGGGAACTTATGGGGGTGTTTGCACGTGTTGGTATTCCGAAAGAAGTCCTTACAGATCAAGGGATGTCATTTATCTCTGAGACATTCAGGGAGGTTGCAAAGTTACTTAAAATAAAGCATTTAAGGACCTCGGTGTATCATCCTCAAACCGATGGTCTAGTGGAGAGATTTAATCAGACTCTCAAACAAATGCTTCGCAAGGTGGTCAGCGGAGACGGGAGGAACTGGGACCAGCTCCTTCCCCTTGTACTCTTTGCCTATCGGGAAGTCCCACAAGCCTCTATGAGGTTTTCACCATTTGAATTACTATATGGATGACAACCTCAGGGATTATTGGATATTTTGAAATAAGGATGGGAATGAGATGCTCTTCCCTCTACCAATATATATCTATACTAATAAAAGGCAAAGCCCTCATTGACTGACTGACTGACTGACTGACTGACTGACTGACTGACTGACTGACTCATCACTAATTCTCCAACTTCCCGTGTAGGTAGAAGGCTGAAATTTGGCAGGCTTATTCCTTACAGCTCACTTACAAAAGTTGGGCAGGTTTCATTTCGAAATTCTACGCGTAATGGTCATAACTGGAAGGTGTTTTTCTCCATTTACTGTAATGGAGTTGAGCTTGACCGCCGTGGGGGCGGAGTTTCGTGTGACATCATCACGCCGCCCACATAATCACGTGAACTGACTGTCAACGCACTATGTAGAAAACCAGGAAAAGCTCCAAAATGCGCTGAAGAAAACATGCATTATATAATTGAGAAGGCAGCGAAACAATAAGAAGCGAGCGAGTGACATACTACCATATTCATCATTGCAGCTACTTCGGAAACAAAGCAAGGTATAAACCTAAACTTTAAATTAACTTAATAGACAGGCTGCCGCTGGCGTTTTTCATGCCCACGGGTAATGCGGGATACAAGTTTAATGAGAGAACGCAGGATATAAACGAGAGTTTTGATCACTTTGTAACTAAGTTAAAATTGCAGGTGAAGGGGTGTGCTTATGCAAATTCCGAGAGACTGTGTTTGTGGGGGATTGACAGTTAAGGCGGGTGGGGGAGTCACGTCATCATCTCCCCTCCCATTTACCTCATTTCGCTCTGAGCTGAGCTCCGCGGCTAACGCCGTCTTCCGAAGCAACTT
>JANRMT010062791.1:178611956-178629298 GCA_026402145.1 Polypterus bichir lapradei | reverse complement strand
AGAAGTTTTGTATTAGGTGTGAAAGGCGCTATATAACTAGTGCACACAGGCGGGTAGAGGTGGAAGGCACTGAACAGCAGAGAGAAAACTCGCCTAAAATCCACAAAATGTAAGCAACTGAAGAGTCCCAACAACACAGAGGGGTGGAAGCGAAAGGCGCCACATAACAGGGGCACAGAAAACCCCTCCGATCCCAGATCAGTAGACAGATGCAGAAGTGCAGCCGCTGACTTGACGGCGTGTCCAGCAGGGGGCACCAGTTGCAGATCATCAGTCGGGACCCCCAGAGATGCCCGAGAGCCACCAGCTAACCCACGGAGGACTCTGGGAATCTTTTAATGTCACCGGTGCACGCTGCGGCTCTGCATGGAGACCCCCGACAAAGCTGACAGCTCAAGGTGTTCTCCCCCCCACTCCGGTGGGGTTGTTTTGTGGAGATGGTTGCAGCAGTGTGGGGGTCTCGAGGCCCAGCGGGGTGCCCAACACTTTTTTCTGATTGTCGTCAAACAGCAGCCCACCCGCTGGCAGAGACCAAGAAATGTGGAGAAAAGCGAGAGCAGGGATGGGGCACAAAGAAATCAGAGAGCATGTGAAGGGCACACTGGAGGGAAACAGGAAAGGCGCTATATACACAGTGTGTAATCAAACGACGCGCCAGTCTGTCCGTCTCTGTGCCCACCAATCCTGTCAGTCAGCGTCACTTCACTTCTGGCCTTAGTTGCTCGGCCACATCTGAAGAGGACAGGAGGACTCGGTGTCACGTCATGGTGGCACTTTGCCCCTTTGCCCTCAGCGAGGCTGCTTTTTTTGGATTCCCCCTCGTTTCGGAGCCCTCGCCCTCTGCACTTGCTGCTCTCCTGCGGTTTCCTCCTCGTTTCCATTTGTCTACTTGAGCAGCTCAACTCCACAGACGCCACAACTAAACAGCAGCCCACCATGGACTCTGAGACCACCGAGTGAAGGGACAGCTCCATTCTGGCAGATGTCCCTCTGTCTGGCCACACAACCTTAGTGAGTCTGGCAGCTGGTAGCCATGCCACTCTCACACACACTTGCGTCTCTAGTGGCACCTGAACTGCCTTATCATTGGGTGCCAACAGAATATAAGAATTGGAGCCGAAGGGGCAGCAGTGAGTCACTGAGAGTGGGCAGACACTCCCAACCAGGGCCATCATGGCACCCACCTTAGAGGGCAGTCTGAGCAAAGCATGCGGCCTCCTCTGGTTTAGCTGGCACCAGTCCGTAAGAAAGCCCCGCTCCTGTTTGCCCCCCATTGTTGTGGATTATCGACTGCTGTTGACAGCTACGCCACGTTGGGGATTTTGGACGACACTCAGGGCGGGCAAATGCCAAGTTTATCATCTCTTCCAACTTTCTCTCCGGTTTTTCATTTGTTCTCCTTGAATGCTGTGATGCCCATTCTGCAGTGCCCACACACTCTTTGGTCAAGTCCCGGGTAATGCCCCCCTGGCATTTGCTCCTTCTGGGCATGCAGGCTAACAAGCACCACCACTTATTTCTTGCATAGCCCCCAATCCCCTCCACTGCCCAACTGCTCATGATGCCCACCTTTCACTTTGAGGTCTTGTTTTTGGGACCCCATCATTCTGAACTTTTCTCCTCACAAGGTACCATCTTTGGTTTTGCCATCACTTGAGTGGGGCTGCCCAGACCACAGGTGTCCCCTTATTGGTCACCCACATTCACAAAAGGCTCCCTTACAACAGCAGCAGGTGACCTTAACGTGGTGAGATGTAGTGGAGCACTGGCACTACCCAGTAACACGGGCTCAAATGGGGCAACATGTACATCACGTGTGATCAGCGGCCTTCGAAACCAAAACGTGTTCTCACTCTTGTACTGGTGTGGGCACCCGAGTGACGGGTATGGGGTGCCCAGTAGCTGGGGAAGACAGGACTGACTGCGCCTTTGTGAAGACGGCACAACGTGGCGACATATCTAGAGGTCACATCTGAGCAAGAAAGTGCCAGCTTAGGTGGGCTCAGACCACCAACCAGACTGTGGAGTGGAGCTCAGCTTGGCACACACGTCTTTCATTTGCCCCGAGGCGGGCTAAGGTGGTAGAAGTAGTGCGCCCGATTTAAAGCCACTAACAGAAGGGTCAAAGGTCAGCGGCTGACCGTGGGCTCATGTCCCCTGCGTTGAGGCGTCTGTTCCAGTCTCTGCAGGTGGTCACTTACTGAGACGTGTGAGGACCTCGCATGTGGTCAGCCATCTTACGACCTGCTGGTGGGTGAGGATTTCCATGCAGCGCCATCCTGTCCTCCAGGAGAAGATCCTGTCGCTAGGTGGACGTTCTCAGCTCCACTGGTGTGTGGCCCGCAAGTGCAGCTAAGATCCACGTAGGAGCGACGACAGCAGAGGATGTGGCCAGTGTGGTGGCCGTTGCTCTCCGGCTGCTCGTAACCTTTGACCTCACCAGTTCATATCCGCGGAGTCGAGTACCCGATGTGTAGCAGCAGCAGCGCAGGCCTCGTCACACGAAGGGGGAATCCCATGGATGAAGCACACAAATGACCTAAAATGGGCACCCTGGGTTGTGCAGCAGGGGCACCGAGAGGAGGAGGCAGGTGGAGAACAAGTCCCCAGAAGACCCCCAGAAGTTGAAAAGGCCCTTAAAGTGACTCTTGGCTTTCAGCACAAACCCTCCAAGATCATGCAGTGCGTTGGCGACTCTGCCAATAGCGGGAAGCCCTCTGTGCCACGATGGCGATGCCTTCCAGTCTCCTCCTCACATCCACCAATGGCTTTTCTGCCCCAAAGCCAAAGCTTCCAGTGGTGTTTGCTGGGGTCTCAAACAGTAGCACTGAAGGTGCCCCCTAAGCCTCACTGTGCCACATCAGAGCATAAGACCACCTGGCACAGAAAGGCGCTGGCATGAAGATGGACCCTCTTGCCTCCAAATCTGCCTTCTCCCCAGATGAGGTCATCTTGGAGTAACAAGCAGCCCCCCGGGACCACCATCTGACCCCGAAACATCAGAGAGAGAGAGAGAGAGAGACCACGGTCACGGGGTCAACTCAAGCACCTCCATCTTCTCAACCCATAAGTTTATTTGCAATATCAGTATAAATTGTACAAACGTTACTCGCAGCTACGAGACCTCACGCCACACCACCGCACACTCCCGTCCGGATGCTCACATGGTCAGCTCCTGTAGGGGGACACAGACGAGCCACAAGGTTACGTGGGCGGTGCACCCTGTACAGTCCCCACGACGCCCAGGAGGTGGCAGAGCCACCGCACTCACCATGATGGCATTGACGATGTCGTTGTTGTTGTTCTTCAGCGCACGGACGGCCTTCGCCCTGGACACGTTCGCCTGGGACATCACCAGCTCAATGTCTTTCACTTCCACGCCGGTTTCGTCAACCTAAAAAAAAAAAAAAAAAAGAGAGGAAGAGGATGAGACCTTGACAGACAAACACTTGAGGGTCCGGTGAATGGCGGCCCTCCTCTCAGAACAGACGTTTGGCTTCAGCAGACTCAGAAGAACGAAAGTCATGGGATGTGAATCATCATGGGAAGGAAACGCGGAGCAGACGAGTGGGCCCCACGGCACCGGCACTCACCTCCTCTTCCTCGCTCTCCTCTTGTACGGTGGGCGTCTGCGTGTTCTCCTGAATGTTCGACACGGCCTCTCCCTGCACCTTGAACTTCTCTGCAGCCGCTAACTGTGCCTGCTGGGAGAGGTCTTCAATCTGCCAATGGAGAGGAAGAAACGACGTTAGACGAGGAAGAAACACGGAGACCACTGCCGCCCCCCCACCCAGCAAAAGGGGTTTTTGTTTTATTTTCCTCACATCAAGCTATGATAAAAAGAAACAAAGAAATGACTCCATCATCATCAACCAGATGAAGGTCTCAGCAACTCTTCAGTGTCTCTACATTATGTTAGGGGGGAGATCAGGACTGAGGACAGTGCAGGGATGGGGGGGCAACATTAGAACAATCTGGACGAGAGCAGACCATTCAGCCCACCAAAGCTCACCAGTCCTCTCCACTTCATCCTTCTAAAACATCAAGTGGAGTTCTGAGGGTCTGTAAAGTCCTACTGCCCACCACACGACTTGGTCACTCACTCCACGTGGCTCTCTTCCTGATGTTTGTGTGACGTTCACCCTTCACAAGTTGCCAGCTGTGAACCCGTGTTCTCATTGAGCTCATGTTAAAGTCACCGTCTGATCCGCTGGACTAAACCCTTCAGTCAGGTCTCCTCTTCATCACTGTGAAGGCTCAACTCTTTTAATCTTCATAACTCACCCGCTGTAGCCCTCAATCAGCCTCGTCGCTCTTCTCTGGACTTCCTCCAGTGCTGCTGTGTCTTTATGGAGTCATAAACTGACCACAGGACTCCAGATGAGGCCTCACCAGTGTGTTATAAAGCCTCCTGTGACTTGTACTCCACACGTCAAGGCGCTATATAACCTGACATTCTGTTAGCCTTCTTTATGGTTTCTGAACACTGTCTGGCAGTTGAGTCCACTGTGACTCCTAAATTCTACTCATAAGGCGGACTTTCGATTTCTTCTCATGTTAAAGTCACCGTCTGACCCACTGCACTGATTCCCTTCATCATTTTAAACACTTCAGTCAGGTCTCCTCTTCCTCACTGTGAAGGCTCAGCTCTTTTAATCTTCATATCTCACCCCCTGTAGCCCCTCAATCAGCCTCATCGCTCTTCTCTGGACTTTCTCCAGTGCTGCTGTGTCTTTATGGAGTCATAAACTGACCACAGGACTCCAGATGAGGCCTCACCAGTGTGTTATAAAGCCTGAGCAGACCCTCCTGTGACTTGTACTCCACACGTCAAGGCGCTATATAACCTGACACCCTGAATGTCTTCTGAACACTGTTGGGTAGTTGATAGTTTGGACTCCACTACGACTCCTAAATCCTTCTCATAAGGTGGTCTCTCGATTTTCAGACCTCCATTGTGTATTCAGACCTCACATTTCCACTTCCTGTGTGTAATTCTTTACATTTACTGACATTGCTATTCTGCCCGAGCCCGTCTGCCGTCCAAACCCCTCTCGGATGATATAACGGATTCCAGCTGATCTGCCATGAAAGCATGTTATATAAAATACACGTCGTCGTTACTCCCAAGCCTTCAAGCCGTCGGTCCAAACGCTCTCTCGTGTTCCGCCACCCACTCCCAGCGGTGAGTTTGGCTTTGAACAGACGCCTTTGAGATCTGAGTGGCAGCGACACACGTCACCCTCAAACCTCCCCTGTGACTTCGAGTGACCGACAGCACCCATCTGTGTTCTAACAATTTAAAAAGTGTGCAAACCCCGTCCTAAATCTCCAAGATGATTAAATAAAAGAGCCGCCACACGGGGACACGTGCGAGTCTGTGGAGAGTTTTGTGGTTTCTAACCTTCATCCTTTACAAAAGGAACCAACAAGTTTATCAAGCAGCGCAGCACGGCCGCCCCCCCATGGTGGTAGATTTCCTTCCTTTACATTTTCCACCCCGAGTTCAAGAGAACCGTCACAACATCCAAAGGGGCTTCTACACGTCTGCTGGGGTCTCAAAAGTGTGAAGAGACTCACTCAAGACATCAGCACCGCTGGACAAGAGAACCCAAAAAACAGAAAACGTGAGTTTTCACGTCTTAGGTAAAACAGGACATGACACGGCATAACGGTCGATTGTCTCCAAAAACACACTCCTTGCACCCTGAAACACTAATGAACGATTAATCATCCATTTATTAATGGCAGACAGGCCACCTATACATTTTAAATTAGTTCTTAATTTGGCAGACACTCTTGTTATGAGGGAATTCTTGGCCCGTTGCGTACTGTGAAGCCATGAAATACGTGCAGCAAGTTAAGGGTTAAATGAGACGGACTGGTTCTGGTGACATCTTCCTGTTTACATCACGTCACCAATCAGGCCGAGCCGCACAGCACTCTGGGTAATTCTCTTAAAGGAGCACACTGCTCACACCCGAGGCTCCATACTAAAATACCAACACAAAAAAAATCCCATTTCACGTTTAAATCCTCTTATTTTTAGCATACTGGTAAACTGGACCCTCAATACAGGAAGAACGTCATCTGCTGTACCGACTCAGGCGGCAGGGGTGGGCGGCCATCGCTAAAAACTCAAGAGGGCCCAACAGAACTGAGCAGCCAGTGCACCACTCACAGCTCTGCCACAAGGCGGCAGTGGACAATCTGAACATCCCGAGGTGGCGAATGACCAGTGAAGAAAGAAAAATCAAAAATCGAGCAAGAGTAACACGTCATGTGACAGCACGGACTTGAATCACGGCAGACACCCCAATGATGAGAATCTGCTAATATGAACCCTAAAAACCAATCGGGGACATTCATATTAGACAGAAGGACTAGTGGGGGGGTTAGCTGGAGTCGTCACCCCCAACCCCTCACTGGCCATCTGAGCTCATCAATGGACTTCTCTTAACAGACCGAAACGTCTCTCTTTATACAAAGACACATCAAGTTGGGGAGCCTGCACTGGTACAGAGCGTTGCCGCACCCACCACAAGACGAAACGACTCGGGATCCCGGTTGGCAACCTCCCAGGCCGACACGCGGTCCAGTCCCACCCTCCGGAAATGACCCTCTATCTGCCACGGCCAGGTGTTACGTGGGTGACCCCTTGGCCTGGTCCAGCCACTCGGGTCCCTAACAATGAGGATCTTACGAGCCGGATCACCCTCGGGGAAATGCACCACATGGGCGTAGTGCCGTAACTGACGCTCTCTCACAATGCAGGTCATGTGCCTCATTCGGGACTCCATGAGCGACACAAAGTCAAATCAGCAGGGCCCAAGGATTCTCCAAAGAGGCACACATGAAGAAGTCTAGTCTTAATCTCAAGTCACCGGATAGCATCCATGTCTCGCAAACAAGGAGCACCAGGACTTGCCGAGATATCGGGAGCGCCACACACCCCTTTCCAGTGACCTCACGACCTCCCAATTAAACAGATATTTAGATTGTACTTTTTGCTGGTTTCATTTCTCTCATCGGTTCAGAGAAGTGGCATCAGATGGGTCGGGCAGTTTGATTGCCAGGTGATCTTCACTAAAGTGGCACCTACCTGAAGAGGTCACTCCACAATATTAAAAACGCGCCAGTATGAAGGCGAGAGGCGGCAAATTGTCTTGCAAAAGGCAAGAAAACTGACATTTTGTGAAAACAAAGGCGAGATCATTGAATTGTGAGAAGATCTGCGAGTGCAGACGAGGCTGTTAATGGAAAGAGCGCATTAAGGAGACTTTCTGTTAATCACGATGTCATGCTATTAAAAGGGGCAGCCATTACAAAAAACACAGGTGTCTGAACTGCTGGTGTCTCTGGGGTCCCAAGAGCCTTTCACCGCAGGACCCTCAGGAGATTCTCAGTGTGCACAAAGCTGTACTTCGGCCACCCCGACTAAAGGCTTACCAAGAGAAACATTCAGGGGGGCTAAGAAAGTCACCAAGACTCGTTTTCCAACAGCTGAATGGCACGTTACACCAGATGGTCCCGATAGATGGCTTTGGACAAAGCTGCCAATGAGACTGCGACATCAGCAAGGTGGTGGTGTGGCGGCGGTGTAATTACTTGGACTGGAATACTGGAAAGTGAGACAATAATAATAATAATAATAATAATAATTCTTTTAGGGTCCGTGAGGGAGTCAAAATGGTTGCAACCGACAGTGTCTCGCCGTGACACAAACGAAACAATTGTGTTTTACAGAATAAGATGCTGTTCACGTGGCACAACGCACCCCCCTTGCTGCACAAGACACCACAGCTGCTTTGGGCATAAAAGGGACATCCAATCCTGGGGTGTCCACCATCACCACCCCACCCCACCCCACCCCCTGGCCTTACTGAGCGTCCTTAAAAAGGAGATCTAGGAGGGTGAGCGGCACGGGTACCTCACAGCAGCAGTAATGCCAACCTCAAGTGAAAGCCAAGCAGGATCTCCACAGACACAAGGCTGAGAGTGGAGTGAACATCACATCAGAGATTAATAGGAAACCTGACCTGGAAATGCACGTTTATTTATTTACTTTTTAAAGATGATCTGCTCAAGCAGCAAATACAACAGATTTAGGTTTCCAGTTCACGATGATCTAACTGAATGCTTTCAAACCGCATGGTCTCTCATAATTTGGAAACTGTATTTGGTGATCTTTTAAAACTAATAAAAAATGGCTGTCGTCAATATCCATACTTTTGTTTGTAATTATATCCAAATTATAATTGTAACATAAATAATAAATCATTCCAATAGTTTAAGAAAAACAAAACATGTCCGGGGTCCGGCACTCGGTGTAAAGACTGGCGTGAGTTGTTTCTTGTTCATCTACATAAACAGTTAAAACACAGCAACTTCCAAAGCCCCTGTTCACACTAAGACGCTAATAGGATGGGAGGAACTGACCGAGTCAAGAGAACCTCTAAAGATGACATACAACATTCTCCTCATCCAGGTGATGTGCTGAAGGAATTAAAAAACTTTGGGGGCGGCACGGTGGCGCAGTGGGTAGCGCTGCTGCCTCGCAGTTAGGAGACCTGGGTTTGTGTCCCGGGTACTCCCTGCGTGGAGTTTGCACGTTCTCTCCGTGTCCAAAGACATGCAGGTTAGGTGCATTGCCAGTCCTAAATTATCCCTAGTGTGTGTGCCACATTTTCTGTGATGGGCTGGTACCCTGCCCGGGGTTTGTCCCTGCCTTGCTCCCTGGGCTGGCTGGGGTTGGCTCCAGCAGACCCCCCAGTGACCCTGATATATCGGGTTGGACGATGATGGACTGATATTTTTATCTGATGCCCGCTCAGAACTGAGGAGAAATAATCAATGCTCTGAACTGCTGCCAACCCAATGAGCGCCATTCTAGAAAACGTGTGTGGTACGGAGAAACAGCCAAGTTAACCGGCCGTATTCAAGGAAGCAAAGTTACTGCACGCCACTGGTCAGCTCCCTCACACGGCCCACCCAATCCCACTGCTAAACCTCTTCTGAGTCCTTAGACTGCATCAACACTCTGCGCCAGACGAGAGCAAAGGTCCCTCCTTTGTTGCTAATGAGTGACAGCAGAGGTGGCATTAGCAGCATTTGTCGCCCGCAAGAAGTTGCGCAGGGATTGCTGGGAATCGGGCAGCATGGGTTCCACTTGAGTCAACTCATCAATGACTGCCATGTGACACGCTGCAGGGCACAGTCTACCGTTTACGTGTGATTAGCACAAAGCTGACTGTGGCGTCCAAAGTCGTTCTCGGCAGCAGATGGTCACCAGTGAACGACTCCATCAATAAATATCAAACTCTAGGCTTGGCAGCTTGCTTCTCATTTATAGCATGCGTGCAATTTTCATTTGACTGAACAGGATTCTTCAGTTAATAAAGTATAAATACACTTGGGAGGGACGCAAAAAAAAAAAAAAAAAAAACACATCACAGAGTGCTGCAGGTGACAGATCACATGGCAGTATCGGGCCTAAACATCCAAAGTGACACCGCGCCAACCACCTTTCACACGTGGACATGACAGCCGAGCGTGGCTTTGGAATTTACGACTGACGTGCTTCTTCATTTCAGGTTGCAGCACTCACATGTCATGTCATTGATTGTTTCCCGTTTAGTGTACCGTTTACTAGGAGTGAGGAATTCTGGGCACTTACTGTGTAGCCGCCCCCATACCACCTGTCCTAACTCAAGTGCCCCAAAAGTCAGCACGTCACACACTGGAAGAGGGGCAGACGGGCACACACAACCTCTGAGCTGCATTCACAAATATCAAACAGTGAAACTAAGCCAGGCTGGCCACATTTAGAAATCACAATGCCAGGGCTATTCGCCCATATGGGAAGTGGCAGCAACAACAAGTCACGGTCTTCTGTTGATGCCCAGCTCTCTATTTGTAAAATAAGGGCAAAAGTCCCAGTGCTGCGACACCTCCGAGCAGCTCAGCGGGTTCCCAGCTGACTTACCTTGGCCTCTCCAAACACAATGTAAGTGTCGGACGCCGGGCTCTTGTAAACATCTGGCTTGGTAATGACGAATAAGATGTTTTTGGATTTTCTGATGGTGACTCTGGTGACCCCCGTGACTTGGCGAAGACCGAGTTTGGACATGGCCTAGAGGGGCAAACAAAACAAAAAATATATTAAGTATTCAGGATCAGAAGAGAACACACACTGACTGGACTGGACGTACTATTTTAAAACAGGGCCTCCCCCGTCCCCTCTCAGAGAAACAATGTTGGCTTCAGTAAACTCAGAAGAACGAAAGTCACATTATCTGACTCATCATGGAGGGCCCACCCTCACTCCCCGAGGCAGACAGCCAGTTCTGGTCACACGAGACTTTCATCAGCACTGACAGAAGTCTTTTATGAAACCACAGAATCAGAGCAGGAAGTTTCTAGAGAGTCCTCTCGACACACTCCTCTACCACTCTTGACAATACTACGAGAGAGTCGCTCGCCATGAAATGTGAGACAGCGCTCAGTCAATTTGTGTCACCGTCACATCATAGACCCCTTAACCTGTGGGTGGGTTGTTGAGGCAGCGCAGACTTCCTAATGACCGCTGCTCTCCATCTCATCGTATCCATCACAGCCACCAGGGTAACGTCAGAGGGGAGGCCTGTCCACTTTCTAATGCTGACCTCTCACCTCTTCTTCTGTCTAAAAGTGTGTAGTGTAGTGTAGGCCAAGCTCACTCTGTACCAGCCGGGCAGGTACAATCATTTGCAGTGCTGTGAACGAGCATTTTTCCTCTTCCCAATTCCCACAATTTTTGCAGTTTTTTTTTTTTTTTGATGTTGTGGTGGGACCTTAAATTACAAATTCATTGGTGAAAACCCCCCCCGGTGTGGCCGAATTAAAACAAATTCGTGGAGGAGAGCGGACCAAGACTTCTCCACAGAGATGTTACAGAAAGCATTTGATTTGTTTTAATCTGCTGCATTAATCCCCCCCCCCCTTCACAGGACCTTTCTAGGTCAGAGCGCGGGTTCAACCATCGCACAGCAACACCAGAGCAATTTTCAGGTAAGGGACCTTTGGATCAAGGGCCCAACAGAGTAGGATCCCATCTGGCAGTAACCTTCCAGGTACCAGCGCAGATCAGTCCCTCACTGTTACTGCTGGAGGGGGCATAACCAGATATTAAGTTCAGGGGGCCGTTACTTTTTCATATGCGGGGCAGGGGTTAGTGAACTTTTCTCCTTTAAATCAAATGAGGATTAAAAACGGTGCATTGTGTTTACACATGGTGGTCTTTTGAATTATGCCAGGTTTGTTTGGAGATCAAAAAACAATGAAGTCTTATGAACAGGCAAAAACTGGAGAAATCAAGAAGGGGCAAATACTTTTTCACAGCACTATACACAGTAAGGATGAAGCAGTGCACTCATTGTGGGCGTCTGTCACGATCAGCCATGTCGGAGAAGAAGAAACAGGAGGGTCAGGGACAAGAGCGCTGCTGGTCAAGGTGTGACAAGAGGTCTAGACCAGAGGTGGGCAATTCATTTTGAGAAACTGGCGCTGGTTTGGATCGTTTAACACAGCAATCTGTTTTTTTTTTTCCCCCACAGCACATGGCTTTACCTTTGACATCCATCCATCCAGTATCTAACCTGCTATATCCTAACTACAGGTCTGCTGGAGCCAATCCCAGCCAACACAGGGCACAGGGCAGGGTGCCAGCCCACCGCAGGGCACACACACACACCAAGCACACAACAGGGACAATTTAATATCGCCAATGCACCTAACCTGCATGTCTTTGAACTGTGGGAGGAAACCCACGCAGACACGGGGAGAACATGCAAACTCCACGTAGGGAGGGAGGACCCGGGAAGCGAACCCTTAAGGGTCTCCTAACTAGGAGGCAGCAGCGCTATCTACTGTGCCACCGTACCTTTGACATCAGGCAAGTCCATGTCTTGCTAAAAACTCAACATTCTTTATCAATTTTTTTTTTTATATATAAAACATGAGATAACATTTTTGAGGGCTAACAGCTAACTCACATTTCTCATAATTGTGATCATGGACTATCTTACAGACAGACCTCAGTATGTGCGTCTTGGGAACTGCAGGTCTGACATTGTGGTCAGCAGCACAGGAGCACCGCAGGGGACTGAACTTTCTCCGGTCCTGTTCAGCCAACATACATCAGACTTCCAATACAACTCAGAGTTGACGACACTGCCATCGTGGGCTGCATCAGGAGTGGGCAGGAGGAGGAGTATAGGAACCGAATCAAGGACTTTGTTAAATGGTGCGACTCAAACCACCTACACCTGAACACCAGCAAAACTAAAGAGCTGGTGGTGGATTTTAGGAGGCCCAGGCCCCTCATGGACCCCGTGATCATCAGAGGTGACAGACCTATAAATACCTCGGAGTGCAGCTGAATGATAAACTGGACTGGACTGCCAACACTGATGTTCTGTGCAAGAGAGGACAGAGCCGACTATACTTCATTAGAAGGCTGGCGTCCTTCAACATCTGCAATAAGATGCTGCAGATGTTCTATCAGAAGGTTGTGCCGAGCGCCCTCTTCTACGCGGCGGTGTGCAGCATAAAGAAGGACACCTCACACCTGGACAAACTGGTGAGGAAGGCAGGCTCTATTGTAGGCACGGAGCTGGACAGTTTGACATCCGTGGCAGAGCGACAGCGCTGAGCAGACTCCTGTCAATCATGGAGAATCCACTGAACAGGATCATCTCCAGACAGAGGAGCAGCTTCACGACAGACTGCTGTCACCGTCCTGCTCCACTGACAGACTGAGGAGACCCCACACTATGCGACTCTTCAATTCCACCCTGGGGGGGTAAACGTTAACATTATACAAAGTCATTGTCTGTTATACCTGCATTGTTATCACTCTGATATTTAATATTGATCTTTATCAGTATGCTGATGCTGGATTATGGGAATTTCACCTTGGGATTAATAAAGTATCTACCTATCTATCTATTGTCTGTTTGCCAACAAATTACAGTGATGGTGCATAAGCTCACACGTACGTACGTAAATCACGTTAAAAACAAATAAAACAATGTCATTCCTCTTCAACACAATGTGGATGGCCGGACACGCACGATGTGCTATTACGATGTCCGATTCCTAATTTCCCACTGACCTCAGGCAGGCCGGTCTGGTCCGGGACAGTCGAAGGGCCACTCAATGCCCAGGTCTGCTGTAGACAGGGGCTCGGCTCCGATTTGAACTCGGGTGACCTGCGCGCACACAGGGCTCTCTCTCACACATGACATTCATCAGCAAACCCCATAAATCCACATAAACACCAAACCCCCCACACACACAGTAAGCGTACCTTTCGAGCTTTCTTCTCACTCCGGCTCTGTTTGGCTTTGCTAACGGGTTCTTCGTCTATCTCGGCGGCTGCAGCCAGCTGGAGAGCAAGCAGAGGAGGATTAATAACACAACACAACACTCGTGGACACTCCAGTCGCGTCTCAAACACATGCCTACCTGAGCCTGCTGCGTCTGTGCCTGTGCAGAGTCGTGATCTTCCAGGTCGGGGACCGACTCATCGCTTTCCGATTCTGTGCCGGACCCTAGACACCAAACACATAAGACATGTGCTGAGCACCCCTCCACTACCTTTGCAACACCTCCAATGTTAATAAGACTGGCACGTGAAGCACACTGGACAACAAAGGCCCACTCCTTCTGGTCACCGCATCGGGACATCAGGATTAGAGCACAGCATGCTTGCTGGTTTAGTGAACTTCAACCCTGAAAAGCACCAACTGCAGAGACGTTCACAGCCAAAAAAAAAAAAAAAAAAAAGGCCAATTGACAGGAAACAACTGGAGGAGACTTGTGTTAAAGTGACACGCCAACATGGCAAAGCCAGGTGTCCCAAATGAGGCCCAGAGGTTTCCATCTCAAGCGGCCTTGTGAAAGCTTCAGCCAATGAAAAATCTCTGGAAAGGCCCAGGATTGGCTGGTTACAATCGTGTGCCAGTGTCTGCTGGCCATCGAGCCAGGTCAGCACCCCCCCCCCCCCCCCCCCCCCCGCAGATGTAAAAAGCTGCCCCAGACACTCAGAGGTTACAACACAGCAGACAGTTAGTGCGTGGACCCCACAACCCCCACCCCATCCCCCCAATAAGGGGGCTTCACCCCGTGCATGATGCCATACACAACAGACGCATCGAGCAGATACCCTTGTCGTTCTTGAGGATGGCTTCCACCGGGGCAGATGGCGGTTTAGGGGTCGCGACTGCAGCTTTGGGCTTCTCTACCAAGACAGGGGGGTCAAAGGTCATCTCCTGGACAGGCTCTTCAGGGGGGATGAGGGGTGGCAACTCGTCATCATCCACTGTAGGAGGAGCAGGGGCAGATGGAGACGGCTTAGAAGACTGAGCAGCAGAGGTGGGGCCTGCAGCCGGGGCGCTACTGGCAGGGCCAACAGGTGAACTTGCTGGGGGTTTGCCCTCGACTGCCTTTGGGGTGTCCGCGGCTGGGTGAGGAGAGGGGGCAGGGGCACTTACCACTGGCGCGTCAGCAGCTACTGGCGGAGTCAGAACGGCTGGCACAGGTGCTGCAGCAGACTCGGAGGGCTGCTTGGGGGATTTGGAGGGGATGGCAGCAGGAGGGCTTTTAGGGAGACCAGAGGCAACAGCAGCAGCGAATGAAAGTGGAGCAGAGGCGGGGGTGTGGGGAGCGATCTTAAAGGCAACGGGGGGCACGGTGGCAGCCGAATCTACTTTGGGCTGTGTGCCAGGCAAAGGCACCTCCTGTACTGTGGCCTGACTGGCACCCACTATTATTTTGGACTCCTCCGACTTTGGCTGAGGGGTACTTGTGGATGACTGAGGTTCCTGGGGTACTTTGGGTGTACTGTGGTCCTGCACTTGGGGAACGGGCCCTGCTGTAGCAGCCTCGGGCTTCGGGGGTCTGGCTTTTTGGGGCACTTCTACCTTAGTCTGAGGGGCCGATTCAGGTTTACTGGCCTCATCTGCCACGGGTTTGGTGGCAGCCTGGGATGCCTCAGGGACTTTGGTTTGGGGGGCTGGTGCAATCTCTGGCACCACCTCAGTTGTTTTGAGCTCGGGGGCAGCTTGGGGGGCTGGTGCAATCTTTGGCACCACCTCAGTTGTTTTGAGCTCGGGGGCGGCTTGGGGGGCTGGTGCAATCTTTGGCACCACCTCAGTTGTTTTGAGCTCGGGGGCAGGTGGCGGGGATGTCCCCACCTTGGGTTCCTCTGCCACAGCCTGGGGGACGGCTGCCTCAGGAGTTTTGGCCTTCTCTATTACAGGTTGGTTGGTGCCCTCCGTTTTGATGGCATCCTTTGCTTCGGGCTGAGAGGAAGACAAAGGCAACTCGGGGGCTTTGGGAGCCTGCAGCTGGGGTGCTGGCGCGGACACGTCAGCTAATGACTGGGGCTGGATGTCCACAGGCTTGTCCTTAGGCTGAGATTCGGTAGCGACGGGGGGATCGGACGGCTCCGCTGCGGCCTCGCTCGGCTTTGTCTTGGCTGCCTGCTTCCCCCCACCTTTCTTGGCCTTGCCCTGCTTGCCAGCTTTGACCACCTTTGGCTGTTGCCCAGATTTGCCACCCTGCTCATGTGACATGATAGAACTTTTTGGGCTTGCCGAGGAGCCCAGAGGAGAGCATGGAGGAGTAGAGTGAGATAGCGACGAGGACTTAGGAGAGGAGGTAGAAGCAGACTTTGAGCTTTGCTTGGCGACAGGAACAGGTTTGGAAGGAGATGGAGGCTTCACGCCGGCTTCTTTAGCAGGAGCGCTAGCAGCAACAGGAGACAAGCCACCAGCACCTGAGTCTGGAGGACAGGCAGCTGAAGAAGAGAGGGTTGGAGATGAAATAAGACACAAAGAGCAGTTTGGGGGGCTCATGCGGGGTCACACTCTGAGCAGGCAGTGCAATAAAGACAAAGACCAACGGCAGGTTAGTCCACTAGAGTCCTAGGGTTAATCACACAGCACAGCGGAGGAGTCCTGGGGGTCTCGCCCCACACACACATTCACAAGTGCAGCCGAGGCTCCTGCAACTCGCCTTTTCTGGAACCCTAACTACAAAGAGGACTATTTCATTTATGTGAGGTAGAATGCCCAGAGGGGATTGGACGGTCCCGTGGCCCGGAACCCCTGCAGATTTTATTTTTTTTCTCCAGCCGTCTGGAGTTTTTTTCTGTCCACCCTGGCCATCGGACCTTACTCCTTTTCACTGTTAACTAATGTTGTCTTATTTTAATTTCTTCTTTTGTCTTTTATTTTTCTATTCTTCATTATGTAAAGCACTTTGAGCTACTTTTTGTATGAAAATGCGCTATATAAAAAAATGTTGTTGTTCTACTCAACTGGCATTCGGGTCCCCATTACCAGCAGCTCCTTTGAGAACCTTAGGTGAATTTTGAGGACAACGGCCCATCCATCCCATTCACTTAAAACTGTCTAAAAAAACATCACATTTGGATTTGAAGACCCCCAAAGTCCTACCGTCCACCACATCACCTGGTCACTTATTATTCCAAGGGTCTTTGGTTCCTTCAGTTAAGAACAACTGAACATTTGTGTGAAATCTGCCCTTAACGTCCCACCCGTGTCCCTGAACTCATTTAACAGTAACGGTGGAGTTGGTAGTTTTGTGACAAACTTGAAAAGCCACGTCATGTGAGAAAATCTGAACCAGACGTGGACACCTTGGCCATGCACAAAGACACCCCCTGGCAACCCCCCCTGAAAAGCTCTGGCAAATGTTTGTACTCTTTTGTGTTAAAACAGAGAAGCCGCATTCTGTGCGCTATCAGCTACGGATCAGCTCCCTCTGAAATGTTTTGCACATTTTGGTCCGACTGCAAAAACACAGAAATGCTGGCAGTGTCGTGGATGCCGCACTGGGCTTGTGACTGCGCTAACCTTAGTCACGGCAGCTCACTTCTCCTGTTCTCTGAAATCGTAGCGGAGAAGCATAAAAGAACACAAACAGCTTGACTTATGAATCGAAGAGGAAACAATCTCACTAGTCACGGCTCGGTCACACTTTAGACTGGGGGTCCCCAACTCCGGTCCTGGAGGGCCCCCAGTGGCTGCAGGTCTTCATTCCAACCCTGTTCTTAATGAGTGACCTGTTTTTACTGCTAATTAACTTCTTTTGAATTCATTTTAATTGACCTGCTCTTAACAATCAGACCCCTTAATTGTTTTGTTTTCCTTAATTAGCAGCCAAACAATAACGAGACACAAAAGGAGTCAAAACAACTGGCGTCCATCATACAATATCTGAAAATAAAGAAAGATTACCGTCTGCTCAGGTCCACAAAACATTTTATCAGTGCT
>JANRMT010062791.1:178588414-178611556 GCA_026402145.1 Polypterus bichir lapradei | reverse complement strand
GGAACGATAGAGAAATTCAGGGGAACAAATCTTAAAAAAAAAAAAAAAAAAAAAACAACAAGTCAATTAAAAGGAATTCAAAATACGTTAATTAGGGGTTAGAAAAGGGTTAGAATGAAAACCTGCAGCCACTGGCCCAGACTTGGGGACCCCTGCCTCAGAGTTACCATAAAGCAGGGATCTCAAACTCCTGGACTGGAGGGCCACAGTGGCTGCAGGTTTTCATTCTAACCCTTTTCTTAATGAGTGACCAGTTTTTACTGCTAATTAACGTCTTTTGAATTCACTTGAATTGACTTGTTCTTGAAGACTCAGACCCCTTAATTGTTTCTTTTTCCTTAATTAGCAGCCAAACAACAACGAGACACAAAATGATTCCAAAACACCTGGTGTCCATCATACAATATCTGAAAATAAAGAAAGGTAATGGACTCTGTAAGGTTGGTCTCTCAGGTCACCACAACATATTGACGGTGTAACAGAAAAATCAACCAGTTTTGGAAATGTCTGCTGTGGCAGAATGAGAGCAGCAACAAGCCGTGGAATGAAATAACGGGGTTAATGAACAGCAACAATCGGCTTCTCATTAAGAGACTGGTTGGAGTTTGAAATCCCACTTTAGCTGCTCATCTGTCGGCTCGTTTCAATCTCATTTCTGGTTGGCTGTCATTTAATGAAGAAAGGAATAAATTCAGAGGGCTGATTCGTTAAAACAAGGCTATTAAAATGAAGGGAAAAGGAGTTAATTAGCAGTGAAAACTGATCACTGATTAGGCAAAGGGTTAGAATGAAAAGCTGCAGCCACTGCGGCCCTCCAGGAGTGGAGTTGGACACCCCTGACCTAGCAGAGCTGTCATCACAGTCATTTCTGTGTGTCACTACAAGAGTCAGAACCATTCACAGTCTGCTGAAATCAAAATCTTAAGTTTCCTGCTGACAACTTATGAGCGAATACATCAAAGCTGAACCAAGAGCTACTTCTGTAAACACCACAAGAGAAACTGAAGGACATCAGATCATAAACCACTGGACACTCCCGATAACAAAATGGTTAATATTGACAAGTGGGTCACAAAGGGGATAATGAAAGGCAGTTCATGTTTTAACTTTTAAAAATCTAGTAACGTTGGTAAGGGAATCGAGAGCAGCCACGTGTAGCTCACTACTTACACTCAGCGTCAGGAGCTCAAATCTCACACCCATGGTGCCGTGTGTGTGAGGTTTACCAGGGGCCTCCTGACCCCGACAGGGATTATGCAGGCTTGGGGACAGCAGGCTAAACAGTCACAACTGTATTAACCCTTAAACCGACACATATTTGGGGGTTGGGGGGGGTTAATACACCCCCGGACAGTAAATCAGGAGGCCCAGGCCCCTCATGGACGCCGTGATCATCAGAGGTGACTGTGCAGAGGGTGCAGACCTATAAATACCTGGGAGTGCAGCTGGATGATAAACTGGACTGGACTGCCAATACTGATGGTCTGTACAAGAGAGGACAGAGCCGACTATACTTCATTAGAAGGCTGGCGTCCTTCAACATCTGCAATAAGATGCTGCAGATGTTCTATCAGACGGTTGTGGCGAGCGCCCTCTTCTACACGGTGGTGTGCTGGGGAGGCAGCATAAAGATGAAGGACAAACTGGTGAGGAAGGTAGGCTCTATTGTAGGCACGGAGCTGGACAGTTTGGCATCCGTGCCAGAGCGGCGGGCGCTGAGCAGACTCCTGTCAATCATGGAGAATTCACTGAACAGGATCATCTCCAGACAGAGGAGCAGCTTCAGCGACAGACTGCTGTCACCGTCCTGCTACACTGACAGACTGAGGAGACCCCACACTATGTGACTCTTCAATTCCACCTGGTGGGGTAAACGTTAACATTATACACAGTTATTGTCTGTTATACCTGCCTGGCACTCTCCACCTTGTATTTTTTAACTTGCACTGCATTGTTATCACTCTTTAATTTAATATTGTTTTTTATCAAGTATGCTGCTGCTGGAGTTATGTGAATTTCCCCTTAGATAGATACTTTATTAATCCCATCTATCAATTTTTTTTTGCTGCACTTATCACAATTCACAAAGAGAAAGTAAATTTTAATGGAACACTATTTTCTGCATGCAAAGAGCATCACAATTACTGCAACGCTCATCATTTTACACACTGCCAATGAACTGCAAAAACTATATAAAAAAAAAAAAAAAAACTACTGCAACAATCTCTTATGATACGTACAAGTGATGCCATTGATGAAACTTATTAAATCACAGACTGCGCTTGAACTGGCTGCACACACAGGCCAACGCTGACACCGGCAGGCTGAAGCCCAGGGACGCCAGTGGTCACGGACCGATCAGCTCCGGCGTGCTGGCACATTGCACTGCGGCACGACCAGAGCCGGTTGTGCCATTCAATGAATATACTCGGCTCTGGCGTGCTGACAAACCACTCTGTGAAGCGACTACAGCCGGTTGCAGCCGTTTAAGGGTTGAGGTCAGAGATGGGCCTGCTCGTCTGCAGACTCTGATTACTGAATCTCAGGAAACTCCCACAATGGTGTGTGTGTTTTTTTTTTGTTTTTTTTTTAATACTTAAGAAAATAGAATTCAGGTTAACGGCTTCTGTGATGCAAACCTCATTTGTTCTGATTACAGAAATGAAGTCGGTTCATGAGAAACTGGTGGACGGCCTGGCTGTCAAACTAGGACTTCATTTAAGTCTGCATGGCCGCCAGCCTTACGGTTTTTCAGACGGCCACATCAGTTTGCAGTTTCATGATTTTTTATTTTTTTTTTCTTTTGATTCCACACCAGGGACCCTTGTGATGGCCTTAGACATTCACACACTGCCGCCCCCCCCCCAGTAATTCCCTGTGTCAACACTCAGGTATGGAAGTCGAGGGACGGCACCGATCCTGACCCAGTAGTTAGTCCAGAGGGAGCCGAGGGCTTCGTATTCTCTAGTACGTTTCAGACAGATGCCGGCGCTTCAATCAGTGGGACACGCTCATGACTCAAAGGGGACACCGAACAGAAGCAGTGGGCACTTTGATGGGGGCACTTCCTGTACCACTTGCCCCATTTCACTGCTGCTTGACCAAGTGCCCCATTCTCTTCACTAAGGGCTGTGAACCACAGAAGTAGCAGTTAAGCACACATACAGACACACGGGGGCAAAGGCACAGGACAGCATCCATCTTTACATTGTGGGAATTTCTGAAATCAGTAAAACCAATCATGTGACACTTGGGTAACGGGACAGGCAACTCCTCATAATGCCAACACAAAGTGTCATTACCCAGGACAGAAAACTTCTTGCCAACCACACACACATCAGGCACTAAAACCCTGCCAGTCCATACCAGCACCCTGCCTGGGCAAAGCCAGGTGGCCTAGACCAGGATGCTTTGGTAGGCCCAACTCCACGGCATGTCACAGTTGAATTATCTGTGCCCACGATTATGGTGGTTAACTCGAGAGATGCAGCAGGGCCTCAGCTCCAGACCAAAGTGCGCGGTGAGAGGCAGAAAGACCACCCTGAGGAGGACAGCACTTAAATGGCTGGAAAGGCCAAAGCACATCAGAGCCCAGCACTTTGCCAGGACATACCCAGTTTGTTAAAATAGGGGAAAGCCAAGTGGTAGAGCACCCGACTAAAAAAAAAAAAAAAAAAGGTCACCAGCTAGCCAATGAAAAGGAAAGCAGACATGTGACAAAGAAAGGGCGACCCACCTGAAGGCTCCTGTGCAGGACCACACAGGGCTGCTTGGCCCGGGTCAGTCTCAGTTTGGGAAGCCTCATTTGCAACCTCTGGACTGGCCGACTCTGGAGACTCTGTAGCTGCCTCTCTGATGGACACGGAGCTCTCTGTGCCCCCCCACAGGTGCGGGAGGAGTTACAGTAAAGTTAGAAGTGGCACATCTGGACGTGAACTTGTGACACACCACCCACATCATGCAGCACACCTGCACCCTCTAGGCTTCACTACAAGTGTGACGCGGCCATACGTGCTCGCTGCTGCGGAGTGTTGGCCCACAGGTGCCCACTCGAGATTACACCGGCCCCAAAAGGCTGCCTCTTCATACGTGTCAGCTCATGCCGAAACTGCCATTCAAGTGCCCAGTAAACCATCCACATCACACCTCAAACTCGCCAAACGAGGCCAGTGCTTCCCAGCATTCACCACCAGAGGCGTGTGGTACCGCCAAGTTGAGCTCCACACAAAGACTAACCACAGACAAGCATTGGCACCTGGCACTCTGGCCTCCTGCGAGAGACGAAGCTCCGGCAGAGGGCAAGCTCTGTCATGCCCACAAAACATTCCCTTCTGCAAAGGGCCCGTCTTTCTCTCATGCACTCTAGAGGGCACCTCTAGAAGAATCCAAATCCATGCAATTAAACCTGTGAGACCACCTTTATCCATGCCCCCCACACTCCGCATGCCAAGAAAAAAGGGCAAGTGCAAATCCCAGGAAATCCCGAGTTAATATTAAGGCAGAAGGTCGTCAGGAGGAGCACAACATACCTGTCTCTGCGAGAGGCTGCTGGAGCTCCTGCTCTGTGGCAGGAACGGTCTCTGTGGCTTCACCAGGCATTTCTATGGGGGGGAGAAAAAAAGGAGAACACGAGAGGCATTAGATGACAACGACTTTGGAGTCTGGCACAGGAGAAAGGATCTGCACTGGTATCTGGAAGGTGGCAGGTTTGAATCCTCATCAGTGACAAAGGAGATCCTACTCTGCTGGGTGGGCCCCTCGAGCAAAACCCTTAACCTGCAACTGTTCCAGGGGCGCTGGACAATGGCCGACCCTGCTGTCTGACACCAAGGGGTGTGCGAACACCAACAAGAAACCCTTGTAAAACTGAAGTTAATGTAGAAAAGTGCTAAACACGGGCACAGAGGCGCGAATAAGATGGGATGGGAGGAACTGACCGAGTCAAGAGAACCTCTAAAGATGGCACAACATTCTCCTCATCCAGGTGATGTGCTGAAGGAATTAAAAAGGCAAACAAACTTTGGGGGCGGCACGGTGGCGCAGTGGGTAGCACTGCTGCCTCGCCGTTAGGAGACCTGTCTGGGTTCGCTTCCCTGGTCCTCCCTGTGTCTGTCTGGGTTTCCTCCCACAGTCCAAAGACTACAGGTTAGGTGAATTGGCCATCCTAAATTGTCCCTTGTGTGTGGGCGCCCTGCCCAGGGTTTCTTTCCTGCCTTGTGCCCTGTGTTGGCTGGGATTGGCTCCAGCAGACCCCTGTGACCCTATAGTTAGGATATAGCGGGTTGGATAATAGATGGATGGATCTTACTTTTGGAAAAATTGATTATGGGGTGTTGTGTGTAGAATTCTGAGGAAAAAAATGAATTTAATCCATTTTGGAATAAGGCTGTAACATAACAAAATGTGCAAAAAGTGATGCGCTATCTATCTATATATATATAAAACTATATATATCTATATATATTTATATATATATATATATATATATATATATATATATATATATATATATAAAAAATTATATATCTCTATATATACACACACAGTGGGTATGGAAAGTATTTAGACCCCGTTCAATTTTTCACTCTTTGTTATATTGCAGCCATTTGCTAAAATCATTTAAATTAATATGTTTCCTCATTAATGTACACACAGCACCCCATATTGACAGACAAAAAAAATTTTTTGAAATTGTTGCAGATTTATTAAAAAAGAAAAACTGAACTATCACCTGGTCCTAAGTATTCAGACCCTTTGCTGTGACACTCATATATTTAACTCCGGTGCTTTCCATTTCTTCTGATCATCCTTGAGATCCCCTTCATTTGAGTCCAGCTGTGTTTGATTCTACTGATTGGACTTGATTAGGAAAGCCACACACCTGTCTATGTAAGACCTTACAGCTCACAATGCATGTCAGAGCAAATGAGAATCATGAGGTCAAAGGAACTGCCTGAAGAGCTCAGAGACAGAATTGTGGCAAGGCACAGATCTGGCCAAGGTTACAAAAAAATTTCTGCTGCACTTAAGGTTCCCAAGAGCACAGTGGCCTCCATAATCCTTAAATGGAAGACGTTTGGGACGACCAGAACCCTTCCTAGAGCTGAGCTGAGCTACCGGGGGAGAAGAGCCTTGGTGAGAGAGGTAAAGAAGAACCCAAAGATCACTTTGGCTGAGCTCTAGAGATGCAGTCAGGAGATGGGAGAAAGTTGTAGAAAGTCAACCATCACTGCAGCCCTCCACCAGTCGGGGCTTTATGGCAGAGTGGCCTGTCGGAAGCCTCTCCTCAGTGACAGCCCGCATGGAGTTTGCTAAAAGACACCTGAAGATTCTCTGGTCTGATGAGACTAAGATAGAACTTTTTGGCCTTAATTCTAAGCGGTATGTGTGGAGACAACCAGACACTGTTCATTACTTGTCCAATACAGTCCCCACAGTGAAGCATGGCGGTGGCAGCATCATGCTGTGGGGTGTTTTTCAGCTGCAGGGACAGGACGACTGGTTGCAATCAAGGGAAAGATGAATGCGGCCAAGTACAGGGATATCCTGGACAAAAACCTTCTCCAGAGTGCTAAGGACCTCAGACTGGGCCGAAGGTTTACCTTCCAACAAGACGATGACCCTAAGCACACAGCTAAAATAACGAAGGAGTGGCTTCACAACAACTCTGACTGTTCTTGAATGGCCCAGCCAGAGCCCTGACTTAAACCCAATTGAGCATCTCTGGAGAGACCTAAACATGGCTGTCCACCAACGTTTACCATCCAACCTGACAGAACTGGAGAGGATCTGCAAGGAGGAATGGCAGAGGATCCCCAAATCCAGGTGTGAAAAACTTGTTGCATCTTTCCCAAGAAGACTCATGGCTGTATTAGCTCAAAAGGGTGCTTCTACTAAATACTGAGCAATGGGTCTGAATACTTAGGACCAGGTGATATTTCAGTTTTTCTTTTTTTAATAAATCTGCAACAATTTTTTTTTTGTCTGTCAATATGGGGTGCTGTGTGTACATTAATGAGGGAAAAAATTAATTTAAATGATTTTAGCAAATGGCTGCAATATAACAAAGAGTGAAAAATTGAAGGGGGTCTGAATACTTTCCGTACCCACTGTGTGTGTGTGTGTATATATATATATATATATATATATATATATATATAAAATTCATCTGGATATCAATATAAATAAGCTGGGTAGGCAGATAATCAGTTATGTCATCACAGAAGGATTTGGACAGATCTGTGGATGATGACATTTCATGTCAGTAAATGTAAAGAATTACATGAAGAAAGTCAAAATGTGAGGTGTGAATACACAATGGGGGTCTGAAAATCGAGAGACCACCTAATGAGGAGGACTTGGGAGTCACAGTGGACTCTAAGCTATCGACTTCCCGACATTGTTCAGAAGCCATTAAGAAGGCAAACAGACTGTCAGGTTATATAGCTCCTTGATGTGTGGAGTACAAGTCACAGGAGGGTCTGCTCAGGCTTTATAACACACTGGTGAGGCCTCATCTGGAGTCCTGTGGTCAGTTTATGACTCCATAAAGACACAGCAGCACTGGAGGAGGTCCAGAGGAGAGCGACAAGGCTGATTGAGGGGCTACAGGGGGTGAGTTATGAGGAAAGATTAAAGGATTTAGGAGTCATAGTGGACTCTAAGCTATCGACTGTCAGGCTGTGTTCAGAAGCCATTAAGAAGGCTAACAGAATGTCAGGTTATATAGCGCCTTGATGTGTGGAGTACAAGTCACAGGAGGGTCTGGTGAGGCCTCATCTGGGATCCTGTGGTCAGTTTATGACTCCATAAAGACAGAGCAGCACTGGAGAAAGTCCAGAGGAGAGCGACGAGGCTGATTGAGGGCTACAGGAGGTGAGTTATGAAGAATAAAAGAGCTGAGCCTTCACAGTGATGAAGAGGAGACCTGAGTGAAGTGCTTAAAATGAAGGGTATCTGTGCAGTGGATCAAGACAGTGACTTGTAACATGAGCTCAACGAGAACACTGCTGGAAACTTAAGGGGACATTTCACCCAAACATAAGTATGTTTTTCTTTGCAGAGAACCGCAGGCACATGAAATAAGTGACAAAGTTGCGTTGTGGACAGGAGGACTTTAGGGACGTTCAAACCTCAACTCGATGTTATTTTGGAGGAATAAAGTGGACAGGGCCGACAAGCTTTGCTGGGCTGAATGGCCTGTTCTCATCCTGATTGCTCTAATGGGATAATGTTAGGCTGACCAGACATCCCAAACTTTCCAGAACAGTGCCAGATTTGAAGTCAATATAAGCATCCCAACCTAATTTGTTTTCAACCCACAAAACACACACTGCAATATCCAAACCGTATCACTGTACAAGTGTCACTAACCCATGATTGGCACCATGGGGGTCATCTGTGGGGATGAAGCGTAACTTAATAGCGTGGGGCAAACATGTTATGTGACAAAAAGGCATCATCTGCCCCTTACCGGCAGATGTTCACAATTAACATTTGCCAGAATGGCTGCAAACCTGTTGCGACAGTCACATTCTCTCACAGGTTACTCCATTTCGGACAGCCGGGTCACTGTGTGTGTTGGAGGGGTGGTAGGAAATGAATTTAGTGGACACTTAAAAAGGAAGAACAGGTTCACCTTCATGTTAAAATGTGTTAAAAGTTGTGTCACTTGTGAAAGACTTGCCCCCTGGACTCAATCTGATTTTAAAACCTGCTCTGCCTCACTTTGAATGCAAACCTCATTCAGCACAAGTCCACCACCAGAGTATCCTCTCAATATCCAAAGGTACACTCGTCGTACAACAGTGAAGAACAGGCTGGGCCCTTAAAAGCACATCACACTTTATAGTGAACACCCATTACATGACAAGGCACACTTTAGTGACACAAAGCATTAAATGTCAAGCTTATAATGCTATAACGGTTTTTTTTTTTTTTTCTGACGATGGTGCTTTGTACCGATCACAAACCTGGTCACCCCGTCTAATGTAACATGACTTGTGTGGAGTTTCGAAGTCTTCAGCTCAGGTAGATGGAAACTTTTTGGCCTCAACTGCACACACGTTATACTCGCTAATGACAGCAGTGGTGCGCTGACCTGTTGATCAGGACACACAAATGTGAAATCTCCGGGCCTAAGAAGGCTATAAACTATGGAGCCGCGACACTTTAAAACTATTCACATTAACCTCTGGACGGCACCCCCACTGAACACGAGACCATCACGCCCGTGTGCTTCCCAGACACAGACAGCGCAGGCAGGTCGCGTGCCCACCCAACTAGAGCTCGGAGCTTATGACCGTCTCACGCCATTCACGACAAACTCTTCTGTAATACAAGAGTTCTGCTGCTCCAGCCGCCAGTCCAAAGCCACGCTGCCGACACGCTGTCCCCACTCCGAGTCGATCCTCCAGCGCTCGATCGCTTCCACACGCCACGGTCGCCTGTCTCCGTTGGTCTCTCGCACGTGCACACACGGCTCTCCCATGGATGTTCCCGACATTCTCCTCCTCGAGCGGCCTCGCGCTCATATTTAGCACCCCCCGTAACCGCCTGGTCTCCCTGACCCACGCGGTGAAGCAGCTGCAGCCCATTAACTCCACGCCGTGTCTCACACGAGCACCAATCCCGACACTCACCCGCCTAGCACTATGACACACACACAAGGAGCAGCAGCTCGTCTTCTTCGGAGGATGACGTCCTGCTGACCGCTCACACTCTCCAAGCCTGCCGCGCACTCGAGTCCCTCGCGTACGACTGTCGGTTCGTTCCCTCAGCCCTGCACTTCGCGGCCCGTACTCCCCAGAGCCGTTTGCCCACCCAGTGCCTCCCTGGTGGCTCTTTCCAGGATTCAGTCGGCTACCCGCACGCCACGATGGCCACTCCGGAGACGTTGGAGCACCTGCGGAGAAGACCAGCCCAGCGGCACGGGTGTAGGGAGCTCTGATGAGCGGGATGGCGACGGATAAGCCTGAACGGTACTCACTGTGAAGAGAGCGACGATCCAAGATGGCTGAAAGAGAGAGGCGGCTTTCCGGCACTTGGGGATATGGAGCTGACCCGGCCACTGCACTTCCGGGTCACCGCGCTGGCCCCGCCCAGCAGCCCGTCTCGGACTGCCGCCAAGCCGCAATGCCTTATTAGGGGGAGCCGCCGCCGTCTAAAGGTGCGAGCGGGTATTTATGGTGGAGCTCGGACTGAGATGGAGGCCGAAATGTACAAGGAGCTCATGAATGAAACGAACTCTGCTGGGGAAAAAAAAAAAAACAACATTCGTAACGTGGTCACGAGGACCACCAGCTTGATAGTTCTCAGTGGTCGCTGTCTTTTCGAACTGGGCAGCAGCACTGCCCCTGCCATTTCCGTAAATTTAAAAGCAATACCCGATCTCAGTTAAGTTTATCAGTGGGCCTTCTTCCTTCTGGCCATTCATAGTAATTATTATAGTACTATAATGTACAGAAAAAGATCAAATAAATAACACTGTGAACAAAATAAAATAAGGGAACCACAAGCAACCTGAATAAAAATACAAGAAAGAAAAATTAATGATAGAAACAGGTGTCATCCTGGACACCTGGCCAGAGAGTAAGAAAGGCCTTGCTGAACAGACGCATGTTAATGCATTCATCAGACTGGCACAACTGGTTCTTCTCCTCAGTGTCTTCTACTTTGAGAACCACCAGCTTAATGACTGGCACAGGTGCCAATGAGATAAGAGGAATCCAATTCATACATAGCACTGGTCAGCAGCAACTGCAAAGAGCTCAGGGATGGTCCACACCTGGAACTGGTCAGTGGGAAGCGTGGGAGCCACAAGCAGACCTTCACAGATGGATGCCATCATCAAGGCAAGTTTGTGCCAAAAGAACTTCTACGACTGCCCTGAAGATGTGCATACGGTTGCCAAAGACCCCCTGAAGGACTGCCTTGTCCCAGTGGTTTCTCTCCGACTTGATGTGTGTATTTTATTGAGTCAGCACCCTAACGCGGTGGAGCAGTTTATGTGATCAATGAGCCCCTGAGCAATGTCATCAAGAGTCATGTAACACAGCTGGTCTCACCACTGTCCTGTAGACCTTCCCTATCACTCTTGCTGATACCCGTCTGTCACAAATCACTCCTGACACTCTTCTCCACCCTGTCTGCACTCTCTCCTTCACTTCTCTTCCACACTCCCCGTTACTCTGTACTGTTGACCCCAAGTATTTAAACTCACCCACCTTCACCAACTCTACTCCCCTCATCCTCACCATTCCACTGACCTCCCTCTCATTCACACACATGTATTCTGTCTTGGTGGTCCTACTGACCTTCATTCCTCTCCTCTCATATCTCCACCTCTCCAGGGTCTCCTCAACCTGCAGATCACAATGTCATCAGCAAACATCACAGTCCGCGAGGACTCCTGTCTAATCTCATCTGTCAACCTGTCCATCACCATTGCCAATAAGAAAGGGCTCAGAGCCGATCCCTGATGTAATCCCACCTCCGTTGCTCCTACAGCAGACCTCATCACGGTCACACTCCCCTCGTACATATCCTGTGCCACTCTTACGTATTTCTCTGCCACTCCCGACTTCCTCATACAATACCACAGCTCCTCTCAGTCACCCTGTCATCTGCTTTCTCCAGGTCCACAAAGACACAGTGTGACTCCTGGCCTTCTCTAAACTTCTCCACCAACACCCTCAGAGCAAACATCACATCCTGACATTAAACCATCCTGCTGCTCACTGATCATCACCTCACTTCTTATTTGAGCTTCCACTTCTCTTTCTCATAACTTCATGCTGCGGCTCATCAGTTTTATCCCCCCTGTAGTTACTGCAGTCCTGCACATCCTCCTTATTCTTAAATATCAGCCCACCAGTCCACTTCTTCTCCACTCCTCAGCCATCCTTTCACTTTCTAAGATTCCATTAAACAATCAGGTTAAAAACTCCACTGCCACCTCTCCTAAACACCTCCATGCTTCCACAGGTATGTCATCTGGACCAACGGCCTTTCCATTTTTCATCCTCTTCATCACTGTCCTTACTTCCTCCTTGCTAATCCATTGCACTTCCTGATTCACCATCTCCACATCATCCAACCTCTTCTCTCTCTCGTTCTCTTCATTCATCAGCCTCTCAAAGTCCTCTTTCCATCTGCTCCACACACTCTCCTCGCTTGTTTCCATCTTTATCCTTTATCACCCTAACCTGATGCTCATCCTTCCCAGCTCGGCCCCTCTGTAGCCCACCGGTCTTTTTCTCTTGTACAACTCATCATACGCCTTTTCTTTAGCCTTCGCCACCTCTCTCTTCACCTTGCCCCTTATCTCCTTGTGCTCTTGTCTACTTTCTGCATCTCTCTGACTGTCCCACTTCTTCTTCGCCATCCTCTTCCTCGGTATACTCTCCTGTATTTCTTCATTCCACCACCAGGTTTCCTTTTCCTCCTTCTTCTTTCCAGATGTCACACCAAGCCCCCTTCTTGCTGTCACCCTTACTACTTCTGCTGTAGTCACCCAGCTGTCTTCACTGCCACCCAGTGCCCGTCTCACCTCCTCCCTAAACTCAACCTTGCAGTCTTTCTTTTTCAACTTCCACTATTTGATCCTTGGCTCTGCCCTCAGTCTCTTCCTCTTCTTGATCTCCAGTGTCATCCTACAGACCACCGTCCTGTGCTGCTTAACTACACTAACACAACTAATTAAAGACAACATTGGAGTAACTTCATTTGATTTAAATGAAAGGTATAACTGGGTGTCATCTGCATACGAGTGAACATGAGCGTGATGTTTCCTAATGAGAGATCCCAGTTGAAGCATGTCAAGTGAAAACAGTGACGGTCCGAGTACTGAGCCCTGCGGGACACCACATCTCACTTCTGTGTATAATGATGAGTCCTGTCAGCACATTTCTGTACAAACTAGAATCGATTTGATAAATGAGAACTAAACCAGGCGAGCACAGGGCCTGTGAGCCCAACGTCGTCTTCTAGCCTGTGCAGTAAAACAGGACGGTCAATGGCAGGGCTGGGCAAAGTCATTCCTGGAGGGCTGCAGTGGCTGCAGGTTTTTGTTCCAACCCATAGCCCTTATTGCTCATGTAACACTTCTGCTTCATTTTTATTTTGTCACTCGTTAGGATTTTGAACTCTTATTGCTTATTTTAGGCTTAAACAGCAGTATTCTGAGTTTTTAATGGCTCCTTATCTATATATAAAATTCGCTAAGGGCACGCAAGACACTGAGCGCAAGCAAGACAGAGCCCCACCTGCCAACTCTAACCCGCCTACCGCGTCATGGAAAACACACGACAGAGCCACACACGCCAACTGTAACCGTCCTCCCGAGTCCAGCGTCGCTCTCGAGGCACTCACCAAACACAGCCTCAGTCGCTTTCGTCTGTGCAAAAGTCCACATGCACCTCTGAGCCACGTTGACTTTACACCGCACGCAAGACAGAGGGCCACACCCACCAACTCACAGAGCCCCGCACACCAACTCTAACTAAGGGCACGCAAGACAGAGAGCCACACCCACCAACTCAGAGCCCCGCCCACCAACTCTAACTAAGGGCACGCAAGACAGAGAGCCACACCCACCAACTCACAGAGCCCCACCCGCCAACTCTAACTAAGGGCAAGCAAGATAGAGAGCCACACCCACCAACTCACAGAGCCCCGCCCGCCAACTCTAACTAAGGGCAAGCAAGACAGAGTGCCACACCCACCAACTCACAGAGCCCCGCCCGCCAACTCTAACTAAGGGCAAGCAAGACAGAGAGCCCCGCCCACCAACTCAGAGCCCCGCCTGCCAACTCTAACTAAGGGCAAGCAAGACAGAGAGCTCCGCCCACCAACTCACAGAGCCCCGCCCGCCAACTCTAACTAAGAGCAAGCAAGACAGAGACCCACACCCACCAACTCACAGAGCCCCGCCCACCAACTCTAAGACCATGGGATACGCACGCATTTAGTGTATAAATGGATATAAATAATTGCATTTAAACGATTCGCCAAAATCTGTTGTATGTAAACGATACTGTTTTAAACGATATTGTTTTTTCATCAGAACACCCAGTTTTCACGTCTACCTGTATTAGTTTAAATGGCACTTTTACCACTCGCAATAAGGCTGATGCGCTGACTTATTGTATCGACTGGGCAACACAGTGAATGCGGCGTCTATCTATATACACTCACCTAAAGGATTATTAGGAACACCTGTTCAATTTCTCATTAATGCAATTATCCAATCAACCAATCACATGGCAGTTGCTTCAATGCATTTAGCAGTGTGGTCCTGGTCAAGACAATCTCCTGAACTCCAAACTGAATGTCAGAATGGGAAAGAAAGGTGATTTAAGCAATTTTGAGCGTGGCATGGTTGTTGGTGCCAGACGGGCCGGTCTGAGTATTTCACAATCTGCTCAGTTACTGGGATTTTCACGCACAACCATTTCTAGGGTTTACAAAGAATGGTGTGAAAAGGGAAAAACATCCAGTATGCGGCAGTCCTGTGGGCGAAAATGCCTTGTTGATGCTAGAGGTCAGAGGAGAATGGGCCGACTGATTCAAGCTGATAGAAGAGCAACTTTGACTGAAATAACCACTCGTTACAACCGAGGTATGCAGCAAAGCATTTGTGAAGCCACAACACGCACAACCTTGAGGCGGATGGGCTACAACAGCAGAAGACCCCACCGGGTACCACTCATCTCCACTACAAATAGGAAAAAGAGGCTACAGTTTGCACGAGCTCACCAAAATTGGACAGTTGAAGACTGGAAAAATGTTGCCTGGTCTGATGAGTCTCGATTTCTGTTGAGACATTCAAATGGTAGAGTAAACAGAATGAGAACATGGATCCATCATGCCTTGTTACCACTGTGCAGGCTGGTGGTGGTGGTGTAATGGTGTGGGGGCACACTTTAGGCCCCTTAGTGCCAATTGGGCATCGTTTAAATGCCACGGGCTACCTGAGCATTGTTTCTGACCATGTCCATCCCTTCATGACCACCATGTACCCGTCCTCTGATGGCTACTTCCAGCAGGATAATGCACCAAGTCACAAAGCTCGAATCATTTCAAATTGGTTTCTTGAACATGACAATGAGTTCACTGTACTAAAATGGCCCCCACAGTCACCAGATCTCAACCCAATAGAGCATCTTTGGGATGTGGTGGAACGGGAGCTTCGTGCCCTGGATGTGCATCCCACAAATCTCCATCAACTGCAAGATGCTATCCTATCAATATGGGCCAACATTTCTAAAGAATGCTTTCAGCACCTTGTTGAATCAATGCCACGTAGAATTAAGGCAGTTCTGAAGGCGAAAGGGGGTCAAACACCGTATTAGTATGGCGTTCCTAATAATCCTTTAGGTGAGTGTATGTCTGTTTTCCGTAGCCTGCTACAGGACGGTACTCTCTCGCCCATTGGCATTGGTTTTGCTCCTTGCTATGTTCGTTACACTGCGACGGTGGTTTCCTAAGCCTTTGTTATATTGAATTCCTTCCTCACCGTTTTCCGTTCCTATTCTTACACCGCCGTATGCTACAGTGGGCTTCGGCTAGTGTACAATAAGATTCAAATGACAAAAGAAACCAGCAGTCCTCAACTTAGCTTTGTTTCCATTTACACCTGTGTGTATTTATTATCATGCACTATTGGGTTTAATTAAATGAATAATTAAGTAACTGGATTGGAACAAAAACCTGCAGCCACTGCGGCCCTCCAGGAGCAACTTTGCCCACACCTGGTCACTGGCATCAAACGCTGCGCTTAAGTCTAACACCACAATCGCAGTGGAGTTTCCTTCATCAGAGGATATCAGAATGTCGTGTTAGTGCCGTTTCTGTACTATGACCAGTGCGGAAACCAGACTGGAATTTCTCAAATAAATTGTAATGCGTAAGGTGTGACTGAAGCTGACTGGCGACTACTTTTTCTAGTATTTTAGATCAATTTCAAATGGGCCTTTAATTACACTATGTAACAATTTTTTATTTTTATTTTGTTCCTGGGTACAAAGTGTGTTTTCCTAACCCGTTATGCCTAAAAAAATTAGAAAATAGCTGTTGTTCCACAAAAACTTTGCTTTTGTGATCAGGACAATGATATTTTGAAATTTGTCTGTTTTCGAGAAAATTCTCGATTCGCATTCAATACTGAGTAGTCTTCTAGAATATTCCTGAACTGTTAGAATTGTCCAGAAGTTTCTCGAATTTTTCCCGGAATTATCTAGAACCTACAAGAAACTTTTAGAACTTTTCTAGAACATTCTCGGACTGTCCAATAGTAGTCATTTAAGTATAAAAGCACAGGTGACTCGAACCAACATTTCGGTTTATGTTATTTTTTTTGATTTGATTCAGATGGCATCAAGAGGTTGCTTACACCCAGCAGATGCATTTTGCTACGTCTGTGGACAATTTATAAAGACAAGAGCGAGAAAGTATTCCGTGAAAGCATGTCTGTCGTAAGATGTGCGAGGCCTACAAGGCATGCCTGTCGGGGATCAAGACAAGCCCTGGGCACCTCATTTCACATGCGAATATCGCAAGAAAACTCTTGAAGGTTGGTACACGGGGTGAAAAGAGAGCCATGAAGTTTGCTATCCCGCGAATTTGGTGGCAACCGACTGACCACTCAAGCAACGGCTACTTCTGCATGGTGGATCCTACCAATTCGCCAAGCTGCTGAACAGGACGGAGAAAACGGCTTGGAACAGTTTCGTTGCAGTGGTTCACGGCTTCCTGGGTAATCACAAGGCTGAAAACTGTGCAGTCGGTTCGGACTCTCATAAAGAATTACGCCAAAATGGGATGCAGAATGTCTCTCAAAGTCCACATCCTTGACGCTCATCTTGACAAATTCAAGGAGAACATGGGAGCTTACTCAGAGGAGCAAGGCGAGCGCTTTCATCAGGATATACTGGACTTTGAACGTCGTTACCAAGGACAGTATAACGAAAACATGACGGGGGACTACATTTGGGGGCTTCTTCGAGAAAACAATTTGCAGTCCAGTCGCAAATCTAGAAAACCTCCTCATTTGTGAACCTTTTTGACTGTCTTTGTCTATTTACCATGCAAGTGTTGTTCTTTATCAGACCGCATGAACGGAAAGATCAAAATTCCCTTGTTTTGTCACTAGAAATACAAAATTTTCTGGGCTGTGGTCATAAAATCAAAGTTTGTGCTGAGTGTAGTCGTTTTTCCATAGGCTTTAGACATAAGCAGTTGAAATGTAACTCTTGGAAGCCAAGAACAGAAATTGTGTTACACGGTGTAATTTAGTACGTGTGGGTCGAGGTCTGGCTTTTTAAGTGATGGTTTAATGACGGACACTTTTAGTGCATCAGGTGCTGTGCCATGCAATAATGAACTACTGATAATGGTTAGAATTGGCGCTGTGAGAACATCCATGGCACTTTTTACTAGTTTAGTTGGCACTGGATCTAGGGAACAAGTAGTGGGCTTCATTTTAGAAATTAAAGTTAAGACTTCCTGCTCAGTTACAGGATTAAACCTTCTAATGTTGTGAACGCAATGCGAGACGGGCTCTGCTGCCAAGCTAGTATGCGGTTGGCACTGTGACTCTGAGATCTTTTATAATTGAATACTTAGAAGATACCAACCGTGCCCTGCAGGGGTTCGACAGCCTTTAGGTTTCATGGTCCCAACTGCTTTATCCTGACCGTGGCCATCACCTCTCTGTGCGCAGTCAGTCATTCCTCACGATGAAGGTCCCGTCACCCTCAGACTGGCAGTCAGCAGGGTCCTCCTACCAACTCACTCCTCAGACTGGCAGGACTGGCACTTCCCGTCAATGCTGTCTCTTTTGAGAAGAGCCGTTTTGAGCAGGTCAATGGAGCTCGCCATGCCAACATCTTGGGTGGCTAGCTGGCTGGAGGAAGAGCGTTTCTCGTCTTCGTGCCTTGCTTTGTACTGGACCTGTAGGAACAAACAGATTTCATCGATGATCGTGTCCAGAAGCCAGCTATTGAAATTCATGAACGAGTTTGGTAGTTTCTGTCCATCGCTGAGGTGTGCACTCGACATTTCCACCATTTTCAGCTCTCAGTCTTTCTGTGCATCACCAGCCGAGTGACTCGGGCAGCGACCTTCTCTTCAGCTCCTTCCATCTTCGACATACAGAACACTCTCTGCCACCTCTACAGCGATGAGGATGACTTCGGTAATGAAGGGTTTTCTTCAGGGATAGACGATACCCCTTCTTGTGCCAGAAGCAGACCTCGTAACATCCACTCCAATAATGAAGCCTGCACATTCCACACTAACACAGAATGCCCCCATTTTTGCAGACCCCCTCCTTCCACAGGAGCCTTTTCAGTTAACCCTAACCCTCCATCCCTTCATCTCCTTTCATTTGGCGCCTGATCTACGCTCACTTCGCAGAGGACGGCCACATTCCTCACCTGGGGCCTCACATATAAACGATGCGTATGAGCAAAAATGTCGCACACGCCCGTTCTCCACGCTCACATCTCGATGTATAAAAACTAAACTTGGCATAAAGCCGCACACATTCTCATGCCAGCTCAATCCCTGGCGCACACAACTTCTCCACTTGGTTTTGCAAACTGGCGCCACCCAGTGTCAAAGCAGGGCTACTGTTCCTGTGAGGTTTCCCTTTATTTTTTAGATCCACATCCCTGTCATGGCTTTATAAATACACTGAAATTAACTGCAAATCGTTTATTAGTTTAAGGCACGGGTGTCCAACTCCAGTCCTGGAGGGCCGCAGTGGCTGCAGGTTTTCATTCTAACCTTCTTCTTAATTAGTGACCAGTTTTTGCTGCTAATTATTTCTTTTAATTCACTTGACTCAGGCCCCTTAGTTGTTTCTTTTTCCTTAATTAGCAGCCAAACAATAAAGAGACGCAAAACGAGCCCCCACGTGACCAGCTCACCTGTGCCCATTAGAAAAAAAAACAAAAAAATCAAGTTTTGGAAATGTCTGCTGTGGCAGAAGAGAGCAGCAACAAGCCGTGCAATTAAATAACGGCTTTAATTAACAGCAAGAATTGGCTTCTCATTAAGAAAGTGATTGGAGTGAAATTGGTTTAGCTGGTCATCTGTCGGCTCGTTTCACATTTCATTGCTTAATGAAGAAAGGATTAAATTCAGGGGACTGAATCCTTAAAATCAGGGCTATTAAAATGAATGGAAAAGGAGTTAATTAGCAGTGAAAACTGGACACTGATTAGGAAAAGGGTGAGAATGAAAACCTGTAGCCACTGCGGCCCTCCAGGAGTGGAGTTTGACATCCGTGTTTTGAAGCATCTGATTGTAACCAACTGATAATGGTGCACCGAACGGCCAAACTATTCAAAATACCATAACTGCGTTAGCGTTGTTACTCTCACCGCACCACTCAGAGTATTTTATCCCACTGTATCTGAGTGTGAATCACAGCTCTACAGCAGCTGATCGGATTATCAGGATACAACATCAAGCAAAGCACACGCTGCCTTAGCCATGCGCACAGTCTACTTGAACTGCCTCCATACAACAAACACTTCAGAGCCATTCCTGTCAAAAAGCAGCTTCATCACAAGAGCTCTAAATGCACTCAGTCAGTCCATCAAGTCCTCTTTGTAGAACTGTCTGGACTTATAAGTACAATCACCTCACTGTAAACTTGCACTACAGTTATAATACCACACAACCTGCGCCACTTTATAAAGCGCGTATTTACAGATGATGACGACTGGCTTCTGAGTCGATTTAGATTTCCAAGTGCTATCTTCTTGGAGCTCTTGATATCATTTTTAAGATGAAATGCAGTAAAGTATGCTTATTACATTATACAGATAAAATGTTAACATCATTTAAATAATCTCTGTTGTTAATAATGAAACATGTGAGGACACGGTGCCGCAGCGCTAGTGACGAGCTGGCACTCTGTTCACGGATTGTTCCTGCCTCGCGCTGTATTCTTGCTGGTGCTGACGTGACACTGGAAGGATAGACGGATAGAATAATTAAACACGCACTACAAAGATATTTCAATGTTCCTTAAAAGTTTTGAAGAATCGATGTTATAAGCTTACAGATGGCTTAACGTCCATTACAGAGCTGATTGTGTGGCGGGCATTTGGAGAAAGAAAAGCAAGGACAGGAATTGGAGGTTAGTACGTTTGAAAGAGACTGGACTGCTGTAATAAAGTATTTCATCCAAGGTCGCGCACGGCGCAGCAATCATCTTGTGTGAGACATGAACAATCGCTGCGCCACCGTGTGCCCGTGTTTAATAACGTGCTTTCATTCCAATCATCATGAAAATGATATCAAGTATACATCTCAGTATTTTAGTTATTCAGAGAGCTGTGATATCACGAATGTAATGGATTCTGTGTCCAGTCGGAGGAAGAGAAAGAACGGAAGCACGTAGTGATTCACACACATAGAGCACAATAGAAGATCAAATACAAAACAAAGCATTTAACGTGCTACTGCATTTACGACAGAATTTGAGAAACTGGTTAATTAAACAATTTTAAGATGAAGTTTATGATGCTCCACTTTAATGACAAAATAAACTACGTGATTAAAATGGAAATTTCGAGATTAAAGTTGACATCTCCTGCTTTTTCCCCACTGTGTCCCTATTTTTTTTTTTTTGTCTGTACCCTAATAACCTTTCATGTGACACTCAGACGGTGGGCTACGACTCCCTTTTCACAGCAAATTTGATATCTGACAACTTCTTTTTAATTTCTGGCACTGTGCGACTTTGTGAACTTGAGCTTTCGAGTTTCTCCCACACGCTGTGTCACTCAATCAACTTCCTTTTGTTGTTTATTCCTCTGTTTAAACCAACAAACAGTACGCTTTTCTTTGCCTCCACTTGGTATTCACTGAAATTCTTCTATTTTCCCTCGTGTTTTTCCCATTGTCTTTTCACAGAAGGCTGAGCTTAAGGGCGATTTATATTGATTTGCATATTCAAAGAGGCGTAATTCTGGGATGAGACGGGGCGGGACAGCAGGCTCGTGCACGTGAGCTACTTTTCACACTGACCAGGATATATGGAGCGGAGGAATGTGGAAGCTGGTGAACACACAGATTTATGCATCTGGATTTTCTTGTGCATACGCACATTTCCGCTTTTGTCCATATGCTATGTTAGAGTGTGAGTTCTACACAAGCCGTTACACATGAGGCCCCTGAGATATATATTAAGATATATTAAGAAGAATAAATTCATGGATGGGTATTATTATTTTTAAACATTGACAATGCTGGAGAACTAAATAAAGTGCACTGGGCGTCTGCTTCTTTCTGTGAAGTACTGTGTGACCCTGCGCAAGTCACTTGACCTGCCTTTACTTTTAGATTTCCAGTTGGATCATAAGTGTTGTAAGTCACCCTGGATAAAGGCGTCAGCCAAATAAGCAAATGTAAGTGTAAAGTGTCACTTGCAAATAACTCCCCTACGACACCCTTGCGTCTCTTGCAAATTCAATATAAAAACAACGGACCCCCCCCCATCGCCATTTTCTGCATTTCTTGGAGGATGTGTCTAGCCATCCACTGAGGTGACATTAAGGGACAACTAGCAGAGCGTTTTAAGGGGGACACATTAAAACCTCACACAGCCACACTGATCTCTCCATTTGTGTTCTTCCACAGGACCCCAAAGACACTCCACTCGTCCCCAGCCTGGCATCGCACATTTCTGTCTGTCCGCCTATTTGATCTCCTCCTCTATCTTCTCTAATGGCACCTGCCCTGCTTTGTCCCTTCCTTCCCTTCTTCTTTATGTCACCTGCTCTTTCCATTTCATTTGTACATTCAGTCCAGTCGTGTTTTTAAACCTTCGTTCCTTTTCGGTGTGGATGTAACCTTTAAAAGGAGAAGTCTAAGTTATTTCTTCACAAACTTGGTATTCATGTGTTTGCCATGTGAAATTGGGCTCTAAACTTAACTGTACTGTAAACATTTGGAGGAAAAATACACACAGCCAGCCCTGGCATTTCACATTGAATCTTACGGGGCACGGGCCCCCAACGGGCAATAAAAGTTTAGACACTTACCGAGTGCCTCCTCTTTGAAGAAAGCGTGCCATCCATATTTCTGACGCACGTTAGGGATGACAAAAGGGGTCTGGAAATGAGCTGGTTTTTTTTTTTTGGTAATGACACGTTTCCTGCTCGCTTGTATGATAGAAATGGCCGTCGTCGGTGGAGCTCTGACAGACGTGAATGAACACAACGCCAAGCACAAACAGTTTACGGCCTGGTCTTACAAGGGGCCACCACACAATGGGGGCTGAAGGGTTGTTGCGGACGAAGACAAGCACTGAGGGGGCACACAGGTGGTCTTCTTTTAAAATGGCTGAATCTTCTCATAGTATTGGCATTGCTTTGACGACATGTATATGTTATTTTATTATCTGCGTGTAATCTCAATGCTCGGCAACATTCTTGGCTTGAAAAAACAGACGTCTTCAGTAAAGTTTTACGTACCCCAAAGGCTTCCTTTATAAAGCACCAGGGGGCCTCCTGTATAACGTCGTGCGTAGAATTCACACTAAAACATGGCGTACGGACAAAAGTGGAAATGTGCGTATGATGATTGATACTTGGTGCATTAGGATTAAAAGTCAAGACGGAGGTAAATAACTTAGGGGTAACTGTTGACTGTAACCTGAATTTTAAATCGCATATTAATCAGATCACTAGGACAGCAGTTTTTCACTTAAGAAACATAAGTAAAGTTAGACCTCTTATATCACTGAAAGATGCTGAGAAATTAGTTCACGCTTTTGTTTTCAGTCGACTAGATTACTGTAACGCACTCCTCTGAGGACGACCCAAAAAAAGACAACGAGTGCAGAGTGGAGCTGCTAGAATCCTAATCCTCACATCACCCCAGTCTGAGCGTCAATACACTGGTTACCTGTGTCATTTAGAATTGACTTTAAAATGCTGCTGATGGTTTATAAAGCCTTCAATAATCGGCTCCATCTTATATATCGGAGTGTCTGTCATCTTATACTGTATATAGATTGAAAGGCACTATATAATGTGATAGATAGATATAAAAGGTACTATATAATAGATAGATAGATAGATAGATGTGAAAAGCACTATATGATAGATAGATAGATAGATA
>JANRMT010062791.1:178575249-178587955 GCA_026402145.1 Polypterus bichir lapradei | reverse complement strand
TAGATAGATAGATAGATGTGAAAGGCACTATATGATAGATAGATAGAGATAGATAGATAGATAGATATGAAAGGCACTATATGATAGATAGATATGAAAGGCACTATATGATAGATAGATAGATAGATAGATAGATAGATAGATAGATAGATAGACAGCTGTTCTGTTTATTTAATCCTTTATTTACTAATTAGTGGCTCTGACAAGTCGTTGTAGCCTTTCATGATTCCGCGTAATAAGATACAATTAAGGGGGAAAACTGCAGAGAGACAGAAGGGCAAAATAGAATGAAATCAACACAAGAGAGTTAAGCATTTAAATCGACAGCAAAAGCAGAAATACTTCTCTCTCTCTAGATATAAAAGCCAAATCCCACTGACTCACTCATCATGAAATCTCCCGACCCAGGAGGACTTGGCATTTGGAGTGGCGGTTACCCTCGGCCCATAGGTGCTCGCTAAGAAACGGTTTGAAAAGTTTTGTGGTCCAAGTGCGTTCCGTCTGTACGTCTGTCCGCTTTTCACGAGAGAACTACTTCACGGATTTAGATCCGTTGTTTTAGAATTTGCTTGAACATTCCGGTTGATTTTGTGACTTTCTCACCGCGCTCTGAATCATAGGTTGCTTGTGGTACCGATTTATTAACGCCCTCCTCATTCACGCGTCTGCCTCGGGGTGTAACCTAACGCGACGCGATGCATGCTGCAGAGGACGCTCCTGCTACGCGAGCGTTTCACTGTTTATACTTGCGCGCGTACTTTACGTAAATCTGGAGGAATCCAGCAGGTGGCAGTGCGAGATATTATCACGGTGAGAACAGGTTCGGCTTCTCTGTGTTGTGAATTGCCTAGAACACTCATTGAATTCCGATAACACCTTACCGCAATATCTCTGAAAAGGATGTTTATTGATTAAATCCATAAATCCAGGATGTGTCCATTGCAGCAAGCATTGTGCACGACTGAGAAACAATCCCTGGACGAGGTCTCAGCTCATCGCAAGGTGAATACAAGCACACACAAACACTAGCGTCATTTTAGCGGCACCAAATCCCTAAATCTGCATATCTTTGGAAGGAAACCGGAGCACAGTGTGGAATACAAGCAGGGAATACCAGCAGAGCAGGGAACTGCGTCACCTGAACTGGAGTGTAGTCGAGTCCCTTCCACCAGTTCTTCGATAATTTCAAAAATAGTTTCATCAATATCGGAGTCTAAAAGGGCCGCCAACATTGCAATTTCTTCCGATAAATCTTCAATTCTCTCTCTGAAATACGTAATATCTTCGGCAGAATCCATTTCATTGGCAGTAGTAAGCATTTTTCTAATTAATTCTTGTGCTATCGATTCACCAATCAGTAACTAGAGGGCGTGTTAGAGCCCACCCTCTCAACTTTGACGAGTGAAAGTGACAGTTTTATTTCAAGTCGTATTTCATGACGGTTTGCAGGAATGTTACGGACAAAATTAAATAAATAAATAAGCAACAAAAAACATTTTGTGACACATTTATTTATTTATGCTCTCATTTCATGACATATTTATTTATTTAGGTTCTAATTTCATGACACAGTTATTTATTTATGCTCACATTTCACAGTACTTTTATTTATTTACGCATTTATTTATTTAATTTTGTCCGAAATATTCCTCCGTACGTGCACGCGTCGCGTTAATTTCTGAGGACCTTCTCTAACTCTGCTTAGCTAGCGAACGAGAGGAATACTTCACGGATTTAGATTTTTTTTTTTTTCTATAAATTGCTTCAACGTACCGGATGATTTTGCGACTTCTCTCAATGCGCTAAGAATCACAGTTTGTTAGCAGGAGCGACTTATTAACGCTAATCCAAGAGAGAGACTATAAACCGAGGGGAGGGGGAAGAGTGACGTCAGGAGTAGAGAGCTGGGCGGGGCCTCCTCACTGTCCGTTTCACTACTACGTGGGCGGAGCCGCTGGGGGTGGCTAGTGTCTTATACATGTAAAAATGATGTTGCTGCGCTTTTCTGAATGGAGAATAAGAGACAAAAATAGCAGCTAATTAAATGAGATCAGTAGTATAGGTGCGTCACTATTATACATCATCAGATTTTGACAGGTGTATGTCCCGCCCCCCTGGCATTTCCGGTACCCACCTGCTGCCACCTGGTTAATGGGCATTTCCCCCTCCTCCGCGCTCTGATCTCTGCCTGTTGTCGGAGTGCGCTGTTTGACCGGCATCGGATTTTTTTTTCAGTCGTGCGCAAGGAAAATGGTCGGCCGATCTTAGCCTTGATGCTAAAACTGGGGCTGATCATCTTTGTGATCCGAGACGGACCTTTTGGGAGCCTGTAAGGTGTCATAAAAGGTAAGTCATCAATGGGGCGGAGCAGACATCCTGCTGCTATCTGCCCGGGGTGTGTACAGAGAGTACAGAGAGCGTGATTGACAGACCCCAGCGAGAGGATGTACAAGAAAACTTTAGAGAGAATCTATTACACACCCAAGGAACCTGGCAGTGCATCTCGAACACACCCAGGGGCATCCCGTTACCTTGCCCTATAACCTATACTACTCAGATCAGTGCTATCAGGATTTGTCACTGACTATGAATCTGATGGGAACAAAAACCTGCAGCCAAAATGGAAGTTTCAGAAGCACTATTCTATAGGATTCTCAACAGCAGTACACATGTTTACAATGCACCATCTGTTGGAATGAAAGACACCCCGCATTGTATTACTCCATGCAATACCAGAACACATTCCATCAGATGGCACATTGCAACTGTTAATACTGAATATGCCCAACAGACGCACAGAAATCAGTTTGTATTATAAAGACCACCAGAGCCAGCGAGCCCACGATGTGCTCCGTGCTGCGGCTGTGAGTGACGAGTATGGCAGCAGAGCTGCAGCTTGTAGAGCTACAGGAGTCAATGCAGGATGTGATAAAGGCAGAGACACATTTCTCAGTAGCAGGAAAGGGGAGGCTCAAGGGAATAGGGGGTCTGATACAGATGTGGAAGAAAGATTAATGTGGGGGGAATTAAGATGAAAGGTACGAGAACTGATTGGTCTAAAAAATCAGGAGTGCTCTCCCCTCGACTCTCTCGTATACTCAGATATGGAGATTTGAGGATTAAATCGCAAGACAAGAATGATATTTTTATATTATGTGCAGTAAAGAACCATCAACAATAAATCAAATCAAATTAATAAAATATTGAACAATTATTATAAAAGTCAAGTTGAATAAATCGGACTCTGCAGCTGCATGAATAAAAGGTTAAGCACCACTTCTGGTGGGTAGAAACAGGCCAAAAGGTGATAGAAATCGACGTTTTGTACCGAATACTTGTATGCAAAAATCACATAAATGGTTCTGAAACGTCGAGATTCGTCAAAATCTCAAAACTGCATTTTTGGATGATTCCAATACTTTTCCTATACTTTATATAAGACAAAGTGAAAAGAGAAACGTTGCAACTCAATCCAGTATCGAGTGGGTCACTAGGCTTTCTTCATTAAAGCCACAATCGTTCACTGACAATCCCTTGACCCCCAAAAATCGACTAAAAAAAATAAACTGCTGCCGTGACAGGTGGCCTAACTGCATGGCTTCTTTTACACAACGCAGGCCCATTCGGGTCTTCTTAAGGAGCTCAGCGCTAAACAAACTTGAAATGCTGCTGAGTCCACTGTCTGTGCACCGTCAAAAGGACTTTGAAGACCCCTCATTCATTTACACTGCGGGCCAATCAGATGCCACCTCATCAGTCTCTTGTGGGTCAGCACTGTGTGCCCATTAATGGCACCGGCAGTCAAGTGACTCTATAAGCGCTAAAGACAAAGCCTGGCAGGACACCTCGTCTAATTCAGTGGCCACAGGTACAAGCGTCTCTGCGTCCTGCACTGTTAGCTTACCTGTAATAGGAGGCTGGAGAAAGCAAGGGTATTACAGTTTGGCCTTTTCATATTAGTTTTTATTTCTATATTTTTTCTGACAGGATTCAGAAATTCAGTTTAGTTTTAGTTTTCCTTCATTGTGTATTTCTAGTTTTAATTTAGTTTTTATTTTACAAAGACATTTCTATTTTATTTTTATATCTATTAGTTTCAGTAATTACAAACGTGGTACTGTGCTGGGGAGGCAGCATGAAGAAGAGGGACGCCTCACACCTGAATAAACTGGTGAGGAAGGCAGGCTCTATTGTAGGCACGGAGCTGGACAGTCTGACATCCGTGGCAGAGCGACGGGCGTTGAGCAGACTCCTGTCAATCATGGAGAATCCACTGAACAGGATCATCTCCAGACAGAGGAGCAGCTTCAGTGACAGACTGAGGAGACCACACACTATGCGACTCTTCAATTCCACCCGGGGGGGTAAACGTTAACATTATACAAAGTTATTGTCTGCTATACCTGCATTGTTATCACTCTGATTTTTAATATTGTTATTATCAGTATGCAGCTGCTGGAGTATGTGAATTTCCCCTTGGGATTAATAAAGTATCATCTATCTATTTACCTGTAGTTCAGTAGAGATGTTGCCAACTGAGGAATTCTACAAGGTTTGTATTGCTTTGTTGTTAAACGATGTTTTAAAGCAAAAGTGATTGGTCAGCAACAATACGCTGATCTTGTATGATCACCTTGTCAGTCTCTCGATCAACGCCGTTTTATTTTCAAAAATCGGGAGTGCTCTCCGCTTGACTTTCTCGTGGACTCAGATATGGGGATGGATATTTAAGGAGTAAACTGCAAGACAAGGATTAGATTATGTACATTAAAGAACCAACAACAAATCAAATCAAATTAATAATATATTGAACAATTATTATAAAAGTAAAGTTGAATGAATCGGACTCTGCAGCTGCATGAATAAAAAATAAATAAATAAACCAAGTATGTGTTCAGGTAAAGTACCACTTCCGGTTGATGGATTTGGCCCAAAAGTGAATACAGATCTACAATTCTGGTGTAACAACCACACGCCAAATTTCTACCCAGTTGCGTTTTTTGAGTTATCATGTTTATACACAGACATAAATCCAAAAAATGGTATTTTCAGACTCGGGGAGGTCTAAAACGTCAAGATTCATCAAAATCTCGAGGTCTGATTTTCGTCATGATTACTATACCTTCTCTATAGTTCGTGTACGAAGTGGCAGGTGAATTACTGTCAACAAAACGCAAGAAGGGTAAAGAAAGGCGGCACGTAAATTGATTTCTATTATTCAGCTCACTCTGTTACCTCAAATGCTGTGTGAAGACCCGCCCTCCATCACCAGCTGCCGTTCACTGGATGAATACGTGCGGGCGGCTCGTGGTGGATGACTTTCTGTTTTAAGAGTTAAAAAAATTACAAGAAATAAGGACTAACGGCAAAAATATTCATTCAAAAAGCAAAAACTAATTTTATTTTTAGTAAATTATTTTATTTCAGTCAGTCTTTCCCGCTACTTTAATAGTTTTGTTTCATTTTTCATTTGGGGTTTGTTAATTATTTTATTTCAGATTCCGAAAATATTTTTTTAATAATAGTTTCAGTTTTGATTTTAGTTTTCATTAACTATAATAACCTTGGCAAATCCAAAGCAAATCCAAGAAGGTCAAATAATGAAAGGTGCAAGAGGAGAGAGTCCTCTGTGTAACTGGCCATGTCAGCTTCACTGACGCCACAAGAGCCTTGATCTGGAAAAGGCCAACAGCATACAGCAGTTTAACACCAACCAACCCCACCACCTTGACCTGAGGACCAATGAGTACGGAACTTGCCTGCCAGTAATCCAATCAAAGCTGCCCTACTGCAAGCACAGGAGCAGGCAGACAGAAAAGGTGCGCAGGGTGGATGTCTGGCAAGGGGCGAAGGTGGCACTGGAATAAATGTGAGCCATCGGGAGCACCTGACAACAAGGAGTTGACATCATGAAAACTGGGCCAGGCACCTGGTACCAAAAATGTAATCCTTCAACCCAAGAACTGGGACATCTGCAACAACTACCTGCCTTCTAGTCCAAACAAGTGGCTGCTGTTGACACGGGTGCACGAGCACGGCAGAGTAAGCAGGCTTTACGCCGGGATTAGAAACCCCATCTTTATTTTAAGGTAACAAGATAAAGAGCACAAACCAAAAAAAAAACAAAAAAAAAAAACAAAACAACCCACACATGAAAATTGAGACGCACGGCTGTCTGAAGTGGACAGTGGGAGTAGAGAGAACCACCATCAGGCGAGAGTGCTCAAGTACGTGTACAACCATTAACTGTCCTCAGGGGTCAAGTATCCCCTGTGCCTGATTTTCCATCTTAGGTTTTGAGTGTAGTTCATAAGGGAGAATTCAAAAGCATGGCAGGAACAGGAAGAGTGTGAAGCACTCATAAGCCAAAACTGCAGTCAAAATTCCTGCTGTCCTCGTGTCTGTTCAGAAATCCCTCTGCATATCTGCAAAAGAACAGTCCACTGGTCACACTCCACATTAAAGAAAGGCACCCACAGTACACTCCACGGTTATCCACAACTCACCGCTTTGTTTCAGCAGCTGCCCTCTCCAGGACTTCTCCATCTGCTCCACGAAGTGCTCAAACACCTTCACGTATTTCCCCAGACTGGTCCTCTTGTAGTCTGTAAGACAACAAAGTTAGCATCACCAGCTTAGAACATCCTGAAAATGTCATCTGTACCAAATATTCTGGAACGCATTCTTTGGAATTCTTCTAAGCACAATATCAACCCAATCAGTGTAGGCAGCGGCACAAGCGGCTAATAGGAAATGAGCAAGGCCCTTACCACTCTGTCCAAGGCAGACAGACCTAGGTTACGCTCAGCATGGGTACGACGGGCCACTTCTGCCAAGGCAAACTGCTTAATTCGCAGCAGTGTCTGTTCCCTCTCACCTCTGACTCTGCGTTTCGGTTCCGGTTCCCCTTCTTTGTCTTTTCCACTCTCGTCCTCTTCACCACTCTGCACAGCTTTGTCCAGCTCCTGACACAACATGCTGGACAAAATTAAGAAGAAAGAGAAAAAAAATAATGAAATAAATAACTGAGAAAGGCAGTTGGAAATACAAGAGAGGACATCAAGGCACAAAAGGAACAGGCAGCGACTTTCATTATCTACACTTTCACTAGAAGCCAAATCTCTAGCACCTCAATACAGTATAAAAATACAAATTTTAGAAGTACGGAGTAGAATTTAACAGTAGATGATATCCCATAATATGATTTGGATTTGTTTAGAGTCCTGGAGACCTCATTCATCAAGCTGCCTCCCCCATTTGGCCAATCCACAGCTGAAATATAGCTAAACCGATGAAAGGACCCCTCTTTCCCACGATTCCTGCAATCCTCCATCAGAGATGACTTTACCTTAGGCAGGCAAAACAACTTGGCAGGTGAGCTGTGGCACCAAGTGCCACATTTGAGTACCGAGAAGAGAAACGGAATAGGTGAGGGTTAGTAACAAATTATAACTATCATGTTACTTATGTTTTAGTGCTAATGACTGACAACAGAGATGCAGTCTGTACAGTTAATCAGCAGCTCTAGTCAGGATATGCTAAACTGAAGTAGTGAGTCTTCAGCCGAGATTTAAAGGCTGGGACCGAAGGGGCATCTCTTATAGTAGCAGGCAGACCAGTCCAAAGTTTAGGGGGGTCCTGTAACTAAAACCTCCCACTGTTATTTTATTAATCATAAGCAGACTGACATCTTGAGATCTTAACGTGCGCTCAGGTTTGTAAGTCATGATAAGTTCAGACAAGTAAGCTGGACCTCGGCCATTTAAGGCTTTATATGTTAAAAGGAGGATTTTGAAATCTGCCCTACACTTCACCGGGAGCCAGCGTAAGGATTTAAGAACTGGAGTTATGTGTTCGTATTTTCTTATTCTTGTAATAATTCTTGCAGCAGCATTTTGGATTAACTAGAAGCTGTATAAAGAACAGTTTGAACATCCAGTGAACACTGCATTGCAGAAGTATCTCCTACTAGAAATACATGCATGAATTAATTTCTCAGAATCCTGTTTATTTAGAAAGCACCTTAATTTCCCAACATTTTTAAGATGGAAGAAACATGATTTGGACAGCTTTGTAATGTGCTCTTTAAATGACCTGTTATGGTCAAAGATAACTTCGAGATTGCGGGCTGATTCAGTCAAATTAATGGGGATTCCAACTGAGTTAAATGATGACAGAATATTGTTGTGATCAGTGTCATTCACTCCAATAATTAACATCTCTGTTTTATCTGTGTTTAAAGACAAGTCGTTCTCATTCATCCACTCCTTTAATTCACTAACACAAACTAATTAAAGACAACATCGGAGAAACTTCATTTGATCTCAATGGAAGGTATAACTGGGTGTCATCTGCATACGAGTGAAAATTAACATTATATTTCCTAATGAGAGAGCCCAGTGGAAGCATGTAAAGTGAAAACAGTAAAGGTCCCAGTACTGAGCCCTGCGGGACACTATGTCTCACTTCTGTGTAAATCGATTTGATAAATAAGAACTAAACCAGGTGAGCACAGTGCCTGTAAGCTCAACATTATTTTCTAGCCTATGCAGTAAAATCGAATGGTCAATGGTGTCAAATGCTGCACTTAAGTCTAACAACATAATTACAGAGGAGTTTCCTCCATCAGAGGATATCAGAATGTCATTTACAACCCGCATTAGTGCCATTTCTGTACTATGACCAGTGCGGAAACCAGACTGGAATTTCTCAAATAAATTGTAATGCGTAAGGTGTGACTGAACCTGATTGGCGACTACTTTTTGTAGTATTTTAGAGAGAAACGGTACATTTGAAATTGGCCTATAATTATATAGTATGTGTGGGTCTAGGTCTGACTTTTTAAGTAATGGTTTAATGACTGACACTTTTAGTGCTTCAGGTACTGTGCCATGCAATAATGAACTACTTATAATGTTTAGAATAGGCGATGCAAGAACATCCATTGAACTAATCTGATCTCCGGGACACTACTGGTACTACAAGTGTGCAGGAAGCGCTAAACAATGCATGGACTGAGCCTTCATCCCCTCCACTTTAGCTGGCATGGGGCACATCAACTCTCCATGTTCTCCTGGGGAGTAGCCAGGCTTTCAAAGGCATGTCCCGGAACTTCATCCAGTGAGTCATGCTGGTAAGTCTTGTGTGAGAAGCCCTCCGTGGACATCTTGAGCAGAAGTCCAAGCTACCTGCACCATCTCATGTCTGTCTTCAGGGGTCGCCAGCTGCAGTCCTAGAGGACCACCGTGGCTGCAGGTTTTCATTCTAACCCTTTTTTTAAAATGAGTGCCCTGTTTGTGCTGCTAATTAACTTCTTGTGAATTCATTTTAAGTGAATTGCTTTTTTAAGATTTGGTCACCTGAATTTCTTCATCGTTTCTCTGAATTTGCTTCATTTCTTTTGTTAAATGGTACCCAAATGGAAATGAAATCTGAAGTGAGTGAGCCAACAGAAGGCCAACTAAGTCAGGGCCTCAAACTCCAACCAGATTGCTTAATGAGGTGCCGATTCTTGTCGTTAATTTAACCAATTCTTTAATTTCGTGGCTCTCGTGGTGCATTAGCAGACATTTCCGAAATTGTTGATTTTCTCTTTCTGAGAGCACTATTAAAATGTTTTGTGATATTTTCAGGTATTGTATGATGGACACCAGTTGTTTTGCCTCATTTTGTATCTCATTATTGTTTGGCTGCTAATTAAGAAAAAAAGAAACAATTAAGGGGTCTGAGCCTTCAAGAGCAAGTCAATTACAATGAATTCAAAAGAAGTTAATTAGCAGCAAAAACAGGTCACTCATTAAGAAAAGGATTAGAATGAAAACCTGCAGCCACGGTGGTCCTCTAGGACTGGAGTTGGGGACCCCCGGTCTGGAGGAGCACAGGCTCTACTAACAAGCGCCAAGTGAATGAGTCCCGCTCTCATTTACTGTATGTGGCTGGCAACCCACATTTCACGACCAAGGTGTTGGACGGGGCCAGTTCTCTGGATTTCAGTTCAATGGTTTTACACAACAGGGCATCAAGGACATCTCACCCTGATGACTGCTATGAAAATACCAAGAACTCTCAAGTTGTGTCTAGAAGAAGAGTTAACCAAGGTAGAAGGTACCCCAAACCGCCTTTACATTGGCTTCATGGACATTTTTAAAGCAAATGGAAAACATTTAGTCAAATGAAAACTCAAGCCTGCTCCCCCACGTTTAACCGTCAATGTGACTCTGCTTGTGAACAGCCTTGTTTGGAAGTGCGTACTCGCGGGTACTCAAGAGCAATGACATTCTAAGGGCTCGTTTATGCTTCACGCTCAGAACGCGTATGTGCATGCATTATGGCTACCACACATTCCCAGTGTTCATTTGATGTGTCCTCAGAAATTAACGCGACACATACATGAGTTGCAGTACCAAGCAGTGTGATCAAGTCGGAATGTGACGTCAGTCTCTCTGTTTGCTATCGACATGTGACAGAAAGCAACTCTGAGGATCCTCAGGGATCCATGCGTGTGCTTTGATGTTCGATGACTGGTTCGACGTGGTGAAACAAAATGCTGACATACAAATGCATTTGTGGTGCTTTTATATTCAAGCGTTGCATAATCCCCATTGTAATGACACGATACATTTTAAAAATCCTATATACCATCTTCTGTGCCGTCTTTTTTATTTTATTTTTCACCTTCAAAACATCACAATATCCAGCAGCTTATTTGAGCCACAGAGATAAAAAAAAATTAAGGACATGGGGAAAAGGTCTATTTTGTGATTAAAGTGGAAACTTCGGCTTTAATCTCGAAATGTCCACTTTAACCTCGTAGTTTACTTTCTCATTAAAGTAGACTGTCATAAACGTCGTCCTAAAACCGACCCTGTTGTGAATCGCTACGCACTTCTGGGGCTTCCTCCTGACCTGACAGAAACAATCGCCACACAGAGCACATCACATTTATGATATCCCAGCTCTTTGCACATTTAGAATCATTAGATTTCTACTTGATATCACTTTCATGATGAAGTACATTAAAGTATGTATGTCACATTTTACATATGGGGATGCGGATGTACAATTTAAACAGATTTTTATTTTCATGGGAATGGCTACATTTGCATCAACGCCACGTATAATTGCCCGTGAGTGAATTTCATTTCTTTCTCTCTATTAAATAAAATGACTTTTTCAAATGTTTGGCTCTGAGATTTGCTGTCTTTGCAAAAGCTATTCTAACGGGAAACTGTAAACGTTTTAATACAAATGGCATATCAAGATCTCCTTTATTGTGTAATGTTATCCCCTGAAGATGTACTCCATTACCTTTCTTGGATACATCCTTCTTTCAACAGTAATTCGGCCGGTGGCAGACCAGACAGTGTTAACGGTTTTAGATATTCTTCATGATATTGTAAGTTGATGTTTTCATCTTCTGCACTATCACCACCAACTGTTTCAGCAGAGTCTATTGATACGCATTAAACCAATTTGCCGTGTAACCCATTGACAATTTTCATATTAATTCGTTTCACTTTCTCGTTGCTAGGATTGCCCATGTACTCATTTCTTCTGTTGATAACCCTTCGGGATGAAATTCTTCAATAAGATTTGAACATAATAAGTCTTCTTTTATTGGGAACGTAAAGTGAGGAAAACGTAAAAATGTATAAGAGCTGAGAGCGCAGGAAGTGTGTCTGACAAAAGCATTCACACCAATGAGAGGTGAGAGGACCGTGGTCTTGTTTAAAAATGTTTGAGAGGAAAGCGTGAAAAAATCTCAAGGCAAAAGTCTCGTCTTGCGGGATTTGGAGAAAAAAATCTCTCCTCCAAAAAGTCTCGTCGTGTCAAAGGATTTTTTCATATAATAGAGAGATTACTTGAAGTATTCTGTTAAATCAAATCTCGAAAGCCAAGTCTGATTTTTGTTAAATATGCAATAAACAATAATGAGTTCCAATTACTTTGATCAGTTTTGAGTTATTTCACAGACAGTTTTAGGGTCTTCTTCAGTTGTGGATTGGTACCAAGTAATCCGTCCACGTCTGTATTTGAAGGTCTTTAAAGAATGAAACTCGCATTGAAATTTAGCAGCTTATCTCCAGTTCTTTTGGCTTACAGCCCAAGGCTTGACTAAGGTGCTCATGATCACGAACGTCATGCAGGGAACTGAAACAAAAACAGCTGTGTAGAGAGAATAAAACTGGGCAGGGACAGTCATACTAACAAGGTGAGGTTGAGTTAGATGTGGTAATTTTCACCATTGCAAAAGTAATCATAGTAACCAAACCAGGGCCGTGGAGTCGGAATCAGAGACAATTTTGGGTACCTGGAGTCGACTCCGACTCCTAATAAATGTAAATTGTAATGAAAAAAAAAAAATACATCAAGTTCAAATGTCCCATTTCACAAACAATAGTCATAATGAAGTACTTCTCTGATGTGAGAATAAGGCCCAGTGCATAGTTGTGTTACTACTAGTGTGAAGTTCAGCTGAGCGATTATACAACCTGACATTCACGTATGTTAATCTGGATGATGGTACATTACAAAAAGTATTTTCATTTTATTTCAGACTAGCAAAATAGTCGGGCTTCGCAGTGGAGAAGTAGTGTGTTAAAGATGTAATGAAAAAGAAAAGGAAACATTTTAAAAATAACGTAACATGATTGTCAATGTAATTGTTTTGTCACTGTTACGAGTGTTGCTGTCATATATATATATA
>JANRMT010062791.1:178558022-178570249 GCA_026402145.1 Polypterus bichir lapradei | reverse complement strand
ACATACATACATACATACATACATATATATATATATACACATATATATATAGCAAAATACCTGCGCTTCGCAGCAGGAAAGTAGTGTGTTAAAGAAGTTATGAAAAAGAAAAGGGAACATTTTAAAAATAACGTAACATGATTGTCAATGTAATAGTTTTGTGACTGTTATGAGTGTTGCTGTCATCAAGGATTTGATTATCATTATTTCTTTCAATCAGGTTCGTAGAAAGTCTGCTTCCTAGCCAGTAGTTCTGTTGTTAAATGATGTGGATGTCGCCTTCCTTTAATCAACATGGAAAATACTGTACATTAGCATATTAAATACAGAGGAGCTGGAGTCAGAAGTACCAGAATCTAAAGAGTTGGAGTCGAAGGATTTATCTACCAACTCCACAGCCCTGAACAAAACACAGGGGGCTCATCCTGCATCATCAAGGTCTCTCCCAAGCAGACAGCCATTTCAAGACATGCTGTCCAAGTACAAACAAATGGCCAAGGTTGACTTTGTATTTAGAATTAAATCTAGGCCTCTGATCCCATTCTTAGTTTATCCAGTTCAAATCCACCCCAAATCAATGTGGCCACACAAAATGGTTTGCCCGAAAACACTGCATGGATGCTGGGATGCATCTCCTTTATGGTGAGTCCTTTGAATCCAAACACAGATTTAAAACAAAGACTAGTGCAGGAGTTTAATAAAAGGTGAAAAAAATATGAAAAGACTGAAGAATGGGAGCAAATGAGGAAATGGTGATATTCTCAGTGTGAAAGGCTTAATGAATGTGATGGGCCCTCATACAACTGTTAATGAAATGAAGAGAAGACCTGGTGGGAGGCTGAAGTAACTCACTCTGTGCTCATCACTCCAACCTCCTGACATTTCACCTGTGTCATGAAGCACTGCCATTTTTGGCCAATGAGAGGAAATGTTTTTGAAAACTCTCTGCTGAGGGGCTCATCTCATCTCTTCTTGACACATTGTGAAAATATAATGACCTCTTGTAACAAAGATCTGGCAAGTAATTACTTCACAATTACATCCTTACACAGCACACACCTTAGTTGTAGTACCTCCAATAAATTACACAGCTACATTTTGAACTAGCAAACCCCTTTGCTTTAAAGTGTTACTAAAAAAAGTGTTGTCATTTCTACATGGTGTGACCTAAATGTATGCATATCCCCTTCAATGAAAGTCTTCAATGTGCAATGTCTGAATTGTTTGATTTGTAATTTTAAAAATTGTGGAGCAGAGGGCTAAATCAAGGGAAAATGTGTCTTTGTCCCAAACATTGTGGAGAGCACAGTATTTCTGTTACAGGGAATACAGACGGTGACACCAAGAGCTAAGGCATAGGCAGCAAGTATGATATGAATTAAACCCGTGAACACTTCGTGGTGAACACATCGACTTCACAGTAAACCCTAATCACTGTTTTAAAGATTGGATACATTTTAAAATGGTGGCAGCCTTAAATAGGCTCCTTATAGAGCCTATCTGAACTTATCATGATTTACAAACCAGAACATACATTAAGATCTCAAGATACCGTTCTGCTTGTGATTCCAAGCATTAATAAAACAACAGTGGGAGGTCGAGCTTTTAGTTACAGGACCACCCTAAACTGTGGAGTGGTCTGCCTGCTACTATAAGAGATGCCCCTTCGGTCTCAGCTTTTAAATCTCACCACTTCAGTTTAGCATATCTTGACTAGAGCTGCTGATTAACTGTACAGACTGTCAATAGCACTAAAACATAAGTAACATGATAGTTAGAATTTGGTACTAACCCTCATCTGTTCTGTTTCTCTTCCCCAGTACTCAAATGTGGCACTTGGTGCCACTGCCCATATGCCAAGTTCTTTTGCCTGCCTAAGGTAAAGTCATCTCTGATGGAGGATTGCAGGAATCGTCAGGTAGCGGGGTACTTTCATCGGATTGGCTGTCCAGGCACTTACTCAGTAGAGGAATGGCCAATAGGTGGAGGCAGATAGATGGCTGAGGTCTCCAGGACTCTGAACAAATCCAAATCCTATTATGGGATATCACCTACTGCTGAATTCTGCTCTGTCCTTGTAATATTTCTATTGCATTATTATATTGTATTGAGGATGACGTCTGTGTATTGTATTGACCCCCCTTTTTTTTGACACCCACTGCACGCCCAATCTACCTGGAAAGGGGTCTTTCTTTGAATTGCCTTAGCCAAGGTTTCTTCCTTTTTTCTCCCCTACAAAGGTTTTTTTTTTGGGAGTGTTTTTTCATTGTCTTCTTAGAGAGTCACAGCTGGGGGGCTGTTAAAGCCCATTGCGGCACTGTGGTATAGCGGATTCACAGCTCAGATCAAAAAGGCCACTTTTAAAATAGATAATCGCCGCACTTGTGGCTTAAAGAGGGGGCATGGTGGTGTGGCCAGAGCTGTTCCAGGGTGCTTCATGATGTGGGCTGTCCTCGCTTATGTACACAGGTGAGGAATCGTCCGCATCCATAATTGATGCTGGGAGCTGCTGATCACCACACCAGTGCCATGTCCCAATTATATATAGTAGGAGCACGAGTGCGGATTGGAAAGGAGGAGAGGAAAAGAAAAAATGAATGGAGGTTAAGGGAGAAGAAGGCAGCTGGAAGCGAAGGAGCCCGTGAGCTCGCTCGCTGTAAGAAAGAAGGCAGCTGGGCTGTGAGCCCTAGCGAGGTGTTTGGCCGGCACCCGGGGGCAGTTGGTAGTGGTCGCTCCTGCCGAGCTTTAGAGAGGAGCTGGAGTGGCCGGAAGGAGGATGGCTCACCGCATATGGCTGTGGGAGTCTGGGACTTGGGAAGTGAAAGCCCCAGTGTGAGCGCCCTAGTCGCTGGGGAACCCAAGTCAGTGTGGTCTGGTGGAGCCCACCGGATGCCAGGGTTCGGAAAGGCGAACAGACCAGCAGAAGGCAGAGAAGGTCAGCTGCAGGTAGGGAGACTGCCTTGATGCATAGCCTCGATGGGAGAAGCAGGGGAGTCGCCAGTAGAAAGAAGGCACCGGGGCTTTGTTTTTAAGAGGACTGCTTCCAGCCATTGTTGTAACCTCGTTGTAAAAGGATCTTTTTATGGGATTTTAACCTCCACATTTTTCACGTGTTTTAATGGATTATTTATTTATTGAACATTATGCACTGCACTTGTTTTTGAACACTTTGTTTTTGGTTTTGTTTTAAATAAAAGCACTTTGCACATTTTTCACCATCCCCTTGCTTCGTTGCTGATGTCTTCACTGTCCAGCTCTTTTGGTTACATTATCGACAGTGTCGGGTTCGAGAGCTCCCCAGAAGCCACATCGTCACAGGCACTTCTTGTGTGATTTTGGGCTATATAAAAATAAATTGCATTGTATTGTATTATAGACACTTCTACTAATAAGTCTCTCTCTATATAAAAAAAATTCTGGAATGTAAAAGCAAGGCCACGATACGTGATGATCTTGGAGGTTCTCGAAAGACATTTTAAAGACCTGCGAGACAACAAAGACTGGCCACGGAGTGTCTCGCGGGGACCATAAACATGAGACTTGGTGTCAAGAGATTGTCCCAGGGCCGTCTAGCGGGGATGTGGAAAATAAGAGTCTCGCAAGACACGCCCTTCTTATCAAATAAGAGCTCGGACAGCCAGCAAAACATTCAGTCATGTAGAGTCACGTGGCACACACAGAGCCTGTGCTCTCAGCAAAGAAGAAAGAGCAGCGCGGAGAAAAGAGATACATATGCAGAGAAAGGTACAGAATATGAAAGCAGTAACAGTCAAAAGTATTTTAGCGTCCCAGCCAAGCTGAAGTCTTTTTTGTTTTAAGTGACTGTTAGGTCCGATCGAGGGAGGGCAGAGTGCAGCACATAAGAGTGATAGCTGGGTGCTGATTGGTGCGGTAAAGGGGAGGCGAGACCCATGGGAGGAGGGGTTGGAGAGGATGCTAGAAAGTTGTGTTTGGGGTTACGCAGTCGGCGATTGTTAAAGTAGAACTTTTGTGACACTTTATTACGTCAGTCGCTACAGTATCAAATCAAAAAAAAAAAAAAAAAAAGCACAGATCGCATTGACGCAAATAAAAGGAAATTAGTATACAGTAAGTCAGAGAATTTCAAAAACGGGGTTTAACTCACATGCATTTATTGGTTACTTTGCAAAAAAAAATTATTAACTGCTGATGATGTGGATCGTTTTGTCTGTGCTGAAATTTCAAACAGAGAAACCAATCCTAAATTATGGTACAAAGGCATTAAACACAAGTCTCACAGACCTCATTTAAAAGATTCAGCATATTGGGACACGAAAGATTCCAAATATTGTTTTTACAGAAGTTCTGAAATAAAAGTGAAACTAAAGAAATAGCAACAATTCAAAGAAAAAAAAAAATCTTACAAGTGTGTATCCGGAAAACCAAACACGGGGGTTTGCTAGCGAAGCGAGCAGGGGGCGAAGCCCCCTTGTCTGAAAAGAAAAAAAAAAACAGGGTTTGTTTCCTGCCTCGTGCCTTGTGTTGGCTGGGGTTGGCTGCAGCAGACCCCCGTGACCCTGTATTTGGGATATAGCGGGTTGGATAATGGATGGATGGATAGAAAGATGCATCTATGGGAGAAAAAAAAAACAAAAAAAAAAAAAACACGTAGTCTATGATGAGAAAACCGCCATGGAGGACGGCCATTCAACTGCCTCAAAGTGGTTCTTGCAAATCAGTTGACAGTTCAGAGAGTGTTCTCTTAGGCCATCCTAAGGAGGGATGAGGAATCATTGATCTTTAGCTGGAGACACTGTGGACAGTGCACTTTGAAGAACTCCAGAACCTAGAAGACTGGGTTTGGTCTGTCTCTGTGCCTGAGGTTGTTGCAGTGATGAAAAAGCTCTGCAGCACAATGGCCGATCAGACCAAAAATGCTGACAGCACTGGACACCATTTTGGTTAATGCACTTTTTTCAGCGTTTCATGGAGGGTGGAGAAACCATCTTGGGGCTGACAGAACTTGGAGTGACGATAGCCATTTTTACAAACACTCGTCATTGTCATTATTAAATGAACCAACTCTGCAGGAGGAGGGGAATTAAAAGGAATACAACAGAAATTCTAGCTACTTAAACAATGAGAAGGAAAATGACCGACTGACTGTAAAAATCTGCAGCCACAGGGGTCCCAGGACTGAACTTGGAAGTGACTGCACTAGAAAAGCCAAATGCCAAGGTATTTTAAAGAAAAATGTTTCTATCAGCTGAACCTCACATTCAAGAGGAGCAATAATTATAATAATTCTTTGCATTTATATAGCGCTTTTCTCACTACTTGAAGCGCTCAGCAATTGCAGGTTAAGGGCCTTGCTCATGGGCCCAACAGAGCAGAGTCCCTATTGGCATTTACGGGATTCGAACAGGCAACCTTCCGATTGCCAGCACAGATCCCTAGCCTCAGAGCCACCACTCCGCCAAATGTGCACTCGGTCCTATCCATGAAACAGTGGCCAAACTCTTTGTTGGCGCACACATTTTTAACGGATCATGGGACTTATGTTTGTTAGATTTGGAAAAAGGTTTTGAATGTGTACCTTTAGGTATCTTGTTGCTGTTGAAGAGTACTGGTTTGTGGGGCCACTGCTGTGTGTCATTTGGTCCCCCAATGTGTGGAGCGAGAATTGTAGTTATATACTTGGTATTAAGCAAAGATCATTCAGTGTGGGCACTGGACTCCAGCAAGGGTGCATTTTGTGCCCAATTTAAGATTTTTACAGTTAAGATATTAAATCGCCGGAAAGGACCTGATCATCCAATTTGAATCTCTGCACTTTTGGCCTCTCTTCAGGTGGTGAACTCCCATGGAACACAGGAAAATCTCATGACGGAGGTCAAGGTCCATAAAGGAAGAGAGTGGCTTGTTTTTTCAGGTAAAGGGAAAGCAGAAACTCCAGGTGGAAGAGTCTTCATTTTTTTTTTTGTTAATGACTGAGAGAAGAGTGTGCAGTGATTGTGCAGTGTTGTATCACACTGTGCTGGTGAAGAGGGAGGCAAGTCCATGGATGAAGGTTTTGATTTACTGGTCAGTCTACATTCCCATTCTCTGGTCTGGCTATGAGCTCTAATGATACATTTAATTTATACAAGGCACCTTTCTAAGAACTCAAGGAAACCGAACAAACAATAAATACATAAAAAAGCACATTATAAACAAAACCTAAAACATCAGAAAATGTAAAACTTAAAACCAAACAAAGCCACTGTAATCAAAGAGAAAAAGCCATTTTAAACAGACTTAACATTTGAAGGCTGAGAATGATTCAGTATTTCTAAGCTCAGTAGGTAGCGAGTTCCAGAACGGCTGAACGCTCCGCTCCCCATAATGGTTAGAAGGGCGAGAGGGACGGTCAGATGGACGAAGGAAGAGGATCTAAGGTTATGGGAGGGAATGGCAACATGAAGAAGGTTGGACAGATATGGAGGGGCGAGGTTATGAATGGCCTTAAAAGTTAACAGCAGAATTTTAAAATCAATTTGAAACTCAATCGGGAGCCAGTGAAGGTGCTGCAAGACTGGAGTAATATGGTGAATAGATGGGGTTCGAGTAATGATGCAAGCTGCAGAATTCTAGACTAGCTGAAGTTTATGGAGAGATTTATTAGAGACCCCAAAGAGGAGCGAACTGCAATAGTCCAGACGAGAAGTGACAAGACTGTGAACAAGAATGGCAGTGGTGTGGGGAGTGAGGGAGGGGCGGATGTGAATTAATATCACGTAGGTGGAAGTAAGACCGGGTGTTGTTATTAATATGAGATTGAAAAGATAGAGTCCTGTCAAGGATGACACCCAGACTCTTGACCTGAGGTGATGGGGTAACAAAGGAGTTATCAATCACAAGTGAAGGATTATCGGCTTTGGATAATGATGATTACGAACCAATGAGGAGAACCTCAGTTTTGTCACTGTTTAATTTAAGAAAATCTGAAGAAAACCAGGATTTAATTTCAGCAATGCAGTCAATAAGCGAAGATGGCGGAAAAGAATAGGTGGGTTTACTAGCAAGGTAGAGTTGGGTTTCATTGGCATTACAGGGGAAATGAATGTTATATTTACAAAAGACATTGCCAAGGGGAAGAAGGTAAATAATAAAAGGAAGAGGCCACCTGAAGTAAGAGCGGTCGGTTGAGATTTTAAAGTTTTAAGCTGAATGGACTGTGTGCGGCCTGAGAGGCTCTGGGTAGTGCCTGAAAGAACCAGGTTGTGCGTAGCAGTGGCCTAAATGACATTCCTGTACAGTGTCACTGGGATCTTACTTTGACTAAGAGAGGAGTTTAGCTATACGGAAAAACATGGTGAAAGACCAGTATTTCTGAACATCGAGAGGGGCCAGTTTGGAAGGTTTGGGACATGTAGTTAAGATCCCCCCAGGCACCACCCATGGGAGGTGTACACTTACAACAAAAAACGGGATAAATCCAAGGCATAATGGATTGATAGGCTAGGAATTCACCCAGAGAGGCTGGAGGAAGTTGCCGGTGGACAGAGAGGCATGGCCAGCCTGTTGCCGCCACAGTGTTTGTTGAGATAAATTAAATAAAAATGGTAATTACAACTGAAACTACCTTCACCTGGTGGACAGCCTGTCACACTGAGATACCATGACTGCCACAAAAGCTTAAGAAACACTGGCTTGTTAGTTCATGTACAATGGGCCCAAGCTAATCTTAAAAATGAAGTGCCCCACTCAGGCATCTTATATTTCATACTTCTCTTATTAAAGCAAGCAGCGATATTAGGTTATTATAGTGCTTGCTTCTCCCTGATAGTTAGCATCTTCAATATTATTATCTTGTCATCTGGTTTTTGCATAATTTTCATCACATTATTCAAAACAGGAGATAATGATTAAGGGAAGCCCTGATAAATATTTATACAATTAGAAAGGCGACACATAGGAGATGATGGCTAGGGACAAAGACAGATTTTGGGAAAGTTATGGACACACGAGGATGTCACCCGTGACACTTGAGTGGCATTCTGGACTCAAGCTCTATGACATAACCTGTCTTATACGTGAAAAGCTTAACATGTCTGGATGTTGCAAAAGGAAATGAAGGCAAGCAGCAAAGAAACCACACGATCAGAAAGGGATAAAGCACTTCACGGCGTGGCCCACTAATGAAACTTGTGGGTTAAAGGAAGGAGCCAAAACCTAACGTTTTGCCAAACAGAGCAGCAGAGATCACTTACAGCTAGAAAATCAAACATCTTGTCAGTGCACGTCTAGAGCTGCAGCCAGGACACCAGACATGCAGGTGAACGTGAGAGGCCTTGGTCATACCTTATGGTGGGAACTGCGAAGGGATCGAACTGGTCCAGCTGTCTTGTGTCAATGGGCACAGAAATTCTACCTAATTGGTAAAGAGAGAACAAAGGGGGGGATTTACCAGCCCTGATGTGGCTCAGGACACTTTTCAGTAGTGGCCTTGTGTGAGGAAGCCAAGCCACAAATGTTATCATCATCGTAAGTTTAACAGCAGTATTTCTAATTAAAACAGGATAACATGCCATGACACAAAGGAGGAACTGGCACAAGCAACTTTGTATAATGGGGTAGGTCACCTGTTTTGGGGTGGACGCTGAAGGGGCTCTTGAGAAGGTGATTAACACCCTTGCTGACGTTGACATCGAGTCGTGGGTAACAATACTGCAGGATGATTTCGGAATCCAACAACGTACTGTTCTTCTGGCTTCCCTAGTTCCATGAGGTGGAAAGAGAAAAACAATGTTAGTCTTTTAACAGCAAACGGGGTAATGGGTGTTAATTTAGGGCAAGCCACAGTCACTACTGCACAGTGTGTCACGCCACTTGACACATCTCCAGGCCTCCTTTAGACTTATGATAGACACCTGCTTCACCCTTTTCTTCAGGGACTCCCAGCGCTTCACAGATGTCTTATGTTTCTGAAAATCACTCTTCAGCATGTCTCTTATCTGTGATTTTCTGTCAAGGGAAGCATATACCATTCAGAGAAAGAAAGTACGTCACAACACAGCCAACTGATACACACGTCTCTAAAAGGATATCTTCTGGAAGTAATGCCAGAACATTCTCCACAGACTCTGGTCTCCCTAGGATATCCTGATCAATCAAGGCATAATCCTCAAAGTAGCCCATAATCAGGGACAGTGACTCCCTGTGAACAAAGGAGGAAGAGTGAGATGGACCAGAGGACTGGCAGAGGTGCATTTGTATATCAGAACCCAGTTGTTTGACACCACGGATGCTACGTACAACAGACCGACAGTAATGAAGTGCAACGCTAATACTGACAGGTACATACGTGATAAAGGGGTGAACCGGAGTTGAAAGCTGAACCTTCTTAACTGTTTCACTACCACCCTATGTTAAACAGAGAGAAAAGTACGTCAGGCAAGAGCCCACCTTGAAGAAGCCATGCAGGACAAACGTACTTGTATAGAACAACTACCCGAATCAAACTGAGATATTCTGCCACAGCAGAGCGAGCCGACTGAGACAACTTCCTGGCGGCCTCATCACACACCCAGCAGTGGACACCTCTGCGTCCTGAGTACACCCAAAGCCTGTGCTCAAAGCCAAAATCCTCTGAGGAGCACAAAACAGAATATAAGAAACTTGGGGCCAGCTGAGGAGATAGAAGTGTGACACCCATTGGTCAGGACGTACCTTTCAGAGCCCTGTCCAGTACTCTGATGGCAATCTTCATCAATGTCCAGCACTTGTGGCAGATATCAGCAGAGCTGCAAGTGAAGTACAGGTCCACATTTAATACACCGTAGAGAGAACTACATCTGACAGAGCCTCTACTGACACACTCACCTGCAGCAGCTCCTCACATCATCATAATCTGTCATGTCAATGTCAAAGACTAGCTCTTTCTCCTGTGCCTGGAAGCTTCCTGATTTCACAGCATTATGCTGGTTTGGCTGTTGAACAAAACTTGGTTTAGTCATGAGCAGCTATCACGGACACCAGGCATGGCATGGCGTTCTGGCCAGGATGACTCAAGATACCCAACCCGGCCGGGAGGCCAGAGAGAGAGAGAGGCCTATCGCATGGACTGTTCCCCCGATGCAATCAGTGGCAGTCTGGCAGGACCACGGTGCCTGCATGAATACCAGCTGGGCAGACTGGGAATTGCAGTCCTGCTAGACAGACCTGCTGTAATTCCATGGGTGCTGCAGCAACACACCATCCCCACTTTAAGGAACTTCTGCCCAGACCTTGAAGTTCTTCCAACCTGTAGTGAGGCAACACTGGAAGTACACCTGGGTTTGGCATGAAGGAAGCTACTCATCCTCATTCAGGGAAGATGGTCAGGAGAGGAGCAGAACAACACTTACCTGGATGAGTGAAAGAAAATGAATAAAGAGAGGAAGGAAGACAGAATAATAGGAATTGTGACTGTGCAGTATTTATGAATAACCTGTGAAGGTATTTGTTACAATACGTTATTATCTGAACCTCAGACTTATGTTGGAGGGTCTGGGAGCTCAGTGGCATCCCCTACGGGTCTCAAAGCACAAATGGACAGTAGAACCTGGTCCTCTCTTAGTATGCAAACACATACACTAACTTTCACTGGCATTAAAAATAAACATACAGTGGGGAAGGTAAACAGAAAGGCAGAGATGAGCAGCAGGTGATGGTGGTGGTGCAAGAGCAGGTGATGTACCATCAGAAGTGGTCAGAGGGATATGAGCTACTCACTGGCACGATACCAGGAAAACTGAACACGCGAGACTAACCCGATGAGAGTAGACCGCTCCAATGTCGATCTTGTATGGGCACATTTTCTGCATCTCCTTCTCCAACTCGCTCTGATTGCTGAAACACTGGTACCGCACATAGATGTCATCTTTAAGGGTAAAGGAGAACTCCCGATTCTGGAAATAGTTCTTGGTAACTAGAGGTAAAGAAACAAAAACAACCATGAAACCTGACATACAAAAAAAAAAACAAAAAACAAAAAAAACCCAAAACAACATTTACACACGGCAGCAAACACACACCAACAAATAAAACCAATCTGTGCCACCTGGTGCTTGCTTTGTCACAGGCCATATTGGACTTGTACTGAAAGAACAAAAAACACACCAACTGTAGGATTTGGGGACTTGATCCAGGCTTTCAAATCCATCCAACATGAGCCGAGTGTTCAAGAGCACTGACACTATATGGGTACCTCTGTGGAAGTATAAGAGAAGGAGATCAACTAAAGCCAATGTCGCAATACATGGCTTCTAGTCAGAAGGGATGTCAACCTTGACGAAGGCAGTTACTGATCTCATTGCCAGAGCTTATCAATTACAGTAATCCCTCGCTACTTCGTGGTTCACTTTTCGCGGATTCACGACTTCGCGGGTTTTTAAATATAGTAGTAGTATTTCCTAGTCTAAGAACAACAAAACAAGTTTGGTGACTAAGTGCGTTGTAACACGGGCTGTGATTGGTACATGGGAGGGAGACGACAAATCACAGCTTCCCGCTTTCTAATCGGGCCCGTGATTGGTGCTTTGACTGATGCCCAGATCCCACAGCATCTCCCCTTGTCTCTCTGTCGCGGCCATTTCGCTTCAAGCTTTCTCGCCGAGCGGTTTACTTTACACTGTACTGTGTGTGATTTTTTTGTGGTTTCTTTGCGTTGAACTTCGCTTCAATTTTCACCCCCTGCAATGGCTCCCAAACGTGCTCCTTCTTCCAAGGCTGGTGCTGAGCCTAAACGCCAACGAAGAATGATGACGATCGCTGAGAAGGTGAAACTTCTGGATATGTTGAGGGAAGGGAGAACGTTCGCGGCTGTGGCTGCAGACTGGCTAAGGATCTGCAAGAGCGGTCACAGGAATGGGACGACGATATGGTTCGATTGGTCCAATTTTGCAACAAGGTCGACGACGTCATGACCGCCTACAAGCTGCTCTTTGACCGGAAAAAGAAGCAGCGGCAGCAACTGCCGATCACTATGTTTTTGCAGCCTCGCGAAAAAGAGCCAGTTCCTACTACTACTACGGATACTCCTTCGGAAACCGTGGAAGAGGTGCCCCAGGAAATGGCACCGCCGTCTGAAGAGACGTAAAATACAGTCATCGGCTACACAGTAAAAGTCATCATCACCTTCATCGTCATCATTTTTACTGCACAGCATATTCATCACCATCATCACGTCATATATAGCAGTGGTTCCCAAAGTAGGGGTCGTGAGACTTGGGGGGGGGGGGGGG
>JANRMT010062791.1:178529913-178548734 GCA_026402145.1 Polypterus bichir lapradei | reverse complement strand
GGTAACCTGAAAGACCTGAATGCAATGCAGAAGATACAGAAAGCAGAAGAATTAAATAAGAATCTGACACTTCAGCGGACGTTTTTACCCGTGCACAATCACAAAGTGATTTCAAGTGAAGCTGCTTTTATGGGAGACACAAATGCACCAGTGCAACTTGCCCCACTTTCCCTATTGCCAAGTAATGTTGAACCAAGTCGTCACTACGGTGTTCCCAAATACGCACTTTGCTGATAAACTGAGCGCACGGCGCTTTAGTGACTTTGAAGAACAAAAAAAGTCCGTCTACATGCGGCTCGAACCTTGTGCATGTTTGGTAGCACATATCTGTGTGAGAAGCTCTTCTCAGTGATGAAGACTAACAAAACAGCACACAGGAGTCGCCTCACTCATGAGCACCTGCAGTCCATCCTGAGAATCTCCACAACACAGAACCTCACACCAAACATAAACGAACTTGTTGCCAAAAAAAGATGCCAGGCGTCCAGCTCTAAAATGACATATGAGCAAAGACAACTGAATGATTTGATTTGTTATTGCTGAAAGGAACACATTTTATTTATATTTCCAGGTTTTGTTATGCAGCATGTTCATATTTGAATTTGTATAATTTTGACAGGATATATTTTTATGGAGAGCAAAATCTTTTTGGGATATTTAAAATCTAAGTTTATTTTTTATATAAAATTACATGAGTAAAGAAATTTGAATGTTTGTTCTTTTAACGTTTACTTTATTTCTAACTTGTATAATTTAGACAGGATATATTTTTATGGAGAGCAAAATATTATAAGTTGTTTAAGGTTTGAGTTGATTTATTCAGGAATAATATTCCTGTCTGTTTTTACCATTCCTACCAAAGATATTTCTGTCGACTAAATAAAAATTCCTTCTATTTAAAATTTAAATAGAACTTGAACAAATACGATAGTTCATAATATCCACGCAGACTTGCACGTAAGAGCGGGAGTTATCCGTTTTAACAAGCAGCGTCTTGCACTGATACGAAATAGCTGTGTGTGTATATATGTAGATATGTATGTATATGTATATATATGTTTATATATGTGTGTGTGTATGTATATATATATATATGTATTTGTGTGTATATATGTGTGTGTATGTATGTATGTGTGTATGTATATGTATGTGTATATATGTAGATATATATATGTATGTATATATGTGTGTGTGTATATATATGTGTATATGTATAGATATGTATATATATATGTTTATGTGTGTGTGTGTGTAAATATATATATATATATATATGACAGCAACACTCATCACTCACAACAGTGACAAAACAATTACATTGACAATCATGTTACGTTATTTTCAAAATGTTTCCTTTTCTTTTTCATTGCTTCTTTAACACACTACTTCTCCGCTGCGAAGCGCGGGTATTTTGCTAGTTAGTACTAAAACAGAAGCAACAGGACAGTTAGAATTTGTTACTAACCCTCACCTATTCTGTTTCTCCTCTCGGTACCCAAATGTGCCACTTGGTGCCTCTGCCCACCTGACAAGTTATTCTGCCTGCCTATGGTAAAGTCATCTCTGATGGAGGATCACAGGAATCGTCAGTTAGAGGGGTCCTTTCATTGGATTGGCTGGCCCACCACTGACTCAGCTGTGGAATGGCCAATAGGGGGAGGCAGCTTGATGGCTGAGGTCTCCAGGACTCCGAACATATCCAAATCCTATTATGGGATAACATCTACTGTTGAATTCTGCTCTGTCCTTGTAATATTTCTATTGCACTATTGTTATGGTGTATAAAATCTACAAATTATTCTCTATATTTTTATTATTATATTTTGCTCAATCCCAACAAGACAAATTCAGATGTAGGACACTTGTATAAGCATTATAATAAAAAGGCATATCCTCTTCCCTGACACCTCACTTTTATAACAGTTGTTCACAGCATAGTGCTAAAATGGTTTTACAGCCTGGGAAAGGAAAACTAAGCTGATACCTCAGAATATTGATTACTTTGTGGATGGACATCTGGGACAAAAATTTGGTTTACAGCCTGGGAAAGGAGGACATGGCAATGTTTTAGGCAGCAACAAAAAAACTTTATTATTTGGGAAAAGATAGATTAAAGAGTTTGAGCAAAATTCATCCATCATATTGACAACCTGCCAATCAGGTGCATGCAACAATCATGTGTTGTGAAACCACAACATGAAACTTTATAATAAACTAGCAAAATACCCGCGCTTCGCAGTGGAGAAGCAGTGTGTTAAAGAAGTTATGAAAAAGAAAAGGAAACATTTTAAAAATAACGTAACATGATTGTCAATGTAATTGTTTTATGACTGTTATGAGTGTTGCTGTCATCAAGGATTTGATTATCATTATGTCTTTCAATCAGGTTCGTATTTGGAGGATGTGTTGTGTTCAAGTTACATTCCATGTTTGTCTAGTCTATCCCTGACCATCTCATATTCGTTGTCAACCGTTGTAAAGATATCAGGTTTCATTCATCGAAGTGTTCACTACCCAAATCGGTACTCGTGAATCTAAGATGTTTAACAGGCATTCCCGGTATTAAGGTGTGGATTTGCCTGCGAATATTTAGCCGCAGCGTGTCTATGAACTTAATTTAAACTTAAGCTTTACACCTAGTTCTGCTATTGATATGTCTACAAAGGCTTGTTCAGCATCAGAGGGTTGTTCCTTTCTTACTGCATCAATAAGCAGCTCGTCTTCCTCTTTATCTGAGACATCACACACTGCATGCACGGGTTCACCTTTCCCAGTCCTGCAAAGTCAGTTCACGTGAGCTGCTCGGAGTATATGCATCGAAGGTTCTCAGTTGTGCTTGTGTTATCTCGTGCGATCTTGCGATGTGCACGGCTTTATTTAATCTTAGCTCAGACCCGGCACTTAAAAGTTTCTCTCGCACTTTTGCTGAGATTGTGCCAAACTCTATTCGATCCCTGACCATCTCATCTTCGTTTGCATAAGCACAGTCCTTCACCAGCAATTTTAACTCCATTACAAAGTGATCAAAAGTCTCGTTTATACCCTGCGTCCTCTCATTAAACTTGTATCTCGCGAATATCTTATTCGTCGTAGGCATGACAAACGCCAGCGGCAGCGTGTCTATGAACTTAATTTAAACTTAAGGTTTACACCGTGCTTTGTTTCCGCAGTAGCTGCACTTATGAATATGCTTGTATGTGTCACTCTTTTCATATTCTTTTGCTGCCTTCTCAATTGTGTAATTCGATTTTTGAACAGGTTTCATTCATCGAAGTGATCACCACCCAAATCGGTACTCGTGAATCTAAGATGTTTAATTGGCATTCCTGGTATTAAGTTGTGGATTTGCCTGCGAATATTTAGCAGCAGCGTGTCTATGAACGTAATTTAAACTTAAGCTTTACACCTTGCTTTCCTATTGATATGTGTACAAAGGCTTGCTCAGCGTCAGAGGGTTTCTGCAGTAGCTGCACTTATGAACATGCTAAGCACAGTCCTTCACGCGCGAATATTTAGTGGCAGCGTGTCTCCCTGACCATCTCATCTTCGTTTGCATAAGCACAGTCCTTCACCCGCGAATATTTACCTTATATGGGCAGGCACTCAATTACATGGGAGGTGTGATGATGCGGGACGCAACTCCGCCTCACACAGCGACCGAGCTGCAGGCCGTAAATACAGTATGTACGTAAGCAGGTTCCAGTTATGACCGTTACACGTAGAATTTCGAAATGAAACCTGCATAACTTTTGTAAGTAAGCTGTAAGGAATGAGCCTGCCAAATTTCAGCCTTCTACCTACACAGGAAGTTGGAGAATTAGTGATGAGTGATTGAGTCAATCAGTCAGTGAGGGCTTTGCCTTTTATTAGTATAGATTCTGTAAGACACGGGGAGCCAGTGAAGATGGAGCAGGATGGGTGTGATGTGCTCGCTGCTGCTGGTTCAAGTAAGGACTCTTGCAGCCGAGTTTTGAATCAACTGGAGCTGTGATAGACGATTAGAAGGGGCACCTGCCAGTAGGGAATTAAAATAATCGATGTGGGACGTGATAAAAGCAGGGACAAGTTTCTCAGCGTTAGAAAAGGAGAGGAAGGAGCAAACATGGGATATGTTATAAAGGTGAAAGTAAGAAAGTTTCTTAATGTGATTTATGTGGGCGGAATGAGAAAGGGAGGAATCAAATATGACACCAAGATTCTTTGCAGTAGAGGCAGGTCTGATGAGATCACCGCCAAGATGGACTGGGAAGGAGCTCATTTTATTAAGTTGCACTTGAGTCCCAATTTGCTGGAGTTCAGTTTTGTTGCAGTTTAATTTTAAAGAGATCTGCTCCATCCAGGTATTAATTTCACTGAAGCAGGTTGTGAGCTGAGAAAGCTCTGATGAAGTTCAAGTTTTAACATTGAAGTACAGTTGAGTATCATCTACATAAAAATGATAACCCAGTCCAAAGCTACGAACAATATGGCCAATGGGAAGAATATAAATACAGAAGAGAAGAGGGCCGAGGACAGAGCCCTGAGGAGCTCCTTGTGTGAGTGCGGCTGAGCTGGATCTGCTGTTGAGAAGACTAACAAACTCTTGCCTATCAGTCAGTTAGGACTTGAACCACAGGAGGGCAGTGCCAGAGATACCCAGCATGTTCTCCAATCTGGGCAGTAGAGCATCACGTCTGACCTGAGGTCTAACAGAATTAATATGCTGGTTTGTCCAGAGTCTGCTGCCATAAGCAAATCATTGGATACCCGTAGCAGAACTGTTTCACAGCTGTGCAGCGCCTCGACACCCGACTGAAAGGGTTCCATCAAATTATTAGAGGTTAAGTAACTGGTGAGCTGGGAGGCTACAACACACTCAAGAACTTTTGACAGAAAAGGTAAGTGGGAAATAGGCCGAAACAGAAGCGATTTTAAAAGTGAGCGGCACAGAGCCAGTGTCAAGAGATGAGTTTATTATTGTTGTAACAGTCAAGATTATGGCATGAAAGCAGGATTTAAATAGTGTGCTGGGGATGGGGTTCAGTATACAAGTAGTCGGCCTCATCTTACAAAGCAGGTTATTAACAAATGCAGATGTGACTGGTGAGAACTTAGAGAAGGCACTGGATGGAGTGGGAAAACACGAAGGTATATTGCCAGCTCAGGAATTTAACAAGGTTTGTATCGCTTCGTTGTTAAGCAACTTTTTTTAAAGCAAAAGTGATTGGTCAGTAACAATATGCTGATCTTGTACGATGACCTAGTCAGTCTCTCGATCAAGGCCATTTTATTTTCAGAAAGGATTTATGCTGTGTTAAGTGGCAGGTGAATTACTGTCAACAAAACATTGACACCTTGAGAAATAAACTGACATGTTACTCACTTGTGATTTTTCTGTCCATATGGTGAAGGTTTTTGTTGAGCTGCGCATTCCGATTTCAGGCATTTCAATTACATGTTGAAATACAAGAAGCGCAAACAAAGGCGGCATGTAAATCACTTTCTGTTTCACAGGCTTTACACTCCCGTAGACAGCCAATGCTGTGGTGGATGACTTTCTGTTTTAGAGTTAAAAGTTACAAGGGTTAAAGACTAATGGCAAGAATATTCATTCAAAAATGAAAACTAAACATATTTTCAGTAAATTATTTTATTTCACTTAGTCTTTCCAGATACCTTAACAGTTTCATTTAGTTTTAGTTTTTCATTTCAGTTTTGTTAATTATTTTATTTCAGTTTTTTTAATAATAGAATCAGTTTTGATTTTAGTTCTCGTTAACTATAATAACCTCGATTCCTACATTTCAGGCCTGGAACACATTCCAAAAACATTTGGGACGGGGGCAAATTAGGGCCTATAATGAGGTAAAATAATTACATAATGATGTCATTTCAAACAGGGGATTGTAATCCTGAGTTGTATCTACAAAAAGCTAGTGTTTGAGGAGCAAAAATGGCCAGAGGATCTCCAGTCTGTCAGCTGATTTGTGACAAAATGACTGAAATGTTTAAACACAATGTCCCTCAAAGAAAGATTGGAAGGGATTTGCATATTTCTCTGTCTACAGTACATACTATCATTAAGTGATTCAAGGAATCTGAAGGAATTTCAGTTTGTAAAGAGCACAGGCGCAAGCCTAAGCTGAACACCCGTGACCTCTGATCACTCAGATGACAATGCATCATTTATAGCTGATATACCCACACGGCATGGCAAGGGATTAGTTTGGCAAACCTTTGTTAAGCACTACAATACGCTAGTGCTGGGCAGTATACCGGTTCATAACGAAAACCGGTTCTTATTTTTGTTATGATATGAATTTTTCTTATACCGCAACACCGGCTTAAATTGCCTAAACAACGTTCGGAACGTGGCGCAGTGGGAAACTGTTTAAGGGGGCTCTTTTTCACTGCTACACCGCTAAACATGCATACAATGGAGTACAAGCGGTAGTGGAGGTATTGAGCGGTGAAAATGGAAAGAGAACATTCTGAAACTGAAGCTGTAGCAGACAATAAAGTTGAACATGATGACACAGAAGAACTTTTGCAGGTAAAAGGAGTCACGCGAGGGAGCAGCACTACGGTGCATGTTTAATACCTGCTTTAATGCATTTCATCCTGAAAATGATATCAAGTATTTATCTTAGCATTCTACATTTTCAGAGAGCAGGAATATCATGAAGTGAATGCATTCTGTGCGGCGATCGCTGCCTGTGCCTCCTCTTAGTGTGGAGGAAGTCAGTTTAAGAAGCGTAGTGATTAACAACTGGGTCGGGGAACACTTAACACAAAGAATTTAATGTGCTACATAACTTATGACGGGATTGGAGAATATCTAGTAAATGAAACATTGACTTTAGGATGAAGTTTAGTTTATGACATTCTACTTTAATCTCATAGTTTATAAAGTGGAAATGTCGAGAATAAAGTCAACAAGTCAACTTTATTCTCGACATATAGTATTTTTTTTCTTCATTGTGACCCTAATACGCTTCTGTAGGGCTATACCACAAATAGCATTATAAATGGAAGTTGTAGTTTTATTATTTATGTATATAGCTTAGCTTGAAGCAAGGTCCATATGAATGCAATCTGCTTTAATGACAGTTCAGTTGGTAAAGATGTCATCACCAAGTTGCACTTGTTTTATTTTTATTTGGTGAATACTGTGCAATGCACCTGGGCTTGAAGTTTTGAAGTAATAGTATTATTACTGGAAGTTGCACTACTATTTATTTTACAGTAATCCCTCTCTATATCGCGCTTCGACTTTCGCGGCTTCACTCTATCGCGGATTTTAAATGTAAGCACATCTAAATATATATCACGGATTTTTCGCTGGTTCGCGGCTTTCTGCGGACAATGGGTCTTTTAATTTATGGTACATGCTTCCTCAGTTTGCTTGCCCAGTTGATTTCATACAAGGGACGCTATTGGCGGATGGCTTAGAAGCTACCCAATCAGAGCATGTATTACGTATTAACTAAAACTCCTCAATGATATACGATATGCTTCCCGCACGGTGCTTGATTGTTTGCTTCTCTCTATCTCTCTCACTCTCTCTGCGCCTGACGGAGGGGGTGTGAGCAGAGGGGCCGTTTGCACAGAGGCTGTTTGCCTAGAGGATACGGACGCCCCTCTAAAAAATGCCACCTTATCGCGGTGCTTCTGCATACTTAAAAGCACGTATTGATTTTTTGATTGTTTGCTTTTCTTAGCGAGCGCTCTCTCTGACATTCTCTGCTCCTGACGGCGCTCCTTTGAAGAGAAGATATGTTTGCATTCTTTTAATTGTGAGAAAGAACTGCCATCTGGATTTAAAAACGGACCATATTTTTTTTTTTAAGCCGTGGACCCATTATACCACAAATAACATTATAAATGCCAGTTGCAGTTTTATTATAGATGTATATAGCTTAACTTGAAGCAAGGTCCATATTAATGCAATTTGCCTTAATGATGGTTCAGTTGGTAAAGATGTCATCACCAAGTTGCACTTGTTTTATTTTATTTTGGTGAATATTGTGTAATGTACCGGGGCTTGAAGTAATAGTATTATTACTATTATTTATTTTATTGTTTATGCAGTTTAATGATAGTAAAGTTATTTACAAAGTCACTTTAATGTGTCAGAGGACAGAGATTGTTAACATGAACAGAAAGTGGAGTTGATTTACAAAACATATTTACTATTTATTCCTTTTCTAAGACATGTTCAGTGCAATACAACTTTTGAGAAGCAAAGTGCTTCACATGATGAAGGGAAAGAAAAAAAGACAAAATAAATAAGAATTAAAATACGGGAACACTAATTAACATAGAAAAAAAAGTAAGGTCAGATGGCCAGGGAGGACAGAAAAAGCAAAAATAAAATCTGCAGGGGATCCTAGGCTACGAGACCACCCAGCCAGCCCCCTCTAGGCATTCTACCTCACATCAACGCCCTTAATCAGTCCTCAGGGTATTCAGGGTAAAGAAAACAAGATGTCATGACTAACATACGGGACAACTGGAGTGTTAGCAAATACCCAGACGAGAAACGCAGCGATTCACGCATATGCAGGAATTCTATGAATACAATCAGAGAGGTGCATATGTTGTTATTTATCTTGATTGTCAGAAGGTTTTTTGATAAAGTGCCACAGGATAGGTTAGTGAATAAACTAAAGAAAGAGCGGGAATTCAAGACACACATTGTAGGGGAGGACAAAACTCAAACTCGGGAAGGTGAACATCTTCAGGATTAGGGTTACATTAAAAGTGTATCCAGCAGGGGTCAGTGTTCTTAGTAAATATACATAAACAATCCGGACAAGAACATAATCAGTAAGCCGGTTAAGTCTGCAGATGATGCAGAATCAGCTAAATTGTTCACAGAGTGACTTGAACATCAGACAGGCTTGGGCAGATTTGTGGCAAATGAAACTTAATGTAAGTAAATGCAAGATTTGAATGCACAATGGGAGGTCTGAAAATTGAAAGCACCCCTGATGTAGGAGCCGTAGTGGACTTGTCACTATCAGTATCCAGACAGTAGACAGACAGATCAAGAAAGCAAATGGAATACAAAGTTAAATATCACGATGCATGGAGTACATAACACACTAGTGAAGTCTCACCTAGAGAATCGTGTGCAGTTTTGATCTCCATATTACAAAAGAGACATTAGAGAAAGTCCAGAGAAGGGGGACTAGGCTGATTTTTAAACTGAGCGGTGCTGAGCTATGAGAAGTGATTGAAAATGTTGAACCTTTCAGTTTAGGAGCAAGTGGAGATTAAGAGGTGAAACAACTCAAGTGTTTCAAATTAGGAAAGGAATTAGGCCAGAGGATTGAGACTGTGACTTTAAAATGAGTTCATCAAGAGCACGGGGACACAACTGGAAACTTAAGAGCAGATTTCACACAAATGTTAGAAACATTTTCTTCCCGCAAAGAACCACAGACACAGGGAATAAAATTACCAAGTGCTGTGGTGGAGAGGAGGACTTTAAGAACCTTTAAAACGCGGCTCAATCTTATTTTGGACATTCTAAGCTAATATTGCTGGGTAATCCCACAGATGCATAGATAGTTACACAACATTATTAATATAAAAATTATGGAGCACAGTTATGCACTTATGATGTACCATACTCTCTTCTAAGCCTGCTTAAACTACCAACATTTTAAAGTTAACAGAACTCTTAAGAGACCACATTTTATGGACTTTTATAAACAGTTGATCATAATAAGTGGCAAATGTTTAATCCATTATGAAAAAAAATCCTGGAAAGGAAAAGCAGAGTGACGAGACATGATCTTCTCGGAAGTTCTCGGAAGACACTTAAAAGACCCGTGAGACGCAAACAATATCAAATAACACTCAGTCGTGTAAAGGCACGTAGCACACACAGATCCTGTGCTCTCAGCACATATAAAGCGTATAAAGACAATACGTTCGAGATGAAACATCAACGACTAAGCAAAGAAGAAAGAGCAGCGCAGAGAAAAGAGACCCAGAAGCGCTGGAGAGAAAAAAGGCAGATGAGAGATTATGAAAGCAGTGGAATTTGAAAGGCTCAAACAAACGATGGCGCGATACACATGCAGAGAAAGGTAAAGAATATGAAAGCAGGAAAATTCAAAAGTATTGTAGCGTCCCAGCCAGGTTGAAGCCTTTTTTGTTTTAAGTAACCGATAGGTCCGATTGAGGGAGGGTGGAGTACAGCACGGAAGACTGATAGTGGGGTATTGATTGATGGGGTGGGGCGAGACCCGGGGGGGATGAGTGTTTGGGGTTACGAAGTCGGCAATTGTTCAAGTAAAACTTGTGACACTTTATTACGTCAGTCGCTACAGTGTCAAAAAAAAAATAGTAAAGATCGCTTTAGCGCAAACAAAAGGAAATTAATCATCAGGACCAGGGGTCATTGAAAAAAAATAGATAGATACTTTATTAATCCCAAGAGGAAATTCACATATCCAGCAGCAGTATACTGATACAAAAAACAATATTAAAGAGTAATAAAAATGCATGTAAAAGCAGACAATAACTTTGAATAATGTTAGCATTTACTCCCCCGGGTGGAATTAAAGAGTCGCATAGTGTGGGGGAGGAACGATCTCCTCAGTCTGTCACTGAAGCTGCTCCTCTGTCTGGAGATGATCCTGTTCAGTGGATGCAGTGGATTCTCCATGATTGACAGGAGTCTGCTCAGCGCCCGTCGCTCTGCCACGGATGTCAAACTGTCCAGCTCCGTGTCTACAGTAGAGCCTGCCTTCCTCACCAGTTTCTCCAGGTGTGAGACGTCCCTCTTCTTTATGCTGCCTCCCCAGCACACCACCACGTAGAAGGGGGCGCTCACCACAACCGTCTGATTGAACATCTGCAGCATCTTATTACAGACGCCAGCCTTCTAATGAAGTATAGTCGGCTCTGTCCTCTCTTACACAGATCATCAGTATTGGCAGTCCAGTCCAGTTTATCATCCAGCTGCACTCCCAGGTATTTATAGGTCTGCACAGTCACCTCTGATGATCACGGGGTCCATGAGGGGCCTGGGCCTCCTAAAATCCACCACCAGCTCCTTGGTTTTGCTGGTGTTCAGGTGTAGGTGGTTTGAGTCGCACCATTTAACAAAGTCCTTGATTAGGTTCCTATACTCCTCCTCCTGCCCGCTCCTGATGCAGCCCACCATAGCAGTGTCGTCAGTGAACTTTTGCACGTGGCAGGACTCCGAGTTTTATTGGAAGTCTGATGTATGTTGGCTGAACAGGACCAGAGAAAGTCCAGTCCCCTGCGGCGCTCCTGTGCTGCTGACCACAATGTCAGACCTGCAGTTCCTGAGACGCACATACTGAGGTCTGTCTGTAAGATAGTCCACGATCCATGCCACCAGGTGTGAGTCTACTCCCATCTTAGAAAATAGCAGGACAAAGCGAGGTCAGAAATAAAAGGCAAAGAGCAGAACACAAAGTCTTTTCGCCTTCGCATCATCCAATGCACAAAACGTAGATTTACACAATAATAGACCATACGCTATGAGAATCTGTGGTCCCGCAACTGTTAAAGCAACGACAAGTTTAATTTTAAAGAAAACACAGTTCGGTCAGGTGTATATTTATGTCCACGGAGAAGCGATGCAAATTTTAACAGGCGATAAGAAAGGTAATGTATATATTCCGCGAATAACATGAGACACCGAAGGAGATCTTGATATGCCATTCATATTAAAATGTTTACAGTTTCCCGTGAGAATTGCTTTTGCTAAGACAATTAACAAATCACAGGGACAAACATTAGAAAAAGTTGGATTATTTATTAGAGAAACAGAAACAATATTCACTCAAGGGCAGTTATATGTTGCGTTGTCACAATGTGTCTCCAAAAACGGAATCAAAATTAAATGCGATCTTGAAGAAAAGATATTTCCAAATATTGTTTTTAATGAAGCTTTAAAGTAAAAGTGCAAATAATTAAATTGAAACAATTCCAAAGAAATAAAAAAAAAGCTTTTAAAATTGTATATCTGATTACCCACGAGAGACACTTTAACTTGTTCCCATCTCTTAAAACAATGACAAGCAAAACACGCAGCTCGCAGCAGACAATCCGACCACTTCTCCTTGCATATGTTCATCCACCCTAACTCCCCCTTTTCACAACATGAGCAGCACAGACACAAAGTGGCAAAAAGGACAGCGGGCGTACAGGCTTTAAAATGATCGACGGGCAGCGCGACAGCAGCTGCACCCCCCCACTCACAACGCGAGCAGCGTTATACGTCCTGCGAGAAAGAGAAGTAACCACGCCCGGGGCCGGAAATAAAGGACAAGTATTGTTTTTACAACGTCACACAAGACAAGGCAGTGAGCCATCATTTAAAACAAGTCCACGGTCATCTGACATAGCAGTTGTTAGATTGCTTTTGGCAGACACGCATCATGTGCTCCCAGCTCTTAAAACAACGACATGCGACAAGCAGAACAGGCAGCTCGCCAGCAGCAGATGATCCGATGGCATCTCCTTAGGGTGCGTTTAGCCGCCCCCCCTTCACAATGCAAGCTCTTTATATGTACTGCAAGAAAGAGATGTAACCACGCCCGGGGCCGGGAATAAAGGACAAGTATTGTTTTTACAACGTCACGCCAGGCAAGGCAGTGAGCCATCATTTAAAACAAGTCCACGGCCATCTGACCTAGCAGTTGTTAGATTGCTTTTGGCAGACACGCATCACGTGCTCCCAGCTCTTAAAACAACGACATGCGAAAAGCAGAACAGGCAGCTCGCCAGCAGCAGATGATCCGACGGCATCCGACAATGTATATCCGGTAAACCAAACCTGGGGGTGGGCGAGTGAAGCGAGCAGGGGGCGGAGACCCCTAGTGCTTTAAAAGAACAAGGGTATAATATTTGAAAATCCCATTTATTTTAGAATTTTGTTTATAATAACTAACAGAATACAAACATGAATCCTTTTACAGATAAATGGTGATGCTGCGTGTAGGGTGTAGGGGTGCCTGTGCCACCTCCACCTACTCAAAGCTTCATGATGCTCCAACAATGATGGATGGACTAAAAGGCAGAATTCTACGTGACCATCATCATCAAGCCTTTCCGTGAGAACCCTAAATCCAAAGAGGACTGTTTCATTTATGTTAGGTAGAATGCCCAGTGGGGACTGGGCGGTCTCATGGTCTGGAATCCCTACAGATTTTATTTTTTTTTTTTCTCCAGCCGTCTGGAGTTTTTTTTTTGTTTTTTCTGTCCCCCCTGGCCATTGGACCTTACTCTTATTCGATGTTAATTAATGCTGATTTATTTTGTTTTCTTATTGTGTTTTTTTTTTTCTATTCTTTATTATGTAAAGCACTTTGAGCTACTGTTTGTATGAATATGTGCTATATAAATAAATGTTGTTGTTGTTGTTGGATTCACATTCTTTAAAAGGTGGGGCTAAATTTGCTAAGTTCAAGAGTGTAAAAGTAATTGAGTGCTCTACTCGGGAAAGAAAAAACAGTCAGTGACCAAAAAAAAAGGAAGTATTTATCTGCTAAAGTGTACGCTGAGAATTACTTCTAATGAGCACAGACAGAACTGGACAAAGCAATTGCGAAAATCTCAACCAAATCTTAGTGCAAATACAGGGCTCAGTAAATGTGTGGAAGAGCCCTAAACTCCTAATGAAACAGATCCAAGCACAGGCTCCATTTTGAAATGTGTCCATTAGGTAAAGTAAGTCTGTAAAAGACTCCAGGGAGTGCAGTGATTTCACATCGTTAAACAGAAAAGGTTTACTTTAAAATCCAGCATGCATTACGACAAATACTCAGTTACTATATACAGCAAGGCCTCATGGCAAATAGATTTACGGTTGCAGTTATTGTTAATATTCAAAGTTGGGGATCCCAACTCAAAAAAACAGGGGCAGACATACTTTACATTGAGTCCTGTTTTTGTTCTGTACAAGAGGGAAGTTAGGAGCAGGCACTGATACAGTGCACTGTCGCACCCACCACACAACAAACCAGCTCAGGATCCCAGATTAGGACCCGAGTGCAGCCATGCAACGGGTGACACCTCAGCACCACACTAGTTCAGGTGGAGTGGAACAGTGTGAGGTTTTTTTTATGATGGCTGGAGTGCCAATTCTGCCACCAACCCCCAAGTTATTCCCTATAGGCCTACATGCAGGGACATCATACCCAGGACGGAGCAATTGCAGGTTAAGGGCCTCGCTCAAGGGCCCAACAGAGCAGAGACCATTGTGGCATTTTACGGGATTCGAACTGGCAACCTTCCAAATGCCAGTGCAGATCCCTAGCCTCACAGCCATCAACCCACCCAACCCATCTGTACAAGATGATAATAAAAATGTTAATAAGTCCCACTTGAGAGTAACCCTGCTGCTCAATACTTGGACTCTCCCCTTTGTGTGCACATTTTTGTGTCCTCCTCTCCTAACAAACATTCACTGATTTTTCTCAATTCTTTGACAAGCTTCCTCAGTTTTATTTGGTCCTGTTTGTATCCAAACACAGAAGTTAATGGTATTAGCTGCAGTCACTCACACTGGCACCAGCTCATGCCAAGTCTTAAAACGCTCTGAAGCAAACCAAGCTAAATGAATGCCGCTGTGTGACCTCAACAAACAAGACAAGACAAAATACTCCCTTGTAATTTTCTTTTAAGTGATAGAACAGACGGAGAAGGCACCTTAGACTCAAAAAATATATTCCGAAAAACAAACTGGATGCAGCTTAGCTGTGCCCACGAGTGTGCCAATCTTAAAAAGTTAATACTTTATAAGTTAAACACATATTAGTTTTTGCTTGTTTTGAATAGAATATAATTTTCTTTCATTGCCATAGACAATGGGATATTATTTAACCCCATGTAAACTTAATATGAGATAGAACTTTCTTGCTATATATATGACATACAGTGTGTAAATTAAGTCAGTCCCAGTACTAGCAGAGACTAAAAGACCAGTTTACAGTATGAAAATGGGATCAGCGTACAGTTTTCTGATCATTTAGAAACGGTTCAACTGTCCTGGCTAACCAACATTTGTAGATTGCTGCCGGGACCGACCTTGGCTAATCAAGTCTGAAGGAAAGTGCCTTATAAGATAGATGGCAACACCAAACATTCAAAGAACTACACCAAATTTTCCTTTTCTGGTGAAGGAACTTCTTCCATGCAGGTCAGGATTTTGCACCCTTGATAATTTCCCAACTAGTTAATCCTGACAACGTAACGATGCTCGCCGCTGTTACATGTGACTCGAGTTCTCAGTGGTTGACTGGAATACGGCAATCATAGTAACCTTAACGCTTAACCCCACACATTAAAAAAGCGACCTCCGTTTTCCATGTGAAATACTCACAAGCAACTCTTAGCTGTCATGACGAGACGGCGCCGCGCATGGGAGACGCGCGCTTTGAGTCTCGGGTAACACAACATACACGCGTCAACGGGAGTGCGTCGGTAGTCAGCGCCTTACTTACCTCCCCCATAATTGAGCCACCGAAAATACTGCGAGAACGGGAAGAGGCGGCGGTAATACAGCGGCAGTAAGTCTGGAAGACTGGCCGGGTCATACACATCCGACATGCTGACAAGTCCAAGAGCGCGGGAACATCTGAAACGGGACTCGGGAGCAGTTCAGACGAATTGTGGGGTTTGTAGTCCTCTCGCGATAACGAACGAGACAAGAAGATACAGATCGCTGCCCTGGGGCATGCTGGGATTTGCAGTCGATTATCTTGGGGGTGGATCCACAATGCACTGCTCTTCAGCGGCATTGCCGGTTCTCGGGTTGGTTTGTTCTTATCTTATAATAAGTCATCCATCAGTTCAGGGTCGCAGGTGCAGGAAGTTGGCGTGCAAGGCAGGTAACAGCCCTGCATAGTGAGTATATTCCAGAAACGCGTGTATTGCGCTAATTAATTTCTGTAAAATCTGCCGTTGTGATTGAATGTGCGTCTCCAACCTTGATCTGGCGCCTTGTCCTGGGATGCTGCCCGATTTGTGCTTAGGGTTTCCGGAGCAGAATAGATGGGTTAGAATCGGGACGAATGGATGGATAAAAAAGCGTGATGTGAGGCACTCGTGACAGTGTATCGATATTTCAGCGTTTAAATGGTGTGGAAAGCTGTCGGGGAAGGAAATGGCAATAGAGAGACACAGATAATTTCATAGTAGCATTTATGTAGCGCATCTCTAACCTACTCACAGCGCTTTATGTAGAAACCTCACACAGCGTTAGGGCATAGCAGTACACGCGGACCCCCAATTGTGTTTTTTTACTACCCACTTCTCCCTTTAAATGACACCTGTAATGAGGAGCGCTAGGAGGATGACCCCCGGTGTCCAGAGGTTGGAGGTCCTGATCATGGAGCCAGTAAGGAAATTCAGCGCGAAATTGACCTCTAGTCCCTCCTGGTCATTACCCCAGTGAGCTTAGAGGCAAGGAGTCCACAGGCGGATAGAAGGAGTTTACGTTTATTTATTTGGCTGACGCCTTTATCCAAAGCGACTTTGGTTCAGATACAATTAGTTACATTTCTTTTCTTTTATCAATTGGAGCACAGGCAGGTGAAGTGAGATGATCAGAATTTGAACCCACAGCCTCAGGGTTTGAAAACCAAAGCCATAAGCACTACACCACAGAGTGTTTTGGGCAGTAGGGAGCTGCACCCCAAAAGGCGCTATATATATAAAACCTGTTACTAGTTAGCCCAGAGAAGGAGTGGGTGTTTAGTATTTTACTTACATGTGTTGTATGGTCTTACTTCCAATGCCCCCCACAGTATGTTACTAATAAACATTTTTCTGAGTTTCGTGTCCACCTGTCGGGTTGTTGGAGAGTGTGGATAATAAAGTCTACGGTCATCAAAATGACTCTGAAAATGAAGAAGTCACTTAAGTGCCTCATGTTTAGCTTCAGTTAAGCAAAGCAAAGACTCCAGGAGTGGATAACCGATACACTTCAGGCAGCGTTATACTTGAAACAGCTTTCATGCGTTTTCTGTAGTTCTTTAAATGTTATTAGTGAAGCCTTTGCTTTAACAAAACCACTGTTTTCTTTTCTGATGAGAAGTGGCTCAAGTGGAAACATTCAAAGTCTTACTTAGTGGAAAACAGAAAAAGGGGAAATTAACTGCTCAAAAAATGAAAGGACCACATCAGATCTCAATGGGGAAAAACTCCTGCTGGCCATCTCTTCTGCTATGGACTGATATGGTGATGTGTGAGGAACGAAAGGATGGAAATGAAAACGATCAACTGACAGAGGGACACCCCGAAAATCAAAGGGAACAAATGATGGGGCGGGCAGGCGAGTCCATTTGGCCAAAATGTCATTGCAGCAACTCCAAATTGTACTCAGTAGTTTGTATGCCCCAAGCGCCAGCCTAATGAACGTCCAAATGAGATGACAGATGGTGTCCTGGGGTATCATCTCCCAGATCTGGATCAGGGCATCACTGAGCTCTTGGACAGGCTGAGGTGTCGGATGGACCCAAACATGATGTCCCACCCAGAGATGTTCTATCGGATTGAGGTCAGGTGAGTGAGCTGGCAGTCAATGGGATCAATTCCTTCATGCTCTTGCCACATGAGGCCGGGCATTGATGTGCACCAGGAGGACCCAGCATAGGGTCTGACAATGGGTCCAAGGATTTAATCCTTGATACCTGATGGCAGTCCTGCGGTGCCGTAGTCTAGCCTGTAGAGGTCTGTGTGTCCCTCCATGGATATGCCTCCCACCCCAGACCATCACTGACCCACCAGCAAACTGGTCATGATGAACGATGTTACAGGCAGCATGACGTTCTCCATGACTTCTCCAGACCCGTTCACATCTGTCACATGTGCTCAGGGTGAACCTGCTCTCATTTCTGAAAAGCACAGGGCGCCAATTCTGGTATTCTATGGCAAATGCCAGTCGAGCTCCACGGTGCCCACTAGAGTACATAGTCGGGCCCTCAGGCCACCCTCATGAAGTCTGTTTCTGATTGTTTGCTCAGAGACGTTCACACCAGTGGCCTGCCTGCCTGCTGGAGGTCATTTTGTAGGCTCTGCCAGTGCTCACCCTGTTCCTCTTTGCCCAAAGGAGTAGATAACGGTGGGTCCTGCTGATGGGTTAAGGACCTTCTATGAGGGGCCCTGTCCAGCTCTCCTAGAGGAGCTGCCTGCATGCCCTTGAGACTGCGCTGGGAGACACAGCAAACCTTCTGGCTTTGATGTGCCATCCTGGAGAAGTTGGACTATACCTGTGTCACCTCTGTAGGGTCCAGGTATGGCCTCATGATACCAGTAGTGACACTGACCGTAGCCAAATGCAAAATGAGTGACAAAACAGGTGAGGAGGGAAAAATGTCAGTGGCCTCCACCTGTTAATGCAGTGTTTCCCAAACCCGGTCCTGGGGGGCCCCTGTGGCTGCAGGTTTTTGTTCCATCCAGATTCCTAATCAGTGACAACACCCGATAACACTGATCTCATTTCATTAGCTGGGGTTATTTTTTCTTTTATTCTCCATTCAGAAAAGCAGAGCTGCATGATTTTTACATTTATAAGACATGTAGAAGTATTTCTGCTTGTGCTGTCGATTTAAATGCTTAACTCTCTTTTGTTGATTTCGTTATATTTTGCCCTTCTCTGTGAAGTTTTTCCCCTTCGTTGTATCTTATTAATGACAATTAAAAATGAGCTAAGCAGACTCACTGGCAAACAACACGAAATAATCAAAGGCTGCAAGTACTTTAGCATCAGACCCACTAATTAGCAAGTAATGGATTAATTAAACAATTAGAACACCTGGAAAAGTAGAATGAAAATCAAGATGAAAATA
>JANRMT010062791.1:178507130-178519913 GCA_026402145.1 Polypterus bichir lapradei | reverse complement strand
CTACATGGCCCTGTGTGAAAAAGTAATTGCCCCCTTGTTAAAAAATAACCTAACTGTGGTGTATCACACCTGAGTTCAATTTTCGTAGCCACCCCCAGGCCTGATTACTGCCACACCTGTTTCAATCAAGAAATCACTTCAATAGGAGCTGCCTGACACAGAGAAGTAGACCAAAAGCACCTCAAAAGCTAGACATCATGCCAAGATCCAAAGAAATTCAGGAACAAATGAGAACAGAAGTAATTGAGATCTATCAGTCTGGTAAAGGTTATAAAGCCATTTCTAAAGCTTTGGGACTCCAGCGAACCACAGTGAGAGCCATTATCCACAAATGGCAAAAACATGGAACAGTGGTGAACCTTCCCAGGAGTGGCCGGCCGACCAAAATTACCCCAAGAGCGCAGAGACGACTCATCCGAGAGGTCACAAAAGACCCCAGGACGTCTAAAGAACTGCAGGCCTCACTTGCCTCAATTAAGGTCAGTGTTCACGACTCCACCATAAGAAAGAGACTGGGCAAAAATGGCCTGCATGGCAGATTTCCAAGACGCAAACCACTGTTAAGCAAAAAGAACATTAGGGCTCGTCTCAATTTTGCTAAGAAACATCTCAATGATTGCCAAGACTTTTGGGAAAATACCTTGTGGACTGATGAGACAAAAGTTGAACTTTTTGGAAGGCAAATGTCCCGTTACATCTGGCGTAAAAGGAACACAGCATTTCAGAAAAAGAACATCATACCAACAGTAAAATATGGTGGTGGTAGTGTGATGGTCTGGGGTTGTTTTGCTGCTTCAGGACCTGGAAGGCTTGCTGTGATAGATGGAACCATGAATTCTACTGTCTACCAAAAAATCCTGAAGGAGAATGTCCGGCTATCTGTTCGTCAACTCAAGCTGAAGCGATCTTGGGTGCTGCAACAGGACAATGACCCAAAACACACCAGCAAATCCACCTCTGAATGGCTGAAGAAAAACAAAATGAAGACTTTGGAGTGGCCTAGTCAAAGTCCTGACCTGAATCCAATTGAGATGCTATGGCATGACCTTAAAAAGGCGGTTCATGCTAGAAAACCCTCAAATAAAGCTGAATTACAACAATTCTGCAAAGATGAGTGGGCCAAAATTCCTCCAGAGCGCTGTAAAAGACTCATTGCAAGTTATCGCAAACGCTTGATTGCAGTTATTGCTGCTAAGGGTGGCCCAACCAGTTATTAGGTTCAGGGGGCAATTACTTTTTCACACAGGGCCATGTAGGTTTGGATTTTTTTTTCTCCCTAAATAATAAAAACCATCATTTAAAAACTGCATTTTGTGTTTACTTGTGTTATATTTGACTAATGGTTACATGTGTTTGATGATCAGAAACATTTTGTGTGACAAACATGCAAAAGAATCAGAAATCAGGAAGGGGGCAAATAGTTTTTCACACCACCGTATTTCTTCCAAGAAAACATCAAGTCGAGTTCTGAAAGTCCCTAACGTCTTACTGTCTACCACACTCCTTGGTCTCTTATTCCAAGTGTCTATCGTTCTTTGTGTAAAGAAAAACTTTCTAATGTTTGTGTGACATTCACCCTTCACAAGTTTCCAACTGTGTCCCCGTGTTCTTGATGACCTCATTTTAAAGTCACTGTCTCGATCCACTGGACTAATTCAGTTCATAATCTTTAACACTTCAGTCAGGTCTCCTCTAAATCTTCTTTTCCTTAAACTGTGAAGGCTCAGCTCTTTTAATCTTTCCTCATAACTCGTCCCCCGTAGCCCTCAATCAGCCTCGTCGCTCTTCTCTGGACCTTCTCTAGCGCTGTTATGTCCTTTTCGTAGCTTGTAAGAAGCCTGCGTCAGTAAATGGGGCACTTTGTTAAATAAAAAGGCTCAGCTTTTCAGGGAACTCTTTGAAGGCCGAGTGCAGAATGACTGAGACTTTGTGTAACGAAAGGCTTTAAATAGCGGAGTGTAAGTCAAAGGGCCCAGTCGGTCGTTCGATCGATCGTTGATGTCGGTGCTCCTCCATTTTAAGGGCAAACGGAAATCGGGTTACGTGGTGTCCCATTCAAATTCTCTCCCTTGATATTCGTCACACACGTTCTGATCTCAGGTGCTTCATAATTGGCACAGAGCAGTTGATTTGTCGCAAGCTGAAATTTCAGTTTTACAGAAGCGCTAGACACACACACACACACACACAAGAATGATGGAGGCACCATAAACGGTGTGAAGGGAGACCCAGTCGCGTTTCTGGACACACTTCCACTGAGTCCTCCGTGTCGGTGTGTCACAGCGAGGATGTGCAGCAGTGTTCATAACGGCACTCCGTGTTGTTCTCATTACTACCTGAAGGTGTTCCAGAGGTTGTCCCATCACCTTCTTAATCAGCTTGTTGATTCGGTGGGCTCCTGGAGTGATGTTACGGTGTAGGGCATTGCATGGGCCATTGCAGAGTTGTAATGGGTGTCATCACCCAAATTAAAGGAGTGCAGTCTCCTAATAACAAACAGCCCACTCTGCCCTTTCTTCTGTAGTTCCGTTGTGCTGTGAGGTGGAGAGCAGAAATAACAAATAAGTGTTGCAAATAAGCAAAGATAGAGGAAATCTGGAAGGGGGCAAATACTTTTTCACACCACTGAACGTAATCTCACAGAAGGACCAAAAAGACAATGCAGGATGGAAAACGTTCGATCGGCTTATGATACTTTATTAAAATACTAAACAGACTCCTCCGCACTCGACAGTGTTGTGGTGGTCTCACGCTGCGCTCACATCACAAGCCTCACTGCTCAGATCCAATGATTTGCTCCACCCGGATTGGCCAATCATGACGGCTCACATTCACAGGTACAGGTGACCTGCCGTATCTGACAGTAATGTGAACACATCCGTCATCTGAAGTGGCACGCGTCATCTGCGTCACCAACATCTACTTGATGTCCCATTTATGAGGTGACTCATAGTAATATGCTGCGTCCCATTCATCTCAAAGTCGGAGCTGGGGATGACATCACAACCCAGCGCTCCATTAAAACATTCAGAATACAGGTTTCCAGTCACCAGTGTCCCGACGGTTGGAAAAAGCAAAATGGCTTTGCGATGGCTACGCAGACCGATGTGCTTCCGGTGAAGACCAGAATAACTTGGACCAGGTTACTGATGGAAGCATCCAGGTCTCCCGGTGTCCCACAAGACCTAAAATAGTTACAAATGTAAAGGTGCAGACAGTGAGGGTCTTGTCTGACAGCAGCCATAGAGTGTCCCTGCTGCCTCAAATATCAAAAAGGAGGATGTGCTTAAGAAGTAGGGCTTTCCTAACAGGAAACAGCAAGAACCTCACCATCAGGTGGTGCATCCATAAGACTTCTGGTCCGGTACAGCCAGGACAAGGAAAGGAAACACCTAAACAAAGAGCTCATCCAGAATTTCCAACCTGCATCCAAAGCAGAAAAACTACAAGATGCTTTGAATGCCACAGACACCTTTGGAGAAGTTATCCAAATAAGAGGCAGCGGGATAAAAGGAGCAAAACTTGTGATTGTCTTGGTCTATGGACACCATGACAGGACTGGCCACTGAGCCCCAGAGGATGATGGAAGAAAATCCCTTACCCGGCTGGGATGGCATCCTTACAGATATTACCCGGCCAGGATGCCTTATAACGCCCATCCTGATTGGGATAACTGTAGAGCCAATGGATTGATAAGGGCTGAAGGCAGTGGGCAGTGCATCCCCCTCTCTACTAGATTAACAAACTGGCATCAGAGAAAGTGCAAAAATAACTCAGAAAAAAAAATCAAATATTGGGATTGAAGTTCTTGCCTTTCATCGATCTATCTATCCATCCATCTACCTATCTAATTTAATTTAAAATTCTGCTTTAAAATTCTGCTTATGGTTTATAAAGCCTTAAATAATCTCGCCCCTTCTTATATATCGGAGTGTCTGACACCTTATATTCCAAATTGTAACCACAGATCATCAAATGAGTGTCTCCTTAGAATTCCAAGAACAAAACTTAAAAGAAGTGGTGAGGCGGCCTTCTGCTGCTATGCACCTAAAATCTGGAATAGCCTGCTAATAGGAATTCGCCAGGCTAATACAGTGGAGCACTTTAAAACACTGCTGAAAACACATTACTTTAACATGGCCTTTCTATAACTTCAATTTAACTTAATTTAACTTAATCCTGATACTCTATATGTTCAATTTCCTCATAATAACTATTCAGGGTAGCTCTACAATCCGTACTGACCCCTACTCTCTTTTCTGTTTCTTTTTCCGGTTTCTTTGTGGTGGTGGCCTGCGCCACCTCCCCCTACTCAAAGCTTCATGATGCTCCAACAATGATGGATGGACTAAAAGGCAGAATTCTACGTGACCATCATCATCAAGCCTTTCCGTGAGAACCCTAAATCCAAAGAGGACTGTTTCATTTATGTTAGGTAGAATGCCCAGAGGGGACTGGGCGGTCTCATGGTCTGGAATCCCTACAGATTTTATTTTTTTTTTTCTCCAGCCGTCTGGAGTTTTTTTTTTGTTTTTTCTGTCCCCCCTGGCCATTGGACCTTACTCTTATTCGATGTTAATTAATGCTGATTTATTTTGTTTTCATATTGTGTTTATTTTTCTATTCTTTATTATGTAAAGCACTTTGAGCTACTGTTTGTATGAATATGTGCTATATAAATAAATGTTGTTGTTGTTGTTGTATCTGTCTGTCTGTCTATCGATATAGTGACTTTCACATCTATCTGTCTATCTATCTATCTATATAGTACATTTCATCTATCTATCTATCTATCTATCTATCTATCTATCTATCTATCTATCATATAGTGCCTTTTGTATCTATCTATCTATCTATTATATGATGTCTATCTATCAAGTATATAGCGCCTTTCACATCTATCTTTTAATTATATGATACCTTTCTATCTGTCTATCTATCTATTATATGGTGTCTAGCTATCTGTCTATCTATCTATTATATGGTGTCTATCTATCTATCGAGTATATAGTGCCTTTCTATCTATCTATCGTGCCTTTCATATCTATCTATCAAGTATATAGCGCCTTTCACATCTATCTATTAATTATATGATGCCTTTCTATCTATCTATTATATGGTGTCTATCTATCTGTCTATCGAGTATATAGTGCCTTTCACATCTATCTATCTATCTATTATATGATGTCTATCTATCTATCAAGTATATAGTGCCTTTCACATCTATTAATTATATGATGCCTTTCTATCTGTCTATCTATTATATGGTGTCTATCTATCTATTGAGTATATAGTGCCTTTCACATCTATCTATTAATTATATGATACCTTTCTATCTATTTATCTATTATATGGTGTCTATCTATCTATTGTGATAAACCCAGGGTATGTCAGTTAGCCCCAAACCCCAACATGAACACACTTGTATAGTCCCAGGCTCAGATAATCAAAGGTTTTTATTTTAAATACCTCCAAATGTGACACAAGCATAAGCAAATCGAGGTCTTCCTCTCCACAATACTTTCCTTCTCCCTACTCCACTACCTCCCAGCTCTGACTCATGTGAATAAGGGAGTGCGGCCCCTTTTATTACAGACCCGGGAGTACTTCTGGTGCCAGGGCGACTGCCCAATGAAAGTATTTCCGGGTCGCATGGAAGTCCATAATAGGGAGCTTGTCTCCCTACAGCACCCTCTCGTGGTCGTCCCAGTTTGGACACCCGCAGGTCAGCGTGGGAGTTGGAGCCCAGAGTAGCAGCCCTGTAGGTGTCAGTGGCCAGGGGAGGACCTCCCTGGCTTCCATATGACCCAGAAGTGCTACCATATGGGTACACCATAATTGCAAAGACACCTGGCGTCAGAGTCGGGAGGCAGCAGTCGATACCTCAATTTGGTTGAGGAGGAGAAGAAAAGAAAGTCTTTTGTCTTGGATTGCTATGAATTGGCCATGTTTTGTGCATACTTTGTATGTTCATTGTCTTTGAAGAGCTGTTGGAAATAAACCCTTGTATATTTTACCCAGGCGTTGTGGCGGGTCATTTGTGTGTGGGGTTTGGGAGCTCGTTAGCACCCCCAGGTGGTCCCAGCACGGATTACATACGTATCTGGATGATCTAAGACCACATATGAAAGTGACACAAATCTGATTTGAAAAGATGGGACGTCTGTGTCCACACAGCCCGGAAAACGTCCAGTTTGTGTCACATTAAGGCAAAATAAATCAGATTGGAGTCACTTGAGCCTGGTAATGTGAATGGTGTCTAGTGAATGGAACTGCACACCTTTTGCCAAATGGGTGGGTGACTCAGAAGTAGTAAGGTTACCAATAACGTTGTCATAAACCAGTTGTGTGCAGCTGGCTTTCGATTTATAAACGTCATTTTTCTCCACACAGTGTTTTATTTTTCTCCGCTTCTGGAACCATCAACCTGCTACTCACAAAGGAAAACATCACTAGTCTGAGAGGAGTGGTTTAATATCAATGTTTAGATCTTTCACCAGCTATTTGATCATAATTATTACAGTCTGATTTTTGTTTAGAATATGGAAATATTTCTCCCATACGAGAATATAAAATGCCAAGTGACTACCCTAACCCAGATGGCCTTCTCTTCCTTATTAAAGGCAGTCTCTCCATTGCTGACACTTTAGGAGAAGATCCTCAGCACCTGGTGACGTCTATGAATCGCAGACTTCAAGCAGTCACTGCATGCGAAGAGTATGTGACAAAGTCCTAAATGTGACAATGGCTTTAACGGACCTGCCATTGCTGTGTCGCCCAGAAATGGGGGGCTTGCGTGTTAAAGTGCTGCGTGACCGAAATGTCTGCAAATCCCCTTAAATGAAAGTCTTCAGTGTGCACTTTATTCACGATGGCTGAATTGTTTGATTTGTAATTTTAAGCTGTGGAGCAAATCAAAAGAACAACGTGACTTTGGAGGGCGCTGCATTTTTGATATATTTTTGGAATGAGCACAGCATTTAATAAAAGGTGGGACTAACGAAGACTTCATATTAAGTCGACGAACAAGAAGGGTCTTGAGAAGTATTCAATAACTTTGGTTGGTAGGCCGTAAAGTAGCTCTTGAAACTTTAAAGCTCATCTTCTTCGGATATTCGCCAACGCCGGCGCCGATGCTGTGCTTACCTGCCGGGCAGAAGCCGTAAAGGCCTTGACAAGCAGGCGCATCATTGCAAAAACTTCGTCATCTGTTCATCCTGTTTTAGTTGGTATTTGACTCACTGATAAGGCGGCTGTTTCAAAATCCCAAAGCTCTGTTAATTTTTAATGTTATTTTTAGTACTTTAATTGCTTCCACACAGCACCGGCGTGCGTCACAAGGCGCTCGAGCAGTCAGCAGCGCGACGTCGAGGGCGTGTCTCGGTGGGAACAACAGGGCGTGGTCAGCGAGAAGCAGGAAGCGATCCCAGCGTTCCAATTTTTTTACGTACATTCGGACCAATGTTTCAAAACCTTTCCCGTTAGGCAAATTAGACAGAGTCTGAGTTGTTATTTTGCAGCGATGTTAATCTTTTGTGACCTTACAACAAACATACGACATTATCATAAAGACGGCCCTTGTCATTCAACTCGACGCTATTTGCATAATGGAACGCCTTTCTTGACGGCAGAATGCAGGCCCGAGGACAGGCCACGCCCCCCGCGAGCATTCCACCACGCCCCCTTCCTGGAGTTTCTCTGAGTAAGAAGCCGTCCCGCTCTCTCTCTCACACAGTGTCGCGCTCTTTTGTCACTTATTAAAGTGATCTCCGGTTGTCTTCATTTTGACAGTCTGGTGGGAACAGCTCCAGTGGTGGTGTGTTGTGCCCCATCGCTCGCTTGGTGGTCGCCAGGAGCCGAGTCGACGCCCGGCCGGGGTATTTAAAAGTCGAAACCGAAGCCCGTCGGGTGACAGGTGAGTGACTCGCTCGCGGAGTAGTTCTCGGTGTTCGATGAGGCAACGTTGGGCGGTTGGGAGGCTTCGTCTCGCCGTGACACAACTGGCGTCGCAGCGGCCCAGCTGAGATCGTCGTCCACTCCCACGTATTAACGACCACTTCCTATCTTTCTTTTTTTACAGGGTGGATAACAGTGACGAGACGCCGGGAGCCACTTCTCATTTATGGGATCACAGGGTACGTCTGGGACTGTTTGTGGGGTGGGGTGGGGTGGGGTGGGGTGGGGTGAGGTGTGATCGGGGAGTCGAGCCTTTTGAAAAAAGTACATTGGAGTTCAATGGTAGAAAAGCAGAGTACATGGTGTATGAACTGTTATCAAGAGCGAGTATGACGTTTGGATTATGGCAGAAAAGTAAAAACATATCCCATAATGTGTGTCCTGTAACAGTTTATGGATACCCAGTACTAGGGATGTGTGTGCAAGGAGTCTGTCGTCAATGTACAAAGGGCCACATTCGATAGGACCTCCTGTGTGGTGCCACTTGAACAAGGCCTGTCGGGTCTCACCACCACATCGCTCTGTCAAACAAAACCATCACTGCAAAAACAAGGAAACGCAGTGCCGTCCGGAAAGTTTTAACTTCCCCTGTTGTAACTTTGGACCCAAGACCTTGAGGTTGTGGGCTCAAATCCCCCTGCTGACACCACCGTGTGACCCTGAGCAAGTGACTTCACCTTCCTGCGCTGGAATTGGAAAAACAGAAGAAGTGAAACCAGTTGTATCTCAAATGTTGTAAATCATCTTGGATAAAGACGTCCACCAAATAATAAGTTCATGGCCTTAATCAGTTTGAAACTGCTTTGTTTTCTGTGTTTTTTTAACAAATCTGTGTATTTATGTGTACTAATTCTTTATTTAGTCATTTGTCAAATTGATATTGACATTTTTACCTGAGAATTTGTCACAGCGATGTCTTTATTCAAGGATGCTTACAAAATGGGAGATGAAATTGGTTTAATTTCTTTTGGGTTTTCTAACTGGAACACAGGCAGGTGGAGTGACTCGATCATGGTCACCAAAGGGCCAGTAGTGGGATTTGAACCCACAGCCTCAGGGTATGACATCCAAAGCCTTCATCACTGTGCCACATCTATCTATTATATAGTGCCCTTTATATCTATTTATCAGTTATATAGTGACTTTTACATCTATGTATTATATAGTGCCTTTCATATCCATCTATTAGCACCTTTCACATGTGTACATCTTTTTTTATATTTTTAATACTATTTAATACTATTACTTATTAATTGGCTGACAGTTTTATTAACCACTGTGCCACATTTATCTGTTCTATTTATTATATAGTGCTTTTCATATCCATCTGTTGGCACCTTCCACATGTATAAATCTATTTTATACTTCTTACTATTACTTATTAATTGGCTGACACCTTTATTAACCACTGTGCCACATCTATCTATCTATTATATAGTCCCTTTCACATTGATCTATGTGTTTATTATATATTGCCTTACATATCACATGTATATGTCGGTTTTATAGTGTTTTTAATTCTATTACTTATTAATTGGCTGACACAATTTACCCAAGGTGACTTGCAGCAACATTTGCGACAGTCAGTTTCATTTCTTTTGTTTTTCCAGTTGAAGCACAAGTAGGTGAAGTGACCTGCTCAGGATCACACAGTGGTGTCAGTAGTGGGATTTGTACCCACAACCTCAGGGTTTGAAGCCAAAGCCTTAACCACTGTGCCACATCTGTTTTATTAGTACTTTCAAATCTAGGTATTATATAGTGCCTTTCACATCTATCTCTCTGTCAGGATCTATCACATCTATACATCTGCCTTTTATATTATTTGGCTTTATCCAATGCAACTTACAAAGATGCAATTGGTTTCATTTCTTCAGTTTTTTCCAGCTGGTGAAGGGACCTGCTCGGGGTCACACTGTGTCAGATTTGAACCCACAACCTGTGTATGTTAGCAGTCAACTAGCCATACGAGTCCTTTAGGGTCCTTTAAGGCCCTTGTAGTTGTAGGAATGACATATTGACATGCCTGGGGGTGAAGCATCTGGGCAGAATGTGTGAGAACATGCACAAGTCCTAATTACTAATAAGTCAGAATGGTCATAAAATACATTGTGGGGGGGATTCAAACCTGAAAAGGCCACTCCTGGCTGCACAGGCACATCTGAGACCAAATTTGTCAGGTGTCTGACGGGATCAACATCTGCTCAGCCGAGTCCAGACATTTAGTAGTGTAGAAGGTGGCACGGACCACCTAACACGACCACGGAGGCTGTTGCCCCCTCCCTACCCCCCAGAAATCCAACAGCCAGCAAACTGGCCAGCAGAATAACTGAGGACCCAGCACACCCTGTGTAGACTTAGTTTATTCAGTTTGGCATCTCTCTACGCCATGCATTACAGTTGAGCTGCTGTGGCCGGGTGCCGGAATGGCAGCTCCACAACTTGAGAAAATTTTTGGGGCGTTAAACGGGTCATCCCGTTTGTTGTCCGCAGACAGAAAACAGTAAAAAAATGAACAAATGAAAACGCTCTCTCCGTTATGGGGAGGCATTCAAGGCAAAGGCAGAAGGGTTGTTGAGCTATGCCAGGTATTTTCTGCAAAAGAGGAAATGAAAATTAAAATTATAAAATGAAAATGCAGTCTTTCATTTGCCAGTTTATTTTTTCAAAGTCTACACGCAAGAATGCCGCAAAAATGAAATGAAATGACGCCGTATTTGCAATTTAATTTTCAGCCTGAATAGCAATGAAGCTGCAAAAATGAAAAGTCAATCACAAATGAGCACTGGCGCCACCTGCTGCTCACTGAATTTTCTTTTTCCACTTTACATTTTCCAAGTATTGGCGCAAAGCCCCGCCCATTTAGCCACACTAATTAAAATATATTTGCATGTTAAGACATTGAAAGTGGAAAATGAAACTTCCAAGAACAGCAGGTGGCACAGGTGCTTATTTGTGTTTTCCTTTTCATTTTTGCAGCTTCACTGCTATTCAGGCTGAAAATGAATTTGCAAATACGGGGTCATTTCATTTTATTTTTAATTTTTGCATCATTCTTGTGTGTAGACTTTGAAAAATAAATGGCAAACGAAAGATGGCATTTTGGTTTTATAATTTAAATTTTTATTTCCTTTTTTTTTTTGCAGAAAATCCCTCCCATAGTTGTGCTGGATAGCTGAGGTCTGATCGCTAGCGGTGCTCCGTCCAGCGGGTCACTGAAGTCATTAATGAAGGATGCCCGGGTTTTTATGGCAGAAGAACCGGAAAGGGTGGGGTGAGTTGGCCTTATTAGGCAGCTTTTTGGTTCTGTGCTGAGAAAGAAGGAGATGACGGTTGTTTTAGCGATGGCGCCCCCTGTCGTCCCAGCAGGTTATTACATCCCTAAGCTGAGCCTGTGAGGAGGTTCCCTGCTGCGCCTGCGTGCCACGTCACTGACTGGCACAAGGTCTCTGCTGCTGTACTGTTTGTACCGTCTGTTTATGGTCTTCATTTCTGTTCTGTATTTTAGGTCCCATATTTGCCCTCTGTGTTTATATTTTTGTATTTTAATGTCACTTGCTTATGTCCCAGGTGCCCCTGGCATGGAGTCTGCATGTTTGCCCCGTGTTTGTGTGGTTTCCTCCCAAATTCTAAAGACATGCAGGTTAGGTGGACTGGCGTTGCTGAACTGTCCCGTGTGCGTATGTGTGTCTTTTTACCCTATTGCTTTGTCCATTGTTTTTTCTTGCCCTGTGCCCAATGCCTGCCGGGATTGGCACCAGCTTCCCTGTGACCCCAGCCTGGATATGCTGATTACGGAATTGGAAGGATGGATTTGATGTCACTTGCCTCGGTCACATGCAGTAAAGGTGCTGATGGTGAGCTCTGCCGTTTGAGGAGTGACGATGTGACAAAGTGATTTACATAGCAATTGTGTCACCACGCTTTAAAAATGCGCAAAGGGTGGAATTGGGCAATCAAGTAAGCCCATCGGCATAAATAAATAAATAAATAAATAAAGTGAGTAGATTGCACACCAAATACGATTTACAAACAAAACAATGAAAAAGTAATAATAAAAATATAAAACATCTCTCTTCCCCCCAGGTGATGTGTGCAGTCCAAAGAGTCCTTCTTGTGATTGGTGGCTTTGAACCCCCAAAGTGTAACGAACGGTTAATGTGGTACAAAGATGTGACAGGCCAACCCCCACTTTAATAGTGCCTCCCAGACAGGGGATCAAACCATGCAGCCCACCCTGGGAGGCCTGTGGGTTGGTGAAGCCCGTGCAGACCCCGCAATGCGCTCATCGACCAAAACCCATTCCTACTCGTTGAGGCCCGTTGGTTCATCAGGGTGGTGACCGTCTCCTGGGCAGTAGGTGACAGTTTTTGGTCAGTGTCACCGCAGAGGAACTGACAACTCTGCTGATGGGAGAAGAGTTGGGCCAGTGAAGAAAAGGAGAAGTTGGCGTGAGGGAAGGGCGGGTGTCATGTTGTCGTGAGTGGGGGGCCTACATGATGAGCAGAGGCAAGACAGGTGCTTTTGCAGGTCTGTCACGCACTTTGATGACCCGCTGTGTCCTGTTCAGTCCTTCGTTCATCATTGTGGCACCCTGGTGACTAGCCTCTGCTTGAAGTGCATCATTTAAGGTACCTGGGGTGCTGCATCCGCATCGCTGTGTAGTTAGGACAAAAAATCCATACACAGGTTTTGGGTGTCACTCTTTTAGGTCTGACGTCAATTTTGCTATGCGGCCCTAAACTATAAAACTGCCTTAAGCTGAGAGCAAGAATGGGACCCTCGTCAATCCCATTTCACACCCTTTCCTATACTTGCTTGTCTAAA
>JANRMT010062791.1:178490202-178505812 GCA_026402145.1 Polypterus bichir lapradei | reverse complement strand
GCATGGCATTTGTCACTCCAACAGATGGTGCATCACAAACAGTAATGCTGCTTTTATGAATCCCATACCAAATGTCAGATAACAGACATGTGTACTGCACGGTGCACTGCTGATGGTCACGTTGATTATTTTGATTTCAAACCGTCTTTGGCACGTGGCACAGCCAGTTTTCTAATAAATGTTTTAATTGTATTAGAAGGTGTGATGCTCAAACAGCACTCTGAGGCATCGGACTGCAGGCTTCAGCCCCAGACTCCTAATGTTCACGGAGGTGCTGGGTGTCTCAGCAGTTTCATTTATTTCAGAGTTTTGTGCCTGGCAGTTCACTTCTCTGCTTTGTCATTTTAATTTGCCGAATGACCTGCTTGCACCTGAAATTGGCTCCATGTGCACAGCACGCTTGCTAAATCCTGGAAACAAATGTCTGGCGCAGTTTGTACATATCAAGCAGAGAAACTTTAGTTAATAATTAATTTATTTTTTAAAGGTGCCGACTGTCAGGATTGACGTTTTCTACATTTTTTCACTTTGTGTTATGCGAGTTATTGGCGGTTTTGTGCACACAGACTCCTTTTCTGTCATTCATTTCTCGATTGGAAACCTCATTTAAAAGGTGATACTGTCCTCCTTATTGCCGTTTTGGAGTGTTTCTATGGAAACGATCCCATAATGCATTGGGGCGGTGCGACAGTATAAAGGTCACCTGAGCTGCTCCTTGATATCCGATACTGGCGTGTGCCATCTTTGTGTTTTTTTTGGTACTTGTTTGATTTCTGGCTGACGTTTTGCACTCTTTGTTTGTCTCCGGATGTCGACTTTGGGGGTCATTTCTTGTGAGCCTTTACTCTTTAAAAGCTTTAGCTGACTTTCACCAGTCAGCACAACAACAAAATTATAAAATCTGCCTCATGAAAGTGACATATTCAGACTTGTGTGTGATGCCCCAGGTGCCCGCAGCCTTGAGCTCCTTTCATTTCTCCGTACATCGATTGTCCTGGGCGAGACGGACGACTGAGGACACGAACAGCAAGTCTGGTGCAAAAGTGCAAAGTGCGTTCAGTCAAAACTGGCCGCCTGAAGACGGGTGGACCTCGGCGTAACGTTTTCAGTGACCGTGCAATGCCGGCGTCTTAAGTTTTAGGCCTTTTGGTAAGGAATTCAGAAAAGCAGTGCTAATGTTTGTGATGCGCCATCTGTTGGAATGACAAAGACAAAACAACTGGAAGGACACACAGACACTTATCCTTTTTATTAAGGCAGACAATCGATAGTCGAGTAGTATCCAAAGTGCAGTGCGGGATAAACACCTTAAATAAATCCTTAATATTTGCGAAAGAGTTTTAAACCATAAGTTACTGCAATAAATTATTAAAATCAAGAGTCTGAATTGGTCCGCCCCTCCCCAGTACTCCCCCAACTCTCTCCCATCTCCTCCGCACACCCTCTGGATCTTCACAGCAAGTCCGAGACCACACCAAACGCGCTTCCCGTCTCCAGTTCGCATCCCGGCCAGTTCATTAGGCGTCCACCTCTTTCTCTTTTTGATGCCGCTTTAGTGGCACAGGTTATGTAATTGTGGGAAGGGGGTCTCGAGAAGCGGTCCGAGCTTCATCTGCTGGTCAGTTCAGTCTTACATGTGCTCCCATCGTTGGCTTTCTGTTTTCATTTACATCCAGAGATGCGACTTTTTTTTTTTTTGTACTTTTTTACAGGTAAATCAGCAGAAGGGTGGCATTGTGGTGTGAGCCCTTTGCGCCCGCGTGTTCTGCCTGGCATCTGAATTGTTGGGCCTCTAAAGTGGCTCTCAGACGAGTAAAACAGAAAAATCCACAACATCTACAGGTTCAAGCAGCCGCTGTCAAAGTCGAATGGAAACAGTAAAGTCATTTGTAGGTTAAGTCTGTGGCCACCGGGGGGCGTCGCTGAGCCCCAAACCCAAGGCACTCCATGAGCACAAATGCACTTGTTTTATTTGCACAAAAATACCTTGGACTGGCTTCTCCGCAGTGCATAAGCCAATCCTTTTGTTCTCTTGAGTTTCAGCCATTCCTCCTCCTCCTCCTCCTCTCTGGGGAAAAATGGAGGGCTGTCTTTAAAATTCCGATCCAGGAAGCACTTCCAGGTCAGGCAGAACCTCACCCACCCTGCAACAGGGCATTCAGCCGCCCTATGGGACCACAACTCCCATACTGCCCTGTGTGTGTCCCTATTGGGGCTGCTGCCACCCAGTGTTTGGAGGAATGACCTGTGCTTTAAAGGGACTGCCGTCTATCCCACCCAAGTGTGCCATCCATCCATTATGCTGCTGGGATGTCAGTCCTGCAGAACCAGCTGGCGCAGGGCCATGCCCCTTCATGCCCACCTGTTAGCCAGGAAGGGGGAATGTCACACTAGCTAATGGAATTGGGTCCCTCCTGACTGGGATGCCGGTCCATCCATCACAAGTCTCCATTTTTATGACCCACCGGTCTGTAAACTCGCCAGTGCCCTTCACTTCTCTCCGCTTTATTCGGGATATCTGAACCACACTGTTGACCGGCTCAAGAAATTTCCTTGAAGAAAACAAGCGTGTGACATTTCCAACAAAATGGGTTCACGGGGTGGCGGAGTTGTTTCAGGCACACGGACGGACGGAGCTACCGTTACGTGAGGCACACCTGAGAAGGAAAACAACGCCACAAACACGTCGACTTTTTGCTAATCCTAAAAACTCCCCGATCAAGAATCGTCACGTCAGGAGTGAGCTTTGCAAATTGGACATTTTGTGGTCCAATTTCTGGCATTTGTACTGCGCACTACTGAAGGAAGAGGCGAGGTGAGAAACGGGACCACCGCACAGCACACGACGGCTCAGGTGCGAGTCCGAGGTGCGATCTTCCAACGCCATCTCAAAAAACAAGGCCCGCTCATGCCCGTGGTGACGTCACAATCGAACAGCATCAGACGCGTATAGAGAACCTGTCGCGTTGTACGCGTGTAAATCAATTATTCCCGTGTAAAATTAATTAATGCAATGCGTGAAATAACAAAGGCAAGTCAGTTGCGTTATGCATTTTATTTATTTTTATATAAAACGTCACACATTAATATTTGACATACTTAACAGCGACTATTATATAGATAGGAGCAACTCAACATTAATGCAATTAATGCCTTAAACATGAGACAACACTGAATACTGTATTGAATAAAACAATGCAATACTGAATGTTCATACAGTGGGATGCAAAAGTTTGGGCAACCTTGTTAATAGTCATTATTTTCCTGTATAAATCGTTGGTTGTTACGATAAAAAACGTCAGTTAAATATATCATATAGGAGACACACACAGTGATATTTGAGAAGTGAAATGAAGTTTATTGGATTTACAGAAAGTGTGCAATAATTGTTCAAACAAAATCAGGCAGGTGCATAAATTTGGGCACCGTTGTCATTTTATTGATTAATTAATGGAAGTCCAATTGGCTTGGTAAGCTCAGTGAGCCCTGACCTACATACACAGGTGAATCCGAGTATTTAAGGGGGTCAATTGTAAGTTTCCCTCCTCCTTTAATTTTCTCTGAAGAGTAGCAACATGGGGGTCACAAAACAACTCTCAAATGACCTGAAGACAAAGATTGTTCACCATCACGGTTTAGGGGAAGCTGTCCCAGAGATTGAAGCTGTCTGTTTCCACAGTTAGGAACATATTGAGGAAATGGAAGACCACAGGCTCAGTTCAAGTTAAGGCTCGAAGTGGCAGACCAAGAAAGATTTCGGATAGACAGACGCGACGAATGGTGAGAACAGTCAGAGTCAACCCACAGACCAACACCAAAGACCTACAACATCATCTTGCAGCAGATGGAGTCACTGTGCATCGTTCAACCATTCGGCTCACTTTACATGAGGAGATGCTGTATGCGAGAGTGATGCAGAGGAAGCACAAACAGAGCCGCGTGAGGTCTGCTCAAGCACATTTGGACAAGCCAGCTTCATTTTGGAATAAGGTGCTGTGGACTGATGAAACTAAAATGGAGTTATTTGGGCATAACAAGGGGCGTTATGCATGGAGGAAAAAGAACACAGCATTCCAAGAAAAACACCTGCTACCTCCAGTCAAATATGGTGGTGGTCCCATCATGCTGTGGGGCTGTGTGACCAGTGCAGGGACTGGGAATCTTGTCAAAGTTGAGGGATGCATGGATTCCACTCAGTATCAGCAGATTCTGGAGACCAATGTCCAGGAATCAGTGACAAAGCTGAAGCTGCGCCGGGGCTGGATCTTTCAACAAGACAACGACCCGAAACACTGCTCAAAATCCACTAAGGCAGAGGAACAAGTACAACGTTCTGGAATGGCCATCTCAGTCCCCAGACCTGAATAGAATTGAAAATCTGTGGTGTGAGTTAAAGAGAGCTGTCCATGCTCGGACGCCATCAAACCTGAATGAACTAGAGATGTTTTGTAAAGAGGAATGGTCCAAAATACCTTCAACCACAATCCAGACTCTCATTGGAACCTACAGGAAGCGTTTAGAGGCTGGAATTTCTGCAAAAGGCGGATCGACTAAATATTGATTTCATTTCTTTTTTCTGGTGCCCAAATTTATGCACCTGCCTGATTTTGTTTGAACAATTATTGCACACTTTCTGTAAATCCAATAAACTTCATTTCACTTCTCAAATATCACTGTGTGTGTCTCCTATATGATATATTTAACTGACATTTTTTTATCGTAACAACCAACGATTTATACAGGAAAATAATGACTATTAACAAGGTTGCTCAAACTTTTGCATCCCACTGTAGATGAAAATGACTATGATAAAGTAAGAAAAAAAAAACTAGAAAATCACAGCGACGAGAGGTTGGCACCATACGAAAAATGAATATTTACATGCATCTCAGGAAATCACATATTCCTGGATTAAACAGAAGTAACGTGAAAACTAATGCAGATTTACCCGTTAATAATCACAAGAAAAGCTACATTTAACACTTTGTTAATGCAGTTAAAAATCTAAAAAATAACCCTAACCCTAACCCTAAGCAACACCAGATAAAATACAAACAGCCATTGTTTTGGAATGACTAATGATAAACGATGATTTTTTTCATACCATCATAAAATAAGCAAAATTAACAATCTGTACAAAAGCAGAACGCTATATCAAAATTATTAGTTACCTCTTTTTTTTGTCGATGTAGCCAGTTTACGTTTTGGGGTTAGCTTTTTCCTTAAAAGTACCCCGTTTATCTGCAGCGCGCTTGCAAGCATTATTTAAAGAGATGTTGGCCACTGTAGACATGGACAACTTCAGTAAGTCACAGATACTCTTCCCACAAACACAAATTACCAACTTGCAGTCCACATCTGTTCAGGCGTTCGTTAAAAACAGTGAGATTAATGCAGATTTTTGATTTTTTTAACAATAAAAAATTTGACTCGTATTCAGCATTTGTAACAATTGACTGGGAAAATGAAAAACATTTGTGTAACACATTCAAGCAACAAATCTGAGGGCCATTTCAGACCACCCCTGTCCGAGTCAAGCAGGTAATTCTATTCCTGTGAAAATTCTAAATGCAATGACTTCTCCACGACTAGCTCATTTCTGCACATGTCACGCTGAACTGCGCCTGTAACCATTTTAAACCCTACATAACCAGCAACAAATAGAAGAGATTTTGACTGGGCCTCAGTTAACATTAAATCATCACATTTAGAGATAACAGCAACCAAATCCGAATCCAGAGCCTCAACATTGTCATCATTTGAACTATCCGTTGTTTCAGTGCATCGGGAAATGAAGTCTAATAATGGCACTTGACCTTTAGAAACAGACAGAGCATGCAATAAACTAATCAGCTTCAATTTTTTTTCAGACTCCTGAATTTCTTGTACGGAGATGTGATAGTTTGTACCAGATGATTGACGAGATTTACCAAAGCGAGCTTCCAAACAGTCAGTTTGGAATTTTCAAAGTTCAAATTTTCAAGCAAATATGGAATTAAGTCAATAAATGTTAATACTGTGTGTTTCAGGGCTACCATTGGTCAATTGGTTTGCAACTCAATTCCCATTCTAGTTAAATTCACGTATGTGCAGCACTAAATAACACCATGCCTGCAGCTTACTGTTCATATACATTTCTTTCTTAAGCCTACTCTCGACATTACGTGCCCTAACCTCCATTTGCAGCATTATCGATGTTACCCGGCACGCGGTGCAGTTGTTCACCATTAAAATAAACAAAACACATCAAAATATTACCTTGCACTGCACCGCAGACATCTGAACTTATAACCTTTATAACTGCAATAACTTTATACCAAAAACTAAAACGCCATTATCTTTCTTTACAACTTCAACGACGGAAAGTTCAGCTGGCACTGTTTGTAAACATGGCACCTCGATTGTGACATCACCGGACCAATAAGTAACGCGTGAGCGGGCCTCGTTTTTTGAGACGGCATTGGACCTTCTCTGCTCTCACATTTCTGTAGGTGCAGCTCCAAGTGCTTTACAAGTGTGATGATCCACGATAAGTGGCCACTTTATTAGGTACACCTTGCTAGGACCCGGTCGGACCCCCCCTTTTTTTAAAGCCTTCAGAACTGCCGTAATTCTTTGTGTGCTGGCAACATCCCTCGAGGATTGTGGTCCTTATTGACATGACGGCATCACGCAGTGGCTGCACATCCATGAGGCGACTCTCCCGCTCCAGCACACCCCAAAGGTGCTCTGCTGGATTGAGATCTGCTGACTGTGGAGGCCATTGGAGTCCCGTGAACTCCTTCTCATGGGACGTGGCGCGTTAATCAGAAGATGGGGACACTGCGGTCATAAAGGGATGGATGTGGTCAGCAACAATACTCAGGAGGTGGGCTTGTAGCATTTAAATGAAGCTCAGTTGGTACTAAGGGGCCTAAAGCGTGCCAAGAAAAAAATCGACAAAATCATCACAGCGCCAGCCCCACCAGCCTGAACCGTTGATACAAAGGCAGATGGATCCCTGCTGTCATGTTGTTGACCCCACCATCAGAAATTGAGACTCGTTTTTCCAATCTTCTGTGGTCCAATTTTAATGAGTCCGTATGAATTGTACCCTCGGATGCCTGTTGTTAGCCAACAGGAGTGGCACCTGGTGTGGTCTCCTGCTGCTCTTCTGCACACCTCGGTTGTATCGAGTGCTTATCTGAGTTCCTGTTGACTTTCTATCAGCTTGGACCAGACTGGCCATTCACCTCTGACCTCAGAACTGCCCCTCACTGATATTTTCCCTTTTTCGGACCACTCCCTGTAACCCCAGAGATGGCTGTGGGTGAAAATCCCAGCAGATCAGCAGTTTGCGAAATACTCTGAGCAGCCCGCTTGGCACCAACAACCACACCACCACTTTCAAAGTCACTTCAGTCAGCTTTCATCGCCATTCTGATGGTGGTCTTGACAAACTCTACAGCCCTAAACGCACTGAGCCGCTGCCATCTGATTGGCTGATTCTATGTTTGTGTTAACGAGCAGTTGACCTGGCGTACCTAATAAAGTGGCCACTGAGTGTGTACATGTGAAACAGAATGTCCGGCTGTCTGTCTGTCCTCTCCCTATACCAGGGGCGTTGAACTCCAGGCCTGGAGGGCCGCAGTGGCTGCAGGTTTTCATTCTCACCTTTTTCCTAATCAGTCTTCATTGCTAATGAACTCCTTTTCCCTTCATTTTAATAGCCCTGTTTTTAAGGATTCAGTTCACTGCATGTACTTCTTACTTCATTAAATGGCAGTCAAACAGAAAGGAGACGTGAAACGAGCTAACAGATGACCAGCTAAATTGGGATTTCAAACTCCAAGCAATTTCACTCCAACCAGTCTCTCAATGAGAAGCTGATTCTCGCTGTTAATTAAGCCCGTTATTTCATTCCATGGCTTGTTGTTGCTCTCATTCTGCCACAGCAGACATTTCCAAAACTGTTGATTTTCTGTTCGTCAAAATGTTTTGGTGACCCGAGAGATCAACCTTACCGAAACCTTCACCTTTCTTTATTTTCAGATACTGCGTGATGGGCACAAGTGAGCTGGTCGTGTCACGGCTTGTTTTGTGTCTCTTTATTGTTTGGCTACTAAATAAGGAAAAAAAGACTACTAAGGGGCCTGAGTCAAGTAAATTAGAACTAAAGAACAAGAAGTTGATTAGCAGCAAACTGGCCACTAATGAAGAAGATGGTTAGAATGAAAACCTGCAGCCACTGCGGCCATCCAGGACTGGAGTTGGACACCCCTGCCCTATACAATCCTACACCCTGTGACCAAATTTTGCATAGGCCTTTTGGCGACCACACATTTGAAGAATAGGGACGAGAACAGACCACCCAGCCCACCAAAGCTTGCCAGTCGTCACCACTGTATTCTTGTAAAACTAGGGGGCTCTGCCCCCCTGCTCACTTTGCTTCCCAACCGCCGGGCGGGCACTACACACTTGGCAGATCTGCCGCTTGCATATGGGGATGTGGATGTACAATTTAAACAGATTGTTATCTTCATGGGAATTGTTATCTTCATGGGAATTGTAACATATGCATAATAGAACTAACTGTTTTACATTGCAGCGAGTAATTAACCAAAGTAAAACATAGTAAATGTAATAGATAGATAGACAGATGTGAAAGGCACTATATAATAGATAGTGTGGACGCTAGGGGTTGCCGTTGTCCCATTGAACCCACCAGACAGACGTCCAAGACACACGTGTAAAAGCACAAGAAGAATCTTTAATAATAATCTTGAATAAAGTGCACCAAGCACCGCACAATCCACAATTCTTAATCAATACAATAATAATAATAATAATCAATGATCACTAACAATCCTCCACTCCCAGCAGCTCCATCCTCTACCACCCAACTCCGGCTCGATCTGCTGGCGTTTCCCACAATCCTTTTAAAGTCTATGACCCGGAAGTTTTCCGTCTCCGGGTCAAACGCCTTCTTCAGGTGTCCCAGAAGTACTGTGGGTTTCCGTCCTCGTGACTCCTAAGTATTTCTGGGTTAACGTCACGATAATACTCCCCTGGTTCTTGGTGAGCTGCCCCTGGCGGCACCCATGGCACCCAACAGGGCTGAAGAATTGGACTCCATGCCCCCTGCTGCCCTGCGGGAATCTGGGGAACCATTTCCATCCAGAGAAGCTGCCATCTAGCGTCCCAGGAGATGTATTGCCCTGAACAGGCTGGTTTCTTCAGTTGAGGGATGTCCCAGCTGGACTGAAATGCCGGCCGTCCATCACAATAGATAGATATGTAAGGCACTATATAATAGATAGATATGTAAGGCACTATATAATAGATAGATATGTAAGGCACTATATAATAGATAGATAGATATGTTAATGTTTTACCCGCCCCCGCCCCTGCCCCCGCCGGGTGGAATTGAAGAGTCTCATAGTGTGGGGTCTCCTCAGTCTGTCAGTGGAGCAGGATGGTGACAGCAGTCTGTCACTGAAGCTGCTCCTCTGTCTGGAGATGATCCTGTTCAGTGGATTCTCCATGATTGACAGGAGTCTGCTCAGTGCCCGTCGCTCTGCCACGGATGTCAAACTGTCCAGCTCCGTGCCTATAATAGAGCCTGCTTTCCTCACCAGTTTGTCCAGGCGTGAGGCGTCCTTCTTCTTTATGCTGCCTCCCCAGCACACCACCGCGTAGAAGAGGGCGCTCGCCACAACCGTCTGATAGAACATCTGCAGCATCTTTTTGCAGATATTGAAGGACGCCAGTCTTCTAATGAAGTATAGTCGGCTCTGTCCTCTCTTGCACAGATCATCAGTATTGGCAGTCCAGTCCAGTTTATCATCCCGCTGCACTCCCAGGTATTTATAGGTCTGCACCCTCTGCACAGTCACCTCTGATGATCACGGGGTCCATGAGGGGCCTGGGCCTCCTAAAATCCACCACCAGCTCCTTGGTTTTGCTGGTGTTCAGGTGTAGGTGGTTTGAGTCACACATACATGCCTGGAAGCAGCGCAACCATCGGAAAAGCTATGAAAGGAAGCGGACAGACTATTTGGAATTATTTAATAAGTATTCATGGACAAAATATAATTAACATCAGTTTGTGATTCAGATATTTTTACTTATGAATATGCTAAGCACAGTCCTTGACCCGTGAATATTTACCTTATATGGGCAGGCACTCAATTATGTGGGAGGCGTGATGATATGAGACACAACTCCGCCTCCCACGGCCATCGAGCGGCAGTCTATTACAGTATATGGACGAAAAAATGGGTTCCAGTTATGACCGTTACGCTTAGAATTTCGAAATGAAACCTGCTTAACTTTTGTAAGTGAGCTGTAAGGAATGAGCCTGCCAAATTTCAGCCTTCTACCTACACGGGAAGTTGGAGAATTAGTGATGAGTGAGTCAGTGAGGGCTTTGCCTTTTATTAGTATAGATGAATAATAATAACGACGTAGTATCGTAACAACTCGAGATTAACGTCAAACTATGTAACATCAACATTCAATAGCAATTGTCTGAAAAGTGCACTTAATGCAGAAAACCTATCAATGAAATACACAAAACTTCGCAATTCTCTTATGAAACAGAGTAAGAAAAAATGAATTTGCAGAGACATTGGGTCAAAGTGACTCAGTTCAGGCTCTTGAGGGTAGAAATTTGTCCACGATTTTAAATTTCATAATAGACCAGAATCCTGTCGAGGATTTTAAAAATTCTAAACATCCACGACGGGCCGACTTTTAGTTTTACCTTTACAGATAACCATTTAAATAGCCGTCGATTTTTACTGTACTGTTAACTTTCAAGGTGAAAAATGTACTACGTGGCACTTACCGAACAATAAAGTGGCAAGAATCCCCAAGATTTTGCAAAAAACGCAGCTAAATTACTAAGTAAACTGTTTAACGTAAAATTGATAGCATTAACTTGAAATCTTCGGTTAACAATAAACACAACAACATTATAGTTACGTCACAGCACAAAGAACAACAGTAACTGTATAATAAGTAACGCTGTGTCTAGGCATCTGAAAATTGGACTCCAAATTTCATTCTAAGAATTATTTTGAGGTTAACATAGCAAAGGAAAACTGTTCAGCTTCCGGAAAATTCTCGTCTGTTTTCATCAGGGCTTATTTCAGGAATGGGCCTAATGCTGCACCTTAACCCGGCCCTGCAAGCAGCTCTGAAAATGTCTGCTTTGTTTGGGTCTCCATACCTCTGTGAGTCTGACATGAATGTCACGAAGTCAAAGTTCAGAACAAGACTGACAGACGGACGTTTAAATGACTTTATAAGAGTGAGTGTGCATGGTGCGAAGCTTTGCATGTTCTGCACTCCTCTCGTCTTGACCGTCTAGCAGGGGTGTCCAGCTCCGGTCCTGGTGGGCCGAAACTGAATGAAGTGAATTTTTCTTGGCTTTCTGACACCTTGAAGACTGGGCCCGTGTTGCCTTGAAAGCTTTGCATATCGTAATATTTCTCAGGGGTCATTTTGCTTGACTTCTCGTGACACTTTATGGCAGGGATCTCAAACTCTGGTCCTGGTGGGCCGCGCTCTTTTCCAAATCAGTTCTCCCTGCTCATTAACTCCTTTTCCCTTCATTTTAATTGCCCTGTTTTTAAGGATTCGGTCCTCTGAATTGATTTGTTTTTTCATTAAATGACAGCCAATCAGAAATGAGACATGAAACGAGCCAATAGGTGACCAGCTAAATTGGAACGTCAAACGCCAGCCAGTTTCACTCCAACCAGATCCTTAATCAGACGCCAATTCATGCTGTTAATTAAAGCCATTATTGAATATCAGGACTTGTGGCTGCTCTCATTCTATCACAGCCGACTGTAGATTTTCTGTTATTTCTAAGACCACCGTCAAGATGTGTTGGTGACCTGAGCAGACCCAACATGACCGAGACCTTCACCTTTCTTTATTTTAAGGTGTGCTGGTCATATGGGGCGGCTTGTTTTGTGTCTCATTATTGTGTGGCTGAACAACTAAGGAGTCTGAGTCACGTCAATTAAAACGAAGGTAAAAACGGCTCACTAATTAAGAAGATGGTTAGAATGAAAACCTGCAGCCAGTGTGGCCCAGCATACCGGAGATGGACACCCCTGGTCTAAAGTGTACCTGTCGTTCGCCCACGCGCTGGCCACCTGCTTGAAGCTCGTCGGCCTACTCGAGTCCCTTAATGTTGACTGGCTGTCAATCGGACCGGACGAGACGCCCCCCAGTTCATTTTACTGTCACTTTATACGACCCACCGTGTGCTCCCACGTGGCTGCTGGTCCCCAGTCCGATGCCTCAAAGCGGCGTTTGATCCTTTCGTAGTGAGTTTTGAAAACGATCGGACATCCAGACTCACCTGCATCTCTTGCGACATTACCAAATGAACGCAGGCGCGCTCGTAAAGCCGGGCACTGACACGCGTGACGTCTCACGCAGTCACACACACGCGCGCGCACTCTCTCGCTCGCTCACACCCACGCGCACGCTGAGCGCGGTTGAAGACACACTGGTCGCTGTTCGTCTTTTTCGGGAGGAGACGTGGCGCTGGCATTGAATCGCAGAGAAAGGCGCTGCCGCTCGGCTTTCTGTGTGTCCCTTCTTTTATCGAGGCCCAGTAACGGTAGGTGGGTACTGTAAAGCGTGTCGTGTCTCGGCGCGGCGTGGCTCTGGAGTCGTCGCTCTCATCGTCTGAGGAGGCGTCTTCGCTTGCTTTGTACAGCCCGGCGGTGGCGCTCCCGTGTCGACTGCTCATGCTCTGTCGCTTCGGTCCGAACCTCGGCCACCCTCCTCTCGTGGGGCTCCTGGGATTTTTCTTGGACCTTAAATGAAGGGCAAAGGCGAGCGCCGTGACTTCCGGTGCCCTCAGGTGTGAGCTTTGAGATCCGCCCACTCGTTGCCGTGGAGTACGGCGGTGCTTCTTAGCAACCAGCAGCCCCCGAGATTTGCTGCGCTCCGCTCCCGAGGTGTTCACGAGCGCGGCGATCCGGAGAGCCGCTTTTTGTGCGGGTGGAGGTTTGATCGCTGCTTTCTTTTATTAAATTCTCTGCCTAACAAAGTTGCACTTCTGAGTCGGTGCATCGGCAGCTCCTTCGTACGCGCACACGAATATCGGGGCTTTGAGCCCAGGATGATGAGGATGATGACGATGCGAGACTGGAATCCAGGAATGTCCAGTCCACGCGTGACTGCTCTTCAAACAGCACTTTCACCCGCACACGTTAACCAATAACTGAAAGTACAAACTCGGTGTACGTAACAGATGAAATGTGTCGCCGCGACACAAACGGGGTCCTAAGCGCAGTCTTCTTTGACCCCCCCAAGCCCACCCCTCTCCCTGAGTCCTCTCTGTTAGTATTTCTTAAAACAGCTGTAATTTGAGTAATAAATACACAAGTGAATAACATTTATTTATACAGCACGTTTTCATACAAATGATGGAACTCAAAGTGCTTATTAACAAAGGACTGCACATCGCAAACCTGGCTATAAGGTTTTACCCCAAATACATTTTTATACAATAATCAAAACTTGAAAGTGAGTGTTGAGGGGTTCCTTTAGACACTCGTGTCACAACAGCACACGTCTGCATGTTCTGAAGGTAAAGTCGCCACACGACAGCTTCTGTGTGAGTCTGAGGTGACGCTGGTGACAGCCAAGCTGCTCATACGTTCTTGTGCCACGGGTGACCTCAAGTCTGTCGTGATGAGCTTAAGTTTGGGAAAACTGGGAACGGGGAGGGCATCCCATAGATTTGATGGCAGTGATGTACCAATTGATTTGTTTCCTTTAAAATGAAGGCCTAATTGGCAATATTAACAATAAGAAGAAGAAGAAGAAGAATGGTCCAAGGTATCAATATGCTGTTGGTTTCTTTGAGGGCTGAATGTTGTTTTTTCCAAAAAGCTCAGTTCTCTGAAAGGCACACAATGCACACACAAATCAACATAAAACGTCTGTCGCTACGTGCTGTGGCTGATGTTGGCGCCTGTTTGGCATCTCTGGCAGCAGTAATTTCACGGTGGGCCAGCTACCTCTCTGCCTTCGCACAGCAGGTGGGTGACGGTGGCAGTCGCCGTGTGACGCAATACGGTTTGTCATCATAGGTGGTGATACGCTGCTGTAAGTGTATCGGCTACATGAACGTGTTCAGCACCCCGATCAACTGGGGGCCGATAGGCTGATGCTGGTACCTCAATTTCGTTTTTTGATCTCCATCTCCAGAACACTTGCATCAAAGTCAGAGTCCGGTTCAGTGATAATACAGAAAACGTCCATCGAGTATTTTGCTTTAGTCTCTTCAGATGCGGATGCCATTTTTGAGGCTGTTTGCTCTTCGCTACTTCTGCACGCGCAGGGAATTGACGTCAAATCGACAAAGCTACGCAACTTTCCTTCAGCCAAAGAGTCGAGCTAAAATGTAAGGGTGAGTTTTGTCTCGGTTTACAGCCGATTACTGTCCTCTACCCCTGAATTTTGACAGAAGTCAACATCAGCCCTGAAAGAGTTAATATAGTCAACATTATCACTTGTGATACCAAAAAAACAATTTTAATACTGCTGATGGCAAAAATAATAAATACTACTAATAAAAAGTACAACTACTACTTTTACTACTACTTGTTCTTTCAGCTGCTCCCATTAGGATTTGCCACAGCAGATTATCTTCTTCCAAATCTTTTTGTCCTCGTCATCTTGATCTGTCACACCCATCACCTTCATGTCCTCTCTCCCCACATCCGTAAACCACCTCCTATTACTTGTAATAATTTATAAAATACTACTAATAAAATGTAAAGCACAGCCACCAGCCCCACTGCTACTTAACAAATGTACCTAACGCAGTCAATGTCCGGTCCAAATGAAGCTGAATATTTTGCTACTCGTAATAAATGACGGTGTGACTGTCACCTTCACTAAACTTCATGCTGTCCTCCCAATGACGGCAGACACCAAGAAGCCATCAGCTCGGTGATCAGTGATGTTTGCGGCCATTAAAGTGCACCACCAGTTGGAGTTCACCAGAGTTCTCTCTGGAGGTCCCATTTGCTTCACTTCAGCCAATCACTGAGTGGTAAGCCGGAGAGCCGCCTGTGTGCGCTGGTGAGTGACATTTACAAATGCATCCTCGGTGCGCTTCATATGCTGGCGCACGTTGGCGGCCTTTAATGACGGGTGGAGGTCCTGACGTCTGCATGGCGCTAATAAGTAACCCTCTGCCATGTTTCAGGTGGGCGATGTAACCTCAGATATGCAGTCTGTTAAACGCTCAACATCAAAACTGTTTCACGTAAGGCTGCTCCACCAGTCCGGTAAGCTGCCAGCTTTAGTGACAACTGATGTGACGTTAGCGGCTGTGCTGGAAGTTGGACAAATTTTGACTTTCAGCATCAGCTGCGTCTTCTTCAGGCTTTCATTTTTTTTTCTTTTCTGCACTCATGACTGGCGTTGACGTGAAGCCATCTCCCTCTCTCTCTCTTTCTCTCTCTCTCATTCTCTCTCTCTCTGCTCTCTCTCTCTCATTCTCTCTCTCTGCTCTCTCTCTCTCTCTTTCTCTCTCTCCGCTCTCTCTCACTTGCTCTCTTTCTCTCTCTCCGCTCTCTCTATCGCT
>JANRMT010062791.1:178469621-178489458 GCA_026402145.1 Polypterus bichir lapradei | reverse complement strand
TATCTATCTATCTATCTATCTATCTATCTATCTATCTATCTATCTATCTATCTATCTATCTAATTGGCCGATTCACGAAATGGCGGTAACCCTGATAGAGTCCAGCTGTGGACCTCCAGATCTCCGCTCCATTGAGGAGGTTGTTGTCTCTCTTTCATTACACGTCAGTCATGTTCTGCCCGGTGACTTGTGGGAGGAGTTAACTGACTCGAGTCACATGAACCTGCAGTCCCAGCAGAGCTCCTGACTCGTGGAGATCTGCCGAGCCCCCCCCCCCATCAGTCCCCTGGTCACGGGCCCCACCCACCGTGTGTAGTCTGCGTATAGGAAGGGGGAGCTCCGGCGCTACTTGCCCAACAATGTCTCGACTCCTGGCTGTTTAATGCTGAATTCAATTTTGTGTCCATTCCCTAAATATTTTGCACAGAGTGGGGTGCACACCAGTATCCTAGCTAAAAGCCCGGTCATTCTGGCCCCCTAATTGCCCCCAGTTTGCTAACCTCCCTCATCCCATCACCATCTAATAGCTAATGTGTGGTGAGTGAACTTGCAAAAAAAATGGCTGTTGTGCCAGCGTCCAGATGGATGCCACGCAGTGACGGGGTTGAGGTGATGCCCCACTAGTGGTCTATGTAAAGTGCTTTGAGTTGGTTAGATGATTCCTGTAATTCATGAGCGTCGTGCAGGTGTCTGCCTCTGAAATTCACATTCAGTTCTTGTCGCACAGTTTACTAAACGGCCCACCTGGCTGCTGTCCTGCCTTTCATACGCCCAGATATCCAGAGCATGTCGGCGGTGGCGGCCATTGTTCTGTCCCCGGTCACATGTGCACGGCGTACATAATGATGGCCTTGTGGAGGTCTTGATCTTTGAACCAAGTGTCACGTAGTTTGACCGTCTGTGAATGACTTCATCACTGAGTCCACAGCGTAATAAACAGATCAGCGTTCACTTCCTCAGGCAGCACACGTAAGACTGGATGGGCGCCACTGAACGCCGAAGAAAAGTCTAGAAACGGGGCGGTAGACATTGGCACGGGGCTCCTCACAAAAAGAGTAGACCTGATGTAAGACAGAACGAGCAGAGCATCGTCCACACTGCTGCTTCTCTTCAGAGGACTCGGCCTCCACCTCCACCGTGAAAGTCGTCATTCGGGGACTGCGTGTGGCTTGGGAACTGAGCCGGTGACTAACGGCGTCCACAGCTCGGGTGGCACAACCCGGCCGTGATATGAGGAGCGACGCCTCGAAACGGGGACGTGGCAGCTTGTTTAACTCTTTGAGGGCTGATGGTAGAGGACGGTAATCGGCTGTAAACTGAGACAAAACTCGCCCTTTTTATTATTATTATTACCACGCTTTATATTAACTTCACCTGTTTGTTGTCTGGTACAAATCTTGTCATCGATATTATTACCCCACTTCCTATTGTTCAAATGACTTGAAATTCTGCACACTTGGTCACTTCTGATGACAATACATGAATCAGTAATCAGTTTCACTAATTGATGATTTAATCCATGTGAATTAAGAAAAGACATTTTCATATGAAGAATAGTTCAAGATTTCACCAGTAGGTGGCGCTAGTAACGGATAGAAATATTGATTACAAAATCATACTAAAACAAGACTAAAAAGTCTAAAATAAATATATAATATGGTTTTTAAAAGTAAGTTAAGTGTACTAAAAAGTAAAAATATAAGTCTCTCATATTATCACTCGTAAAATAAAATGGTGGGCGCTTTTCATCAATCAACATTCAAAAAACACTTCTTGAAATCTTAGCTAAACCGCTCACCTGTTATTATTTTATGAGTGATGTATGAGAGATTTGCTTTCCAGGTCCTCCCTGCATGTTGTCTACGTGGGTTTCCTCCCACAGTCCAAAGACATGCCGGTTAGGTGGATTGGCGATCCTAAATTGTCCCTGGTGTGTGTGTGTGCCCTGCCCGGGGTTTGGTTCCTGCCTTGCGCCCTGTGTTGGCTGGGATTGGCTCCAGCAGACCCCCGTGAGCCTGTGCTAGGATATGGCGGGTTGAATACTGACTGACTGTTTGTTGTCTGGTACAAATCTTGTCATCGATATTATTACCCCACTTCCTATTGTTCAAATGACTTGTAATTTTGCACACTTTTACTCACTTCCGATGACAATACATGAATCAGTAATCCGCTTCACTAATTGATCAATTAATCCATGTGAATTAAGAAATGACATTTTCATATGAAGAATAGTTCAAGATTTCACCAATAGATGGCACTAGTAACGGATAGAAGGAAGTGTTAAAATATTGATTACAAAATTATACTAAAACAAGCCCAAGACTAAAAAGTTGAAAATAATATATATAGAAAAAAAAAATACCACGCTTATATTAAGTTAAAAAGTGTACTAAAAAGTAAAAAAAATAAGTCTCATACATCACTCATAAAATAAAATGGTGGGCGCTTTTCATCAATGAACATTCAAAAAACACTTCTTGAAATCTTAGCTAAACCGTTCACCTTTTATTTTCCCGAGTGATGTATGAGAGGTTCACTTCCCGGGTCCTCCCTGCGTGGAGTTTGCATGTTGTCTACGTGGGTTTCCTTCCACAGTTCTAAAACATGCTGGTTAGGTGGACTGGCGATCCTAAATTGTCCCTGGTGTGTGCTTGGTGTATGTGTGTGTGCCCTGCGGTGGCACCCTGCCCGGGGTTTGGTTCCTGCCTTGTGCCCTGTGTTGGCCGGGATTGGCTCCGGCAGACCCCCATGACCCTGTAGTTAGGATATATTGGGTTGGATAATGGATGGATGGATATATATACTCAGCAAAAAAAGAAACGTCCCCTGACTTTCAGCTGTTTTTACTTTCAGTAGACTTAATGTGTAAATATTTGTATGAACACTAAAAGAGTCAACACCATAAGACATAAACTAAAAATGTTTCACAATGTGTCCCTGAATGAAGGGCGGCTCAAAATCAAAAGTACCAGTCAGTATCTGGTGTGGCCACCAGCTGCTTGAAGTACTGCAGTGCATCTCCTCCTCATGGACTGGACCAGATTTGTCAGTTCTTACTGTGAGATGTTACCCCACTCTTCCACCAAGGCCCCTGCAAGTTCCTGGACATTTCTGGGGGGAATGGCCCTAGCCCTCACCCTGCGATCCAACAGGTCCCAGACGTGCTCAATGGGATTGAGATCTGGGCTCTTCGCTGGCCATGGCAGAACACTGACATTGCTGTCATGCAGAAACTCACGCACTTTTTGCCACTCCTGTCTGGTCCAGCGAAGGTGGGTTTGTGCCCATAGGCGGCGTTGTTGCTGGTGATGTCTGGTAAGGACCTGCCTTACAACAGGCCTGCAAGCCCTCAGTCCAGCCTCTCTCAGCCTATTGCGGACAGTCTGAGCACTGATGGAGGGATTGTGTGTTCCTGGTGTGACTCGGGCAGTTGTTGTGGCCATCCTGTACCTGTCACGCAGGTGTTATATTCGGATGTACCGATCCTGTGCAGGTGTTGTTACACGTGGTCTTCCACTGCGAGGATGATCAGCTGTCCTTCCTGTCTCCCTGTAGCGCTGTCTTAGGCATCTCACAGTGTGGACATGGCAATTTATTGCCCTAGCCACATCAGCAGTCCTCATGCCTCCCTGCAGCATGCCTAATGCACGTTCACGCAGATGAGCAGGGACCCTGGGCATCTTTCTTTGGGTGTTTTTCACAGTCGGTAGACAAGTCTCTTTAGTGTCCTGCGTTTTTAGAACTGTGACCTTAAATGCCTACTTTCTGTAAGCTGTTAAGGTCTTAACGACCATTCCACAGGTGCATGTTAATTAATTGATTATGGTTAATTGAACATGCATGGAAAACATTGTTTAACACTAGAATTACCAGAGCCTACGAAAAAACTCGTAATTCCGTCCCACCTTAAATCGCTTCTTAAATCCCTTCACACCTCTCCGCCAGCGCCCTTTGTCTTCTAAATGTGCTGATAAAGAGAAGCTAGGAGCAGCCGGCTATTCCATCCCCCACCAATTTAGAACGTGCACGAACTTCTCTCAGCTCAGGCCTTGATTGAGTATCTGGGAGTGAAGTGGAGTTTTAGAGTGGAAATAATAGATCGTTATTTGGAACACACGCATTTCATGTCTGTTCCGTTTCTACAGTAATCTGTGTAAACGCATTGTTAAAACAGAAACGTTTTTTATATTCTAGTAGTAGATGACAAAATGTAGGCACAAACTATATAATGTATAAAGCCTAAAGTCCAAATATCAAAGAAACATTTCACAAAAGGAACAAATATAACACAATTGCGCTTTTATTCAAAAATATAACTGCAGAAACAAAAAGCCGCCTTAACATGCGACATTGACACCCATTTATCGTAACTGCCTCTGTGGTACAATAGAATCAGTTCCCGCTTGTGAATCAGAAGGTCGCGAGTTCGAACCTGCACCACTCCGTTTTGAGAAGTAAACAGCTCTTTGTCTTACTATTTTAGAATAAAAGCATACATTTGATTTCGGTCTGTAACAGCCGGTGCAATTTATGATCCTTGTAAAGGTTAGCTTTGTTTTTTGTTTTTTTTTTAATTCACTTTTCATTCTCTCAGTCGCGTTCAGAATCAATCCAAACAACCTCATCTGACACGGCTGTTTTCACATAAAGACGCGCTATAGCTCTGCAGTGTACCACGATGCATACTAACGCCCCCCCCCTCCAGGGTTCTGACACACAAACGCTGGCGAAGCTGCCTTCTTCGTATCTCACCATCACTTGATTTGCAGGAAGATATGCAGGAAGAGGTGGGTCCGTGTTCAGGATGGCAGAAGTGAGGTCTGTAGTTGGAATATAGCAAGTTGGATAATGGATGGATGGATAAAAGTAAGATCCGATGGCCCAGGGAGGACAGAAAAAAAAAAAACTCCAGACAGCTGGAGAAAAAAATAAAATAAAATCTGCAGGGGGTCCTAAGGCCACGAGACCACCCGGCCAGCCCCCTCTGGGCATTCTACTTAACATAAATGACCTCAATCAGTCCTCATGGTATTCAGGGTTCTCGTGGAAGAGCTTGATGATGACGGTCATGTGGACTTCTGGCCTTTAATCCATCAATGGAGGGACATCACGGTGCTTTGATCAGGTGGTGGTGGTGGCGGCGCAGATCAACACCACAGAAAACTGGAAAAAGAACAGAAGAGGGGTTAATATGGAGTGTGGAGCCATGAAAAAAAAACGCTAATTCAATGCAGATACAGAATATGAAGATTAAACTAAAATGAGGCTATGAGGAAGCCATGTTACAATAATAGGGTTGTCGCAGTTTGCTTAAAGTGCTGCACCGTATCAGCCTGGCGACTTTCTATCAGTAAACTCGTATTGCAGATTTTAGGCTCATGACAGCAGAAGGCCGCTCGCCCGCCCGCCCGCCTCACCACTTCTTTGAAGTTTAGCTCTTGGAATTCTAAGCAGACCCTCATTTGACGATTTGATGTGTAAGGTGAGAGGCATTGTGGGATATCGGATGGAGCAGATGATTGCGGGCTTTGTAAACCTTTTGTCCATCGGACCCTATCCAGGGCTGGAGTGACGTTTCTGTATTAAGTCACCGTATATAGTCGCATAGAACTCGTGTCCCAAAACCCAAAAAAATTCATTGTAAAATCAGACCCCGATTTATATGCCCGTTCAAAAATACACTTTAATTTTTAATTTTACATCTTCTTGCCTCCTCCAATCTCGCTCAAGTTTCTCAGACGCATCGAATTTTGTTGCAGCAGCGCAGTTACCAATTTCTTTCGCCACTTCAACGACTTTTAATTTAAAACCAGGTTCCTAATTTGTTCTCATCGTAGATAAGGGATGCTCTTACGATGAAGGTGTATGAGGGTGTGAGACACAAAAAACAGTGCAAACATGGCTTCAGAATAGTGCGGGTATTACTGTGTGGACACATAGGCACAATACATAGAAAACAAAAGGCCGTGTGCCCCGTGGTTACTCTCTCAGGTGGGTGGGCATTAGCATATTGTGATCTTGGACCAATAGCAGGAGTTTTCCACATTCGACTTATACGACCGACATTATAAAATACTGGAAATTATACCGTAAAGTCATATCCGCGGGAGAACTTACACGCAAGTAGATACGTAGGTGTTACACTGTAATATCGAGTGTGTTTTATATTAACTTGAGAGAGAGAGCAGGCTGCTGATGCCAACGCTGATCATCCTGAACGTCTTGTCTGTGGTGCCCGGCAGCACAACTCTGTTAAACACTCAGAGGCTCGGACCCTCGCTGAAATTTCCTTTTTTTCTTCTTTTCCAGTGTCATCTTCCGCTATGAGTGTCCGAATGGGGAAGGTGAGCGACGAGCTCTTGCTTTCTCAGCCCCTGTGGGAGTACCTAATGGCAGAGCCACGCCGCATGGCGGAGTTCCAGAAGAAGCACGGGGTGTGTGCCGAACGCCTCCAAGACACTCAGGGCAGGTGCACCGTCCGACTGCAGCTGGCCGAGGGCACCGGCGCCGTCACGACCGCAATGCGTAAAGCCTTCATGTCTCTGTGCCGGGCAGCACACAAAGACATGACCAAGGAGACGGAACCGGGCAGGAAGCGCTCCCTGCGGCAGGCGCTGCACTGTGTGGCGGGCAACGTGGCAGATGAGCCGTGCTCGCGGAAGTCACAGAGGCAGAGGCTCCAGTCTGCTAACACGGAGGCGCCGGAGGCCGTGAAGCAGGGCGACCCAGGGGTGGCAGTCGAGGCCGACTTCAGAGCCACAGGCAGCCCGGCTAACTACGAGGCGGATGGCGAGGACCCGAGCTGCTCCATCTGCATGGGAGAGATGGTGGAGAGGGAGACGCTGGACAAGTGTGGCCATTCCTTCTGCAAGGAGTGCCTGAAGCAAGCCTTCCAGGTCAAGCGGGCCTGTCCGGTGTGCCGGCTGGTCTATGGGAAGCTGGTTGGCAATCAGCCCGTCAATGGGACAATGATGGTGGAGAGGTACCCTGATCTGGAGCTGCCGGGATACGAGGGACACGGCTGCATCTGCATTGTTTACAGCTTTCCACCTGGAATTCAGGGGGTGAGTAGAGGTGCCCTGTGGTGCTGTGTGGCATCCCTCAGTTTGGATTGCACTCGGCGTGTGGTGGGTTTTCGGAACGGCTTTGGAGGACGCCAACACTGGCACGCAATACGATACACGGTACCATTTATGTTTGTAGATTCCAAAATCACACAAGGAGGGCCGCAATGGGCTTTAACAGGCCCTGCTTTTTGACAATAAAAGAAGAGAAGGGAAGATTCCCAAAAAATAGGGAAAAAAAGGGAAGAAACCTCGGGAAAAGGCGGTTCAAAGAGAGACCCCTTTCCAGGTAGGTTGGGTATGCAGTGGGTATCAAAGAGAAGGGGGTCAATACACCACAATACGCAGAACAGAACACGTCCCCCTCAATACGATACAATAGGCAATAGAAATATTACAAGTACAGAGCAGAATTCAACAGTAGATGATACCATGATAGGATTTGGATTGGTTAAGAGTCCTGGAGACCTCAGCCATCAAGCCACTCCCCCTATTAGCCATTCCACAGCCAAGTCAGCACTGGGCCAGCCAATCCAATGAAAGGACCCCTCTACTTGACGATTCCTGCGATCCTCCATCAGAGATGACTTTACCTTAGGCAGACAGAACAACTTGGCAGGTGGACCGTGGCACCAAGTGGCACATTTGAGTACCGAGAACATAAACAGAATAGGTGAGGGTTAGTAACAAATTCTAACTGTCATGTGACTTATATTTTAGTGCTAATGACAGTCCATACAGTTAGTCAGCAGCTCTAGTCAGGGTGTGCTAAACTGAAGTGGTGAGATTTAAAAGCTTAGACCGAAGGGGCATCTCTTATAGTATCAGGCAGACCAGTCCACAGTTTAGGGGGGTCCTCGACTCGACTCGACTTGCCACTATTATGTTATTAATCCTTGGAATTAAAAGCAGACCGGCATCTTGAGATCTTAATGTGCGCTCAGGTTTTTAAGTCATGATCAGCTGTGACTGTGGTGCTCTGTGATTGGACAGGATTTTCATTGTTGCACAGCAGGGGTCCTCAGACTCGGCCACAGTGGTTTGTTTGGCTTTTAATGTGGACCCAAAACTGTCGTCTCATTTTATTCCCCTTTAATGCTCTCTTACTGGTTCAGTGGGCGTTTTTTATGTGTTGTGATAGTTTTTCTAACTAAAGTGGGTGACGGCAGCAGTCTTGTTTTTCAGGGGTTCCTTGATTTCAAAGCCAGCTTCGTGATGCCAACACAAAATTCTGCGTGCAGGTTGCTGTTGGTCCACTTTAAAATATCGGCTGTGTGGCATTTCGAAAACGTCATTGGTGGTGGGGGATTGTAATGAACTTGTGAGTCGAGGTTTTTGGGGCGGGGGGGGTAGGGGGGTGTTCAGCGACACTAAAGCTGCTTTAACACACCGCAGCGTTTCTGGCAGTGGTAGTGAATTAGGCGTATTGTTTAGGTTTGGTCCTGCTTAACGTGGGGGGCATCATTCCATCACAGTGGAAACGACGGGAGTCCAACACATTAATCGTGCATCACTCAAAACAAGCGGGTTATGTAAACAATGGAATTTGCATTATTGTTTAAAAACAAATAAAGGGCATCATGGAGTTTTTAGAATTTAATTTTGAAGTTGTAATGTGAGGGTCAACGCCTCCAAAAATCACACCTGTCTCCCGAACAGTCCTGGGGCCTCATGCATAACACTGTGCGTAGAATTTACATTAAAACGTGGCGTAAGCACAAAAGCGGAAATGTGCGTATGCGCAAAAAAATCCAGATGCATAAATCTGTGCGTACGCCAACTTCCACGTTCTTACGCTCCATTAATCCTGGTCAGCGTGAAACATAATGCACATACACGCGCCTGCTGTCCCGCCCCAACTCCTCCCAGAATTACACCTCTTTGAATATGCAAATCAGTATAAATAGCCCTTAAGCCCAGCATTCTCTGAAAAAACAACGGCAAAAGTATGGGGGGAAAATTGAAGAATTTCAGCGAATACCAAGTGGAGGCAAAGAAAAACATACTATTTGTTGGTTTAAAAAGTGATATAAACAACTAAAGGAAGTTGATCGAGTGACATAGAGTGTCGGAGAAACTCGGGACGCTCAAGTTCACAAAGTCGCACAGTACCTAGAAATAAAAAAGAAGTTGTCAGATATCAAAGTCGCCGTGAAAAGGCGAGTCGTAGCCCACCTGAGTGTTATATGAAAGCTTATTAGGGTACAGAGAAAAAAAAAAATAGGGACACAGTTGGGAAAAAAGCATGAAATGTCAACTTCAATCTCAAAATTTCCACTTTAATCACATAGTTTATTTTGCCATTAAAGTAGAACATCATAAACTTCATCTTAAAATCGTTTAATTTACTAGTTTCTCAAATCCCATCGTAACTGCAGTAGCACATTAAATCCTTTGTTTTGTGTTTGATCTTCTATGTGCTCTGTGTGTGTCAATCACTACGTGCTTCTTAAACGGGCTTTCTCTTCCTCTGACAGGACACAGAATCCATTACATTCGTGATATTACAGCTCTCTGAATAATTAAAATACTAAGATGTATGCGTGATATCATTTTCATGATGATAGGAATTAAAGCACGTTATTAAACACGGGAACACGGTGGCACAGTGATAGTGACGAGCTGGCGCCCCGTCCAGTGATTATTCCTGCCTCACGCAAGATGTTTGCTACACTGTATGCGACCTTCGATGAAATACTTTATTACAGCTGTACTGTCTCTTTCAAACGTACTAACCTCCAATTCCTGTCCTTCCTTTTCTTTCTCCAAGTAACCGATCACCACACAATCAGCTCTGTAATAGACGTTAAGCCATCTGTAAGCTTAGAACGGCGATTCTTCAAAACATTTAAGGAACATTGAAATATCTTCATAGTGCATGTTTAATTATTCTGTCTGTCTATCCTGCCAGTGTCGCGTCAGCCCCGGCAAGAATACAGTGTGAGGCAGGAACAGTGAACAGAGTGCCAGCTCATCACTAGTGCTCTCCACCGTGTCCTCACATGTTTAATTATTAACAATAGAGATTATTTAAATGATGTTAGCATTTTATCTCTATAATGTAATAAGCATACTTTACTGCATTTCATCTTAAAAATGATATCAAGAGCTTCAAGAAGATAGCACTTGGAAATCTAAATCGACTCAGAAGCCAGTCGTCATCATCTGTAAATACGCGCTTTATAAAGTGGCGCAGGTTGTGTGATATTATAACTGTAGTGCAAGTTTACAGTGAGGTGATTGTACTTAAGTCCAAACAGTTCTACAAAGAGGACTTGATGGACTGACTGAGTGCATTTAGAGCTCTTGGGATGAAGCTGTTTGTGAATCCGTACAGGAAAGGCTCTGAAGCGTCTGCAGTATGAGAGCAGTTCAAGTAGACTGTGCGCATGGCTATAAGGCAGCATGTGCTTGATTCTGTATCCCGATAATCCGATCAGCTGCTGTAGAGCTGTGATTCACACTCAGATACAGTGGGATAAAATACTCTGAGTGGTGCAGTGTGAGTAACAACGCTAACGCAGTTATGGTATTTAGAATAGTTTGGCTGTTCGGTGCACCATTATATGGTTATAGGTTGGTTACAATCAGATGCCTTAAACTAATAAACAATATGCGGTTAATTTCAGGTTATTTGATAAAGCCATGTCAGGGATGTGAATCTAAAAACTAAAGGGAAACCTCACAGGAACAGTAGCACTGCTTTGACACTGGCTGGCGCCAGTTCAGATAACCGAGCAGAGAACTTGCGTACACCAGGGATTGAGCTGGCGTGAAAATGTGCGCTGCTTTACGCCAAGTTTAGTTTTTATACATCGCATTGTGGGCGTGGAAACGAGCGTATGCAACTTTTTGTGCGTACGCATTGTTTATATGCGAGGCCCCTGGAGAGTCCCAAAAAATACTCAAAATGCCCACTAGAGGGGGAAATAACTGCCAAACCCTGACAAGTTACAAAAGAGAGTAATGAAGAATTTTAATAAAGGTTTATTTTATCGTAAAGCACTATGAACTAAACATCAGGGTAAAAAAGGCAAAGCCTTCAAAATCATCAATGCGAGGCAATCCGAGTCCCAATATGAAATCCCAAAGGCCAAGTCTAGACGTGGAGCAAGAGAGTCACAAAAAGACAGAAAACCCGAGCACATTCACAATGAACCGCAAGGGACTGCAAGTTTACCTCTGACTTTGTTGGACAGTGGGCAGTCCCCTGTAGTGATGCCCACTGTGCCGCTGTGGGTCAACCCACATGCCCTCTTCACACTTGGGAGCCTCTCGAACCCAACACCGTCAATAGTTCTGACCAAATGAGCTGACAGATGGGGACAAATCTCACATGGAGCCAAGGGGATGGTGTATAAAGTCTTCTGTGCTTTGATTAAAAAGAATCAAAACCAAAAACTGTTTCCACAGTGTGGGGCTTTAAAAACATCCAAAAATGAAATAATCCATAAAAACAAGTTGAATAGTGACGGATCAAAAACACAATAAAGAAACCCATTCAAAGCAGAGGTTAACGAGGCAGTCGTGGCTCCTTCCGATGCCAGCCCACCTCCTTCTTCGTCTCCCCGGCTCACCCATAACTGACGCAGTTGGCAGAGACTCGGCAGCCATGATCTTCATTCCCCCCATCCATACCCGGACCCCCTCCTCACAGCTCCAGCCAGGCCTACCGAGGATGGCACTCCTCCTGCCAACCTTCACGCACCCGCAGTTGTACCTCGGATCCCTGGGGAGGTCATTTGCCCTGCTCGCCCCCACTCCACGCCAATGATCAGTGGGGCAAACCAACCTCCGCTTCTTCACGGGACCCCTGTTCATACTGCATGTCCCCTGTAGGTGACCAGATCGTCCTGCCCGACAGTGCTGGGCCAGCCAATCAGATGAAAGGACACTTCTAGCCGATGACTCCTGTGCTCTTTTATGCAAGATGACTTTTTCCATTGGCAGGCAAACAACTTGGCGATAGAGCAGTGGCACCTGTTACACCTCTTGTGCTCGGTAGTGTTATTTCACCCTCAAAGCTCACACAAGTCTTTCTGAATTTAACATCTAATGTGATAAAAGTGGCACAAATGCCAGCCTCTGTGTGTGTTTTGCATTTTATTTATTTTGGTAACAAGTACAATTCCTGCACTCGTGTGGTGAAATTCTCCTGCATGAACTCAAAAGTATTTCTGAACGTGTGCTGTTCTTGTTTTCGAGGCGTGTCGATGTGGCAGGAGCCTTTTTGTTTTTTTTTTTTTATCTTGTGTATTTTTGTGCCTTCTGCACTAATTTGTCTATTTGCGGTCACACTTGAGTGCGGTCCTGACTTCCATTCTTCTACTACTGATACCATAAATAAGCTTACACTGTTATATGTGGTCCACCGGGGGCGTACCGCTCCCTCAGCACAGACCCAGACAGGCTAAGGTACAATTTCAGCACTTGGGGCTCCCGACTACACAGCACAGTACAAAGCACCAACATATAAATACACTCTGTCTGTCTGTCTGTCTGTCTGTCTGTCTGTCTGTCTGTCTGTCTGTCTGTCTCCCTCATTGCTGGCGAGGTGGCTCCTTTTTGGGCAGGGGTGTTGTACTCCACGCCTGGAGTGCCGCAGTGGCTGCATATTTTCATTCTAACCATCTTCTTCATTAGTGACCAGTTTTTGCTGCTAATTAACTTCTTTTGCCTTTGTTTTAATTAACTTGACTCGGACCCCTTAGTTGTCTATTTTTCCTTAATGAGGAGCCAAACAATAATGAGACACAAAACAAGCCACCACATCACCAGCTTAACCACGTTATCTGACCATAAAGAAAGGTGAGGGCCTCAGTAAGGTTGATCTCTCAGGTCACCAAAACATCTTGACGGTGTTCTTAGGAAAAAAAAAAACTTATTTTGGAAATGTCTGCTGTGGCAGAAGGAGAGCAGCAACAAGCCATGCAATTAAATAACGGGTTTAAGTAACAGCAAGATTTGGCTTCTCATTAAGGAACTGGTTGGAGTGAAATTGGCAGGAGTTTGAAGCCCCAGTTTAGCTGGTCATCTGTTGGCTCGTTTCACATCTCATTTCTGTTTGGCTGCCATTTAATGAAGACAAGAATGAATTCAGAGCACTGAATCCTTACAAACAGGGCTATTAAAACGAAGAGGAAAACAAGTTAATTAGCAGTAAAAACTGGTCACTAATTAAGGAAAGGGTTAGAATGAAAACCTGCAGCCGCTGTGGCCCTCCAGGCCCGGAGTTCGAAGGGTGTTTCTCAACCTTCTTCCGGGTGTGGCAGAAGAGGTTCCTCCAAGGGCCCTGCAAGCACCCCCTGGTGGCACCCAGCAGGGCTGTTCCAAACTACAACTCCCAGCATGCCCCGCAGGGATCCATGGTGCTGTAGAAAACCCATGCGGCTGCCCGTCTAGTGTCTTGGTGGGGAGATAATGTCCCGAGTGCGGTCTCTCCCTCGGTCCTGTAATGCTCCTGGCCATCCCTCACACATGTTTTCTGAACTTTGATACTGAATCCAATCTTGTGATATTCCTACTCCTACACACTGATCGTTACCAATCGGCAAACACAGCATTAAGGAGGGAGAGGTTAGGAGCACGCACTGATACAGCGCATTGCCGCACCCACCACACGACTATTAAGGGAATTGCAGAAAATCAAATCGGGCAGGGACGAGGCGCCGTAATGCCATGCAGGCCTTAGTTGTGGAGCACAGCCAGTTACCTTGAATACAGGGGGTGTGGTCTCAGTGGGTCGGGTGGCAAGCTGCTGTACCAGCCAGTGAAGTTCTGCAGCATTTTGATTGCATATGTATGAGGTTGATTAGCATGGCCCATATATGGAAGTTTACGAGGCGATTGTGATTTATACTCGGTAACTTTTGTAGAGATGTGCGTACGCCAAGTTTGACCAATCAGATTTTTTTTTTTGCCACACTCATTTCTTTTTCTTTTTTTTGCTACATTCTTTTTTTTTTTGCTACACTTTTTTTTTTACCACACTTTTTTTCTTTTTTTTGCCACACTCATTTTTTTTTCCTTTGTCACACTCAAATCTGTGAAAAGTTTTCTAAATGACTTCAGCTGGACTTCCGTGTGCAGTTTTGTTCTCCGCATTACCAGAAAGAGCCCAAGGCCCGGCAGGAGAGAAGCCGAAGCATTTGGACCTGTTCAGTTTTAACACATCGACTGCTGGATTGTTCGTTCCCAAGTCTCTGCAGTATTGACCTGCGCACCAACGATAAGTGGTGCGCTCTAGCAAAACGTAACGGTTTTATTAGCAGCAGGAACTCCAGAGTTGTGACGAAGCGGTCCATTTGTTTCTTGTCACCCCCAGCTCGACTGAAAGTCTCCGTTTTGAATGAGCGTTAATGTAACGTGTTGCTTTGCACTTTTCACGCTTGTAGCGCACAATACATTTGGTAGTTGGTGACGATTTGGCCTTGTTGGGCTGTCGTGACAAGTCGCACGCCTTGCGATGAAGACTCGCCTTCGGGGCAGCCATCTGCATCGGTGCCAGAACCCACAGGTGCCATGTCATCCAAGTGATTGTCACCGTGTCAGTCGCTGTCATCGAAGCATCACTTGATTACAACGACACAGCTCCAGACACTCTTTATTTTCTCTATGGTTGTCCACTAGAGGGCAGCCCAATAGCGGAGACCCCCCACCCCCACGCCTGTATAGTGGCCGTTGGTTGAGATACGAGTTCCCCTGTAGGTCGCGTCATGTGACAGACGGCTTGACGTGTGCGTCACATGAGGTTCAAAATGATGAAGAGGAGGCCTGACTGAAGAACACGGCAACGCGGTTGGAAACGTAAGGGCGGATTTTGCCCAAATGTCGAAAGGCTTTTACAATATTTATGAAACCGTACCTTCCATTCCTGTTGTTTTTCCAGCTGGCACACAGGTGGGCGTAGTGACTCACTCGGGGTCTCACAATGGTGTCAGTGGTGGGATTGGAACCCACAGCCTCAGGGTTTACAGTCCAAAGCCTTCAGCACTGCGCCACTCGTGTTAACCACCACAGACGCGTGGAAGGCCTTGAAGACGTCACTCGGTGTCATTTTTAGGAACTGTGGGCTTTGTTGGGTCGAATGGCCCGTTTGTATTGTAAATATTCTTAAAATAAAAAAGTTGGGGCCGTGTGGCGTGGCGCCTCCCAGAATGTCGTGCTCTGATTGGCCCCCCCATTGCAGTAGAGGTTCACATTGTTTGGTGTGTATGGCTGCAGGTTTGTGTTCCTTCCTTCCTTGACGTCCTTTCTTTCTTTTATTTATTTATTTATTTTGCCAGCCAGAGCATGTCAACCCTGGGGTCTGCTATCCTGGCACAAACCGAGTGGCATACCTGCCGGACAACCGAGAAGGAAACCGCATCCTGCACATGCTGAGGATGGCCTTTGACCAGCGGCTCATCTTCACAATCGGCACCTCCATGACTACGGGCTTGAGCAACGTCATCACTTGGAACGACATCCACCACAAGACCAGCATCTGGGGAGGACCGCGCCGGTAAGAGGGCACCTCGCAGGGCAGCGGGTGTGTCTTGTAACAGTGAGGGGGGTGGGGGGCTTTGGGAGAATTTACCAGAAAAGGAGCAGAGCAGTGATGTCACCGACCGAAAAAATGAGAAAGGCCGAGAGTCGAGGCGGCGGGCCTGAGCTGTGCCAGACAGACATGGCTAGCTGTAAACTACCAGGGGTCAGCTGACCAGAGGCGTACATGTGAGATTAGAACAATCGAGACGAGAACAGGCCGTTCAGCCCAGCAAAGCTCGCCAGTCCTATCCACTTAATTCTTCTAAAAAAAAAAAAACAACATCAAGTCGAGTTTTGAGGGTCCCTAAAGTCCTACTGCCCACCACACTACCTGGTCGCTTATTCCATGTGGCTGTGCTTCTCCGTTTCCTAATGTTTGTCTGACACTCGCCCTTCACAAGTTTCCAGCTGTGTCCCCGTGTTCTTGATGACCTCATTTTAAAGTCACCGTCTGATCCACTGGACTAAACACTTCAGTTAGGTCTCCTCTTCCTCACTGTAAAGGCTCAGCTCTTTTAATCATAACTCACCCCCTGTAGCCCCTCAATCAGCCTCGTCGCTCTCCTCTGGACTTCCTCCAGTGCTGCTGTGTCTTTATGGAGTCATAAACTGATCACAGGACTCCAGCTGAGGCCTCACCAGTGTGTTATAAAGCTTGAGCAGAACCTCCTGTGTACTCCACACGTCAAGGCGCTATATAACCTGACAGTCTGTTAGCCTTCTTAATGACTTCTGAACACTGCCTGCCAGGCGATAGCTTAGACTCCACTACGACTCCTAAATCCTTCTCATAAGGTGGACTCTCGATTTTCAGACCCCCATTGTGTATTCAACCCTCACATTTTTACTTCCTATGTGTAATTCTTTACATTTACTGACATTAAATGGTTACAAGTCTCCACTCCATCAATCTTTCCTCATAACTCACCCCCTGTAGCCCCTCAATCAGCCTGGTCGCTCTTCTCTGGACTTTCTCCAGTGCTGCTGTGTCTTTATGGAGTCATAAACTGACCACAGGACTCCAGACGAGGCCTCACCAGTGTGTTATAAAGCTTGAGCAGAACCTCCAGTGACTTGTACTCCACACATCAAGGCGCTATATAACCTGACATTCTGTTAGCCTTCTTTATGGTTTCTGAACACTGACTGGCAGTTGAGTCCACTGTGACTCCTAAATTCTACTCATAAGGCGGACTTTCGATTTCTTCTCATGTTAAAGTCACCGTCTCATCCACTGCACTGATCCCCTTCATCATTTTAAACACTTCACTCAGGTCTCCACTTCATCACTGTGAAGGCTCAGCTCTTCATCTTCATAACTCACCCCCTGTAGCCCCTCAATCAGCCTCGTCGCTCTTCTCTGGACTTTCTCCAGTGCTGCTGTGTCTTTATGGAGTCATAAACTGACCTCAGGACTCCAGATGAGGCCTCACCAGTGTGTTATAAAGCCTGAGCAGAACCTCCTGTGACTTGTACTCCACACGTCAAGGCGCTATATAACCTGACATTCTGTTAGCCTTTGTAATGGCTTCTGAACACCGCCTGGATATTGACAGTCCACTATAATTCCTAAATCTTCCTCTTAAGGTGGACTTTTGATTTTCAGACCCCCCCATTGTGTATTCACATCTAAACTTAATGCAAGTGTTGGGCTCAGCTCTTTAAATCTTTCCTCATAACTCACCCCCTGTAGCCCCTCAATCAGCCTCGTCGCTCTTCTCTGGACTTTCTCCAGGGCTGCTGTGTCTTTATGGAGTCATCAACTGACCACAGGACTCTAGATGAGGCCTCACCAGTGTGTTATAAAGCTTCTGTGACTTGTACTCCACGCATCAAGGCGCTATATAACATGACAGTCTGTCTGTTAGCCTTCTTCATGGCTTCTGAACACTGTCTGGAAGTTGATATCCACTACGACTCCCAAGTCCTTCTCATAAGGTGGACTCTCGATTGTCAGGCCCCCCATTGTGTATTCACACCTCACATTTTCACTTCCTATGTGTAATTCTTTACATTTACTGACATTAAATTTCATCATCCACAAATCTGCCCAAAGCCTGCCTGCTGTCCAAGTCCCTCTGTGATGATTCAATGGATTCTCCATTATCTGCCAATCCACTTATCTTGGTATCATCTGCCAACTTAACCAGCTTGTTCTTTATATTCCTATCTGAATCATTCTTATATTTTAAGAATAGCAGCAGCCCCTGCACTGCCCCCTGCTGGCCACCACTCTCACCCTCACCAAATTCTTGATGAGGTTCCTGACATCATCACTGTTGTCTGAGCCGATTCTGCACACACCTCTCCCTGAGCTGCCACTTCTTTTAGTTTGATGCCAACCTCTCATGTGGCACCTCATCAGATTCTCTCTGATCAGAACCTCATCTGGTCGTCTCCTTGTGTTTCCTCCTCATAGAATTCCAGCCTGTTAGTAAAACACGACCCCCTCGTCTGAGCTCACACTGACTGTCCTGTCCTTGCCAGGTGTTGCTCAGTCTTATCCTTAATAATTCCTTCCATTCATTTTCCTGTGATGTACGTTAAGTTTACAGGCCTGTAGTTGCTCTGATCTGCCCCGTCACCCTTTTTATATAGTGGGACATGATGACGATATCATTTGTAAGATGAAATGCCGCAACATATGTTTATTACATTATACAGATAAAACTTTAACTTCATTTAAATAATCTGTATTGTTAATAATTAAACATGTGAGGACACAGTGCCACAGCGCCACTGCCGAGCTGGCGCCCCGTTCACGTATTGTTCCTGCCCTGCGCTGTTTATTTACCGAGGCTGGCGCGACACTGGAAGGATAGATGAGTAGAATAATTAAACACGTACTACGAAGATATTTCAGTGTTCCTTAAACATTTTGAAGAATCGGCGTTATAAGCTTACAGATGGCTTAACGTCCATTACAGAGCTGATTGTGTGGCGATCGGGTATTTGGGGAAAGAAAAGTAAGGACAGGAATTGCAGGTTAGTACGTTTGAAAGAGACAGAACTGCTGCAGTAAAAATATTTCATCAAAGGCTGCGCATGGCGCAGCAAGCATCTTGCGTGAGACATGAACAATCACTGCGCCACCGTGTGCCCGTGTTTAATAACGTGCTTTAACTCCTATCATGAAAATGACATCACGTATACATCTCAGTATTTTAATTATTCAGAGAGCTGTGATATCACGAATGTAATGGATTCTGTGTGGCTACTGTAGTTACGATGGGATTGAGAAACTCGTAAATTAAACGATTTTAAGATGAAGTTTATGATGTTCTACTTTAATGAAAAAATAAACTACGTGATTAAAGTGGACATTTCAAGCTTTTTTCCCTATTTTTTTTTTTTTTTTTCTCCGTACCCTAATAAGCTTTCATTTGACACTCAGGTGGGCTGCGACTCCCCTTTTCACGGCGTCTTTGAGATCTGACAACGTCTTGATCCCATCTGTCCAGTCCCTAGCAGCCCGTCCACCATGACTGGCTGAGGCAGTGAAATGCACGCGGGGAACCTGAACCGCCCTGAGCCCGCGTCACCTGTCATGGCAGAGTCCATGTGGGCCGCTGCCATTTGTCTGCCTCACAGTCTCCGGTTTCATTTGGAAATCTCAACAAAGAGCAGCTCATCTTATCAGGAGTGGGAAATGATAAGCTAATCTGAAATGTTGATGACGAAAGCCATCAGACACACAAAGAGGTGCAACTCGCCAAGCAACCCACCAGCTCTTTAACTGTAGCCATCAGCACCGCAGCCGGGACTTGCTGTGAGCGACAAATGAATGGGGGGCTTCTGAACGTCAAAAGCCAAGGGGCCACTAAAAGGCCTCAACCTCTCAGACTATTCATTATGGCGTCATTCAGAATACGCATCCAGCGCCTGGAGTCACCTGTTGTGTTATTTTATTTCATGAATAGTAATTGTTTTTTAAATAATTCCTCCAATTTATAGCGCCTTTCGTAGCAGTCTGTTATATGACGCCTTTCATATAAATATATAGCGCCTCTCATAGCGTCTGTTATATAGCGCCTTTCGTTGCAGTCTGATATGATGCCTTTCATATAAATACATTATATTGCGCCTTTTGTAGCGGTCCATTATATGGCGCTTTTCATATAAATATATAGCGCCTTTCGTAGCAGTCTGTTATATGGCATCTTTTATATAAATAAATTATATAGCGCCTTTTGTAGCAGTCCATTATATGGCGCTTTTCATATAAATATATAGCGCCTTTC
>JANRMT010062791.1:178413726-178445060 GCA_026402145.1 Polypterus bichir lapradei | reverse complement strand
ACACAGCAGCACTGGAGAAAGTCCAGAGAAGAGCGACGAGGCTGATTGAGGGCTACAGGGGGTGAGTTATGAAGATGAAAAGAGCTGAGCCTTCACAGTGATGAAGAGGAGACCTGATTGAAGTGTTTAAAATGATGAAGGGTATCAGTGCAGTGGATCAGATGGTGACTTTAACATGAGAAGAAATCGAAAGTCCGCCTTATGAGTAAAATTTAGGAGTCACAGTAGACTCAACTGCCAGTTAGTGTTCAGAAACCATGAAGAAGGCTAACAGACTGTCAGGTTATATAGCGCCTTGACCTGTGGAGTACACTGGAGGTTTTGCTCAGGCTTTATAACACACTGGTGAGGCCTCATCTGGGGTCCTGTGGTCAGTTTATGACTCCATAAAGACACAGCAGCACTGGAGAAAGTCCAGAGAAGAGCGACGAGGCTGATTGAGGGGCTACAGCGGGTGAGTTATGAAGATTTAAAGAGCTGAGCCTTTACAGAGATGAAGAGGAGACCTGACTGAAGTGTTTAAAATGAAGAAGGTATTCAGTGCAGTGGATCAGACGGTGACTTTAACATGAGGTCATCAAGAACACGGGGACACAGCTGGAAACTTGTGAAGGGTGAGTGTCACGCAAACATCAGGAAGTTTATGTTCACATAGAGAACCACAGCCACGTGGAGTAGGTGACCAAGTAGTGTGGTAGACAGGCGGACTTTAGGGACTTTCAAAACTCAACTTGATGTTATTTTGGAAGAATTAAGTGGAGAGGACTGGCGAGCTTTGGTGGGCTGAATGGCCTGTCCTCGTCCACACTGGTTCTGATTGCCACGTTCAAGTGTACACAGCACCAGTAACCAAACATTAGGACATCAGCACATCATCAGTAAGGTCCTCCATCGCCCTGCTCCTGTTCACCCACTAAGGTCCACTCATTCTGGCCCCCTGGTGGTTGTGCCCCAAGCTGACCTGTGCTCTGTGGGTGACAGCAAGGCCTCCAGCTGTGTGACACCCGGACTTTGGAACGACTGCACGAAATTAATGAGATCAGCTGACTCGATTCATTCTTTTAAAAAAACAACTTCAGAGTCGTTTGAGCGGGAAGGCCCTGAAGTGACCCGCCATTGTGACCTGCTCTCTCAGTGTCTCCCAGCGCAGCCTCAAGGGCATGGAGGAGATTCCAGGAGACAGGCAGGCAGTTCCTCTAGGAGAGCTGGACCGGGCCCCTCGTAGAAGGTCCTTAACCCACCAGCAGGACCCTCCAGTATCTGCTCCTTTGGGCGAAGAGGAACAGGGTGAGCACTGGCAGAGCCTACAAAATGACCTCCAGCAGGCAGGCAGGCCACTGGTGTGAACGTCTCTGACTAAACAATCAGAAACAGACTTCATGAGGGGGGCCTGAGGGGTATCCTTCAATAAGGGCGCGTAAATAACGGCGAGCTTCAAAAGGGCGACCTCAATTGGGCACAGCGAATAAAGGCAAACGCAACAAAATTATTACAGAAAATTTATTAGATAAAGGCAATGATTGAACGTATAAAAAGGCGAAAGCAAGAATATTAAAACATCCAATTTTCCATTTCCAATGTTTCCCGTTGATAGTTTTCTGCTTTCTGAATGTGTAGCCTTCGACTACGAGTAGATCTGCACCTTTGCTGCTCTTCACGTATTCCAGAGCCAATTGAACTAAATTATCTACGAACGCCTTTATTCGCTGCGCTCAATTGAGGTCGCCCTTTTGAAGCTCGCCTTTTTGTGCGCACCCTTATTGAATAGAGCTGGTCTGAGGGCCCGACTATGTCCTCTAGTGGGCACCATGGAGCTTGACTGGCATTTGCCACAGAATACCAGAATCGGTGCCCTGTGCCTTTCACTGATGAGAGCAGGTTCACCCTGAGTGAAAGGGTCTGGAGAAGCCATGGAGAACGTCACGCTGCCTGTGACATCGTTCATCATGACCGGTTTGCTGTTGGATCAGTGATGGTCTAGGGTGGCATATCTATGGAGGGATGCACAGACCTCTACAGGTTATAGACAACGGTGGGCACCTTGACTGCCATCAGGTATCGGGATGAAATCCTTGGACCCGTTGTCAGACCCTATGCTGGTTCCTTCTGGTCATGACAATGCCCAACTGGCCTCATGTGGCAAGAGGATAAAGGAATTGTTCCCATTGACCCCCCGACGCTCACTCGCCTAACCTCAATCAAATAGAACACCTCTGGGTGGGACATTATGTTTGGGTCCATCCGACGCCTCAGACTGTCAAGGAGCTCAGTGATGCCCTGGTCCAGATCTGGGAGGAGATCCCCCAGGACACCATCTGTCGTCTCATTAGGACATTGTCAGGCATTTATACAAACTACTGAGTACCATTTGGAGTTGCTGCAATGACATTTCGGCCAAATGGACTCACCTGCCAGCCCCATCATTTGTTCCCTTTGATTTTCAAGTGTCCCTGTACCGGTTGATCATTTTCATTTCCATCCTTTCGTTCCTCACACATCACCATATCAGTCCATAGCAGAAGAGGTGGCCTGCAGGAGTTTTTTCCCGTTGAGATCTGAGGTGGTCCTTTCATTTTTTCAAAGCAGAAGCAAACCCTGGACAGATCGCCAGTCCATCACAATGCACACACACACACAAGGCCCAATTTGGCTTCCCCTAATGACTCACCTAATCTGCAGGTCTTTGAACAGACACCTGGAGAACATGGAGACTCCGAGCCAGGAGGACCTGGACATGAAATCTGGTCGCCTTTCACTGGCTCACCTCAGATTCATTAAAAAATAAAGCAAACATCTGACATGGCAGTTGCAGTGCAGCGCTCCTGACACACTTTTGCTGAATAATTCGTTGTCTGAAACTCTTCAGTGTTCTTCTGTGATGTCTGCATTTGTATCGATTACTGTTAACAGTACTAGGGTATTGTTTTAGCCTTTATGGAGGTAGTGAGAAGTTACGTTAAATGACACCATTTATTGGGTAACTCTATGCAAGCTGTCGAGGCAACTCAGGCCCCTTCTTCAGGCATCGAAAGCTTTTTAGTTAGCCAATAAAAGGTGTCGTTTTGCTTAACTTCTCACTATAATCGATTACTGTTAAAAATAATAACTATTTATTGAGAAAAGATGAAATTTGAATTTGTGTTCGCGTCTATTAATATAATCATAAAATGCAATCAGCCCGTTTCAAATGTCGATACGTGCGTCTGTAGTGAGATGTCTCCCAAAACAAGCCACTCGCACCTTTTAGCGCAGACATAAACAGAAACGCACAAAAAGCGTCGCGCTCGTCTCCGTTTCCGGTCACATGACCAGAGGCTTCCGCAGCTCGTGCTGGGATTGGTCACTTTTCTTAAGCGCGCCGACTCACTGTGCGGCCGCCCCAGCAGGCAGCGCGGTTACTTACTGTGTGACGTATTTCCGTAACATGGCGGTGTTGTAGAAGAGAGGAGCCGCGCTATCGGCGTTGAACTGTAAGTCTCGTTGTAGTGCGTTTGACTTTTTTTTTTTTTTTTTGTCCCCGTGTCTTTGGGATTGTTTGTGTGTCGTTACGTAGCACGTGTGGGACTGGCTCTATCAAGAGCAAACACGGTCGGAATGGGAAGTTGAGGATGAAAAGTAGCAGAAGTTAAGCGGTTTATCGAGACGTGTGTAGTACGCTTAGGAGAGATCCAAGAAAGTCCGAAAGCGAGCGTCTGTGAAGTCCTCGGTGATGTAGCGACTCGATTTACTGGGAATTTAGGACGTGGTCCGGTGTTTGTTAGTTTGTTTCTTTAGAAAATAAACATTGGAAAAGATCGTTTGAGCATGCGTGCCGTATCTGTGTATAAGGAGGACCTTCCAATGGTGTTTGGACGATGCTGGCGCCCCATTCAGAGTTGGGGTCTGCCTTGGCTAGGGGGCACTTCTGTAGCGTGAGGGTGTGTGATCACTCATGCCCACCCTCATTGTTTAATACCTGCTTTGTCTCATGATCATCAGTAGAGAGGGGGCAACATTTCTTCACAAACGCACTTCTACATCCAATCACCACACATTTCATGAAATTGAAGGTTCTATTTCATAAATATGTGTAATGTTCCTTCAAATAGGTCAGTCCGTTTAATATATTACATTCATGGACAAACTCCTTGCATTGAGTAGTGTATAAACCTTCACTATTGATTCTTGGTTAAACCCGATGCCTTGTATTTGTTTTTATAAAAGTTCGTCATTGAACGTCAATGCGCTGTTACGGTATATGCCCCGAGTTGTATCCATCTGTCAATATCAATGTCGTTCGTTATCTTAATTTACTGACATGGTGTGATTGGATATCTGCCTGACCTGTGGACGCTCTTTATGGACGGGGAGTGGACAGTTGGTCATCAGTGTGTGACCTTCCGCTGTGCGTGACTGCAAAAATGCTTTTGTAACGAGCGCACAAAGCTTCAGTCGCAACAGTAGGGTTTGCTTTGAGTAAAGGGAGCACTTGGTGCTGTAGCCTCTGATTGATTTGAGACATTCACAGCATGGGTGAGCAGCCTCCTTGCAGTCAGAAACACCTTAAGGCTTTATCCAAACCATAATGACTGGTTACAATTGACAGCTGCACAAAGCATAAAGCGTCTTGGTTTCTTCATGTGTGATTGGTGGTTTGAAATCTGTACTGGCTCAGCCATATTTGCTGCACAATAAAACTTTCTTAGGTGGTCAGTTTTATTAAACCTGGCACCTATTGTTATATTTCAGTGATTTCTCAGCACACTCGGTACTCAAATGTGGCACTTGGTGCCACTGCCCACCTGCCAAGTTGTTCTGCCTGCCTAAGGTAAAGTCATCTCTGATGGAGGAGGGTTAGAGGGTTCCTTTCATCAGATTGGCTGGCCCCCCGCTGGCTCAGCTGTGGAATGGCCAGTAGGGGGAGGCAGCTTGATGGCCGAGGTCTCCAGGACTCTGAACAAATCCAAATCGTATTATGGGATATCATCTACTGTTAGAATTCTGCTTTGTACTTGTAATACTTCTATTGCACTATTATATGGTAGCGACTGAGGCTGTGTTTGGTGAGTCGTTGTGTGCATGGCTCTGTCGTGTGCATCCCATGATGCGGTAGGAGGGTTAGAGTTGGCGGGTGGGGCTCTGTCTTGCATGCCCTCAGTGTCTTGCGTGCCGTGCCCTTAGTGAATTGTATATATAGGTTAAGGATGACTCGAGTTCTGGTCTGTGTATTGTGTTGTATTTATCTCCTTTTTTTTCACACCCACTGCATGCCCACCCTACCTGAATAGGGTCTCTTTTTGAACTGCCTTTCTTGTGTTTCTTCTTTTTTTTCCCCACAAAGGTTTTTTATTTTTTATTTGGGAGTCTGGTCATCTTAGAGAGTCAAGGCTTGGGGGCCATCAAAAGGCAGGGCCTGTTAAAGCCCATTGCGGCCCTCCTTGTGTGATTTTTGGGCTATACCAAAATAAATTGTACTGTACTAGGGTGCATTGCTTGAAACTGTGACGGTTCTGGTTGAACCTGGACATCTGCTCACCTGTGCCTGATGCATGCTGGGTTTAGAACCTGGTCTTGCTACCCGCAACTGAGCAGTGTGGGTATAGTCAGTGACTCCTGCTTTGCACTCATTTTGGAAGAGCAGTTTGAGAATATGGATGAATGGTATCTGCCAGAATGAGTGCATAATGGAGATGGAGTTTGTGATCTGGTAAATCTTAAGAGGAGGGGGTCAGATGAGCCAGAGTCTGGGTAGCCCATGTGGGAGGGTTATAAGGGAACACTAAGTCAGCTTATGTTTTGCATTGGCCTGCTCCAGGAGATGCTGCTTGAAGAACAGGAGCAGAAGATGCCCCTGTGTTTTGTGCTGGGTGTGTCTCATCTCAGCTGGACAGCAGTGCCTAAGGTGTCTACTGCTTATTTAAAAACACTAGGGGGCTTTGCCAACCCCAACCCGGGGCCTGCGTTATGCGTTGTGAAGAGGGGTCTGAACGCACGCTAAGGAGATGTGGTCGCTCCTCTTAAACGGCGATACAATGGGAAACAAATGTTTATTAACCTCCTGTTTGCTCGATCAGCTGCTGGTTTGCTGCTGCTGCTGCCCTGCCGTGTGATGTGCATCTCGCGTGGCGCACTTGTGTCACATCGCCTGTGTCCATATATTTGATCTCTTTTCACTTTTACCTTTTTGTCAATATTGCATTGAATTTTGATTCCATGTTTGGAATTTACATTGTGACAATGCAACTTCTAACTGCCTGTGCATGACTATCGTTTCTTTCTCTCTACAAGAAATGTCTGACAATAGCATTCACACAAATGAGAAAAGATTTATCACGCGGGATTTCACCAAACAACAAATCTTCTCTTTCTCGCGGATACGCCTCTTCACTGGGAAGAAACATTACTTTTCCCTGATGGCGACATGAATTAGATGATCTACAAGTTTAAATCCAAACAATGTTTTCGGTTTCTTTTCGCTGTTCCATTATTTCACCAAGTAATAATTTCCGTTTGTTTGTGCTAATGCGATCTTTACTATCCTTTGTTTGAGACTTTCGTATTTTCATACTTCCATTATCTCTAACCTGCTCTGCATGTGTACCACACCAACATTTTTGAATTCTTTATGACACTCTACTTTGTCATCTACTCTTTGTCATTTATTTCCGGCCCTGGCTGTGGTTAAATCTCTCAGCACAAAGACTCGTCTCGCAGGACCTGAAAGTGTCTCTCTGAGAAAATCACGTCTCATCTCCTTCCAATCTTCCATGATTTATTTTATAATCGAGAGACTTCTGCTGCAGTACTCATAACTTTCTGCTACAGCTTTAGTCTTGATGACTTTATTAGTGCCATCTTCTTTGCTTCCAGAAAATGAAGTGGACAAAAGTTGTGTACGAGACGTGATTACTGTGTTTTAAACCTGTGCTATTAAGAGGAGCCATTTTTTTTTTTTAACATAACCTGCATGAGCATTAAAACACTTGTAATATTCACTAAGATATTATGTGCCACTGAAATAATGCATTTTGTCTGGCTTGTGTTCCCCTTGTGCAGTTGACGTGACATCTTCATTTAAGGCAAAGCACATCCAAGAGTTTGAGGCCGGCCTGGAGAACAGGGTGAGTGGTATTTCTTTGACTGTCCATCTCTTCAGTGCAACAACAATAATAATTTAGAGCTTGTATAGCCCAAAATCACACAAGGAGTGATGCAGTGGGCTTTAACTGGCCCTGTTTCTTGACAGCCCCACAGCATTGACTCCCTAAGAAGACAAGAAAAATAATGGAAGAGATCTTGGGAAAGACAATTTAGAGAGAGACCCCTTTCTAGGTATACTGAGTGTGCAAAGGGTGTCAAAAAATGGGGTAAATTCAACACACAAAACGGAAGACAAGTATTCCTCTTCATGGCCACCTCAGGATTACAATAGTAACAGTACAGACTACAAAGCAAAATGCAAGAACGGGTGATTTCACTCACTAAGTACAGAACTAACACATACAGTTGTGCTTGAAAGTTTGTGAAGCCTTTAGAATTTTCTATATTTCTGCACAAATATGACCTAAAACATTATCAGATTTTCACTCAAATCCTAAAAGTAGATAAAGAGAAACCAGTTCAACAAATGAGGCAAAATTATTATACTTGGTCATTTATTTATTGAGGAAAATGATTGAATATTCCATATTTGTGAGTGGCAAAAGTATGTGAACCTTTGCTTTCAGTATCTGCTGTGACCCCCCAATAACTGCAACTAAACGTTTCTGGTAACTTCTGATCATTCCTGCACACCGGCTTGGAGGAATTTCAGCCCATTCCTCCGTACAGAACAGCTTCAACTCTGGGATGTTGGTGGGTTTCCTCACATGAACTGCTCGCTTCAGGTTCTTCCACAACATTTCGATTGGATTAAGTTCAGGACTTTGACTTGGCCATTCCAGAACATTCACTTTATTCTTTTTTAACCATTCTTTGGTAGAACGACTTGTGTGCTTAGGGTCGTTGTCTTGCTGCATGACTCACCTTCTCTTGAGATTCAGTTCATGTCCTGACAGATGTCCTGACATTTTCCTTTAGAATTCTCTGATATAATTCAGAATTCATTGTTCCATCAATGAAGGCAAGCTGTCCTGGCCCAGATGCAGTAGAACAGGCCCAAACCATGATACTACCTGCACCATGTTTCACAGATGGGATAAGGTTCTTATGCTGGAATGCAGTGTTTTCCTTTCTCCAAACATAACGCTTTTCATTTAAACCAAAAAGCTCTATTTTGGTCTCATCTGTCCACAAAACATTCTTCCAATAGCCTTCTGGTTTGTCCACGTGATCTTCAGCAAACTGCAGACGAGAAGCAATGATTTTTTTGGAGAGCAGTGGCTTTCTCCTTGCAACCCTGCCATGCACACCATTGTTGTTCAGTGTTCTCCTGATGGTGGACTCATCAACATGAACATTAGCCAATGTGAGAGAGGCCTTCAGTTGCTTAGAAGTTACCCTGGGGTCCTTTGTGACCTCGCCGACTATTACGCGCCTTCCTCTTGGAGTGATCTTTGTTGGTCGACCACTCCTGGGCAGGGTAACAATGGTCTTGAATTTCCTCCATTTGTACACAATCTGTCTGACTGTGGATTGGTGGAGTCCAAACTCTTTAGAGATGGTTTTGTAACCTTTTCCAGCCTGATGAGCATCAAAAACTCTTTTTGTGAGGTCCTCAGAAATCTCCTTGTGAAGAGCAGACTTTGATAGATCCCTGTTCTTTAAATAACACAGGGTGCCCACGCACACCTGATTGGCATCCCATTGATTGAAAACACCTGACTCGAATTTCACCTTCAAACTAACTGATCATCCTAGAGGTTCACATACTTTTGCCAGTCACAAATATGTAATATTTGATCATTTTCCTCAATAAATAAATGACCAAGTCTAATATTTTTGTCTCATTTGTTTAACTGGTTTCTCTTTATCTACTTTTAGGACTTGAGTGAAAATCTGATGATGTTTTAGGTCATACTTATGCAGAAATATAGAAAATTCTAAAGGGTTCACAAACGTTCAAGCACAACTGTATGAGGAAACAAATTTGTTCAGAGCCCTAGAGACTTCAGATAACAAGCTGCCTCCCCTCTACTGGCCATTCCATTGCTGAGACAGCGCTGGAATGGCCGTTCCAATGGCAGGACCCTTCTACCCAATGAATCCAGTGCTCCTTTATCAGAGATGACTTTGCCTAGGCAGTCAAACAACTTGGCTGTAGGACAGTGGCAGCAAGTGCCACATGTGAGTACCAAGAAGATAAACTGATAGGAGAAGGTTTACATAGCATATTACTTATGTTTTAGTACTAATGACTAACAACAGAGGCGCAGTATGCTAATCAGCAGCTCTAGTCAGGGTGTGCTAAACTGTAGTCTTGAGCAGGGCTGTGGAGTCGGTAGATACATCCTTCGACTCTGACTCCTTAGTTTCCGGTACTTCCGACTCCTCTGTATTTAATATGCTAATGTATTTTCCATGTTGATTGAAGGAAGGCAACAGACACGTTGTCATTTAACCACAGAACTACTAGCTAGGAAACGGACTCTCTACCGTATCGGCCAGTTTAAACAAAAGACAAGAACCCCTGAACACACATCAGGCCATAGCACACACCTCCACCTACATCATTACACTTGTTAAGCACATTATATCTGAAATAAAATGAAAACACTTTTTGTAATGTTCCATAGTCCAGATTACAATATGTGAATGTCAGGTTGTATAATAGCTCTGCTGAACTTCACACTAGTAGTAACACAACTATCCACTGGGCTTTATTCTCACATCAGAGAAGTACTTAATTATGACTACTGTTTGTGAAATGGGACATTTGAACTTGCTGTATTTTTTTCATTACAATTTAAGTATATTAGGAGTCGGAGTCTGTACATTTTTGCCGACTCCGACCTCAACTCCAGGTATCCAAAATTGTCTCCAACTCCATAGCCTTGGGGCCTCATGCATAACGGCGAGCGTAGAATTCGACCTATAACATGATGTAAGCACAAAAGCCGAAATGTGCTTACGCACAGAAAAATCTAGATGCAGGAATATGTGCGTACTTCAACTTCCACGTTCTTCCGCTCCATGAGTCCTGGTCAGCGTGAAAAGTAACACTCGTGCACGCGCCTGCTGTCCCGCCCCAACTCCTCCCAGAATTACGCCTCTATGAATATGCAAATCAATATAAATCGCCCTTAAGCTCAGCCTTCTGTGAAAAGACAATGGGAAAAGCACGGGGGAAAATATAAGAATTTCAGCGAATACCAAGTGGAGGCAAAGAAAAACGTACTATTTGTTGATTTAAACAGTGGTATAATCAACAAAAGGAAGTCGATTGAGTGACATAGCGCGTCAGAGAGACTCGAAAGCTCAAGTTCACAAAGTTGCACAGTGCCAAAATAAAAAGTCACATATCAAAGTCGCCATGAAAAAGCGAGTTGTAGCCCACTGTCTGAGTTCATTAGGGTACAGACAAAAAAATAGGCACACAGTGGGTAAAAAGCACGAAATGTCAACTTTAATCTCGATTTTTCCACTTAAATCACGTAGTTTATTTTGTCATTAAAGTAGAACATCATAAACTTCATCTTAAAATCATTTCATTTACTAGTTTCTTAATTTCCATCGTAACCAAAGTAGCACGTTAAATGCTTTGTTTTGTATTTGATCTTCTTTGTGCTGTGTGTGTGTGAATCACTACGTGCTTCTGTTCTTTCTCCTTCTCCGACAGGACACAGAATCCATTACATTCGTGATATTACAGCTCTCTGAATAATTAAAATACTGAGATGTATACGTGATATCATTTTCATGCTGATTGGAGTGAAAGCATGTTATTAAACATGGGAACACAATGGCACAGTGATTGTTCATGTCTCGCACAAGATGCTGCTGCGCCGTGCGTGACCTTCGATGAAATTTATTGTAGCAGTACTGTCTCTTTCATAAGTACTAACCTTCAGTTCCTGTTCTTACTTTTCTTTCCCCAAATACCCGATCACCACACAATCAGCTCTGTAATAGACGTTAAGCCATCTGTAAGCTTACAACGACGATTCTTCAAAACTTTTAAGGAACATTGAAATATCTTCATAGTACGTGTTTAATTATTCTATCCGTCTATCCTTCCAATGTCACGCCAGTCTCAGCAAATAGGGGCAGGAACAATACGTGAACTTGCTAGCACTGTGTCCTCACATGTTTAATTATTAACAATATAGATTATTTAAATGAAGTTAAAGTTTTATCTGTATAATATAATCAACATATTTTGCTGTATTTCATCTTACAAATGATATGGTCATCATATGTAAATACGCGCTTTATAAAGTGGCTCAGGTTGTGTGATATTATAACTGTAGTGCAAGTTTACAGTGAGGTGATTGTACTTATAAGTACAAACAGTTCTACAAGGAGCACTTAATGGAGTGCATTTATAGTTCTTGGGATGAAACTGTTTCTGAACCGCGAGGTCCGTACAGGAAAGGCTTTGAAACGTTTTGCCGTGGCTGAGGCAGCGTGTGCTTGATGTTGTATACCGATAATTCTCTTTCCGATCAGCTGCTGCTGTGATTCACACTCAGATACAGTGATATAAATACTCCGAGTGGTGCAGTGAGAGAAATATGGAAAAAGATGATCCGCTGTGGCAACCCTTAAAGGGGGCAGCTGAATGAAGAAGTTAGAGTGAGAGTAACAACGCTAAAGCAGTTATGGTATTTAGAATAGTTTGGCTATTCCCTGGACCATTATATTGTTACAAGTTAATTACAATCAGATGCATTACACTAATAAACAATATGCGGTTAATTTCAGTGTATTTATAAAGCCGCGCCAGGAAAATAAGAGTAACCACACAGGGACAGTAGCGCTGCTTTGACGCTGGGTGCCGCCAGTCTGCAAAACCGAGCGCAGATCTTGCGTGTGACAGGGTATGAGCTACCGTGGAAATGTGCGTGGCTTTACGCCAAGTGTAGGTTTAATACATCACGATTTGAACGTGGAAAAGTTCTTACACAACATTTCTGTGTGTACGCACCGTTTATGCATGAAGCCCCTGGTCTTGAGTCTTCAGCTGAAATTTGAAAGCTGAGACCAAAGGGGCAACTCTTATATTAACAGGCAGGCCACTCCATAGTTTAGGGGTCCTGTAACTAAAAGCTCGACCTCTCGCTGTTATTTTGTTAATCCTTGGAATCCTAAGCGGACTGGCATCTTAAGATCTTAATGTGCGCTCTGGTTTGTAAGTCATGATAAGTTCAGATAGGTAAGCCGGACCTCGGCCATTTAAAGCTTTATATGTTAAAAGGAGGAAATCTGCTCAAAGTGTAACGATTTAGGAACTGGAGTTGAGTGTTTGTATTTAAAAATTTTTGTAGCAACATTTTGGATTAACTAAAAGCTGCATATAGGATGATTTGAGCAGCCAGTGAACACCACATTGCAGTATCCTGCATATTTACAACTTAATTTTTCAACTTTTTTAAGATGGAGGAAAAATGTTTTGGACAGTTTTGTAATGTGCACTTTATATGAGACATGCCAGTGTGTCTAAGAGGGGCTAAAACTAATGGGGATCCCATCTGAGTTAAATAATCAGCATCATTCCCTCCAATAATTAACATTTATCTTTTGTGTGTTTGTGTGTTCAAAGATAAGGGTAACCTGTGTGGTAAGAGGGTTGGTTGGGGTGGGCAGAAGGGGAATGGTTAACAGCATTCCTTGCTGCTTTTCTTTTTTAGGCTGCTGCAAGCACAAATTAGCATAATGTCAATGGGTTAATGGATAAGGCCAGAGTACTGCTGTCTTTCTACTATTGAAAACAGAATCGCAATTAGCCATGAAATAAGCTGATACTGACAAATATAAATTGGCAGCCTCAATTCTTTATTAAATGGAGCAGACACTTTGCTTTTGATTTAGGGCATATCAATATCTCTCTATTATAATTAGTGCTGGGCGGTATGACCAAAATTCTATATGACGGTATTTTTCAAAATTATCCTGGTTTCACGGTATTCGATGTTTTTTTTTTTTCCCATGCATGAGTGAATGTTAACCACATTTTCCACTGCAATTACTGCATTAGACTGGCTAAGGATAACCTATTCCACTGTCATGAGAATTGTACAAAAAACATTTTCATGTGCACACAGGTATTAATACAGGTTTGCATGGCCCCATAAAGTAATCGTTTTCAAGGGGTTGGCACTAATGAAGAGAAGGAATCACATTGCATGACAGTTGCAGTCAAAATATTGAACCTTTTTATTGAACAAATTTTGCAAACAATTTAAACTATCATTTTGAGGCATTTAGACTTAGTCAAATATCCAGAGGTGCTTCTCAAAAGTTGTATTGCACTGAATACGTCTTAGAAAAGGAATAAATAGTAAATATGTTTTGTAAACCAACTCCACTTTCTGTTCATGCTAACAATCTCTGTCCACTGACGCGTTAGCTCTATGGATTGTAATGACATTGGTTATCTCAATCCATCGCTTGTTTTTTTTTTTTTTGTCGTAGGCAGCACCTCCAGCAAACGTATCTACAAGTGACGTCTGACTCGAGTGTCCTCTCGCTTTTTCAGTTTTACCTGAGGGCGTGGAGTGTGCCAATCTTAGTTCCATACATTCATGCTACTCCAAAGCATGTTTGTGGCTAAGGTGGTGCAGCAAATTGCTTGTGTTGACAACTTTAGCTCGACAGCATTTGCAGTAAATAGCTGTTTGGTCCACATCTGACCATTTAAAACCGAAGTATCTGCAGACAACAGACACGGCTCATTTTTTCGGCAAACGTTTTTCTGTGTCATCATGTTCAACTCGTCTGCTACAACTTCAGTTTCGAAATATTCTCTGTCCATTTTCACCGCTCAATACCTCCACTAATGCATGTACTATGTTGTATGCGTGTTTAGCGGTGTAGCAGTGAAAAAGGTCCCCCCTTAAACAGTTTCCCACTGCACCACGTTCTGAATGTTGTTTAGGCAATTTAAACCGGTGTTGCGGTATAAGAAAAATCCATATCATTACAAAAGTAAAAAAACGTTTTTAAGTATGAACCGGTATACTGCTCAGCACTAATTATAATAAAAAACTCTTGGGTTGAGACGTGATCTTCTCCGAATGACACTTTGACGTCACGCGAGACAAGAGTTACCATAAAGCAGGGGTCTCAAATTCCGGTCCTGGTGGGCCACAGTGGCTGCAGGATTTTACTCTGACCCTCTTCTTAATCAGTGACCAGTTTTTGCTGCTAATTCACTTCTTGTGAATTCATTTGAATTGACTTGCTCTTGAATACTCGGACCCCTTCATTGTTTCTTTAAACTTAATTAGCAGCAAAACAATAATGAGAATATAAAATGAACCAAAACAGGACCAGCAAACTGTGACCATCATAAAATATCTCTCTATTATAATAAAAAAAATCTTGGGTTGAGACGTGATCTTCTCAGAAAGACACTTTGACGTCCTTCGAGACTAGACTTTACAACCTTTGGAAGCAAGACCCGTGAGACGGTGACACGTCACGCCCTTCTTACAAACAATTTAAAACAAGATCACGGACATCTGACCTCTCACTTCAAGTGCTCTCAGCTCTTTAAAATGTTATACGTTCTAGATTGCACATCAACGACTAAGCGAAGAAGTAAGAGCAGCGCGTCGAAAAGAGATACAATAATAATGTGTGTGCAAATTCAGAAAATAAGGAAAGTAATAATCAGCTCGGACCAAGTGGAATTGAAAACCTCGTAGGTCCAATCGGGGTCAGAAATGAAAGACTTCATAAAGACGTTCAGAAACGTTGGTGCGATACACGCATGCAGAGCAAGTTAGAGATTAGGAAAGCAGTGCAATTCGAAAGTATCAAAAAAAAGAAAGTAAATACAGTGGAAGCTCGAGATACGAACAGCTCTGTATACGAGAAATTCAAGATACGAGGAAAGTATGAGCAAAAAATTTGGATCTAAATACGAGCATTGGCTCGCGGAACGAGGCACGAGCCAGGCTGTAGGTATGCGTGACGCGTTTCCCGATCCGCCTCGTCTCGGGGATTCACCCAAGCTGACGCTGCCCGCCCGTCAGCTCACTCAGTGTTCCTTGTTCTCCTGTAGCGTGAGGATCTACGCGTTTGTGCGCTTGTGATTTCATTGTTTTTTTTGCATTTAATGTGAAAATAATTATTCCACGAGAGAGCCTTCCTGAATCAGAGGGGGACTCTCCTTCCCCACAGTAACCCGTTTCCTCCTCCTCCTCACCTCCCTATCGTCTCCCTCAAGCCAGCCAGGACTCTTCATAAAGGTAAACTACAGTTATAATATTTACCAGTGTTATTTATTAAAGGTAAACTACAGTATATATTATTTGTTAGGAAAATTGATTTTTATGTTTATTTTTGGGGGTGCGGAACAGATTAACTGGATTTCCATTATTTTCAATGGGGAAGTTTGTTCTAGATACAAGAAATTCGCTATACGAGCTCAGTGCTGGAACGAATTAAACTCTTATCTCGAGGTTCCACTGTATCACATTAGCACCAAAACTGAAATTATTCCTCGATGAAATAATGGAACAGCTAAAAGAGATTGAATATATGGACAGAAGTGATATGTCAGAAGTATGTAGATATTGTCAGACTAAAGTTTAAGTCAGAGACTTGTAGATTGTCTAATTCGTGTTGGCATCAGGGGTAAGTAGTGTTGCCTCCCAGTGAAGAGGCGTATCCGCGAGAATTAAAAGATTTGTTGTTTGGTGAAAGTGAAATCCACAAACACTACAGGCGAAAACTCCCAAGTCTACAATAATGTTTTCGTGTTCGCATCATTCAATGCTCAAAACGTAGATTTACACGATTCTGGACCATACGCTATGAGAATCTGTGGTCCTGCAACAATTAAAGCTACGACATGCTTAATTTCGAAGAAACCACAATTTGGTCAGGTGTATATTTATGATCACAGAGAAGCGCTGCAGCATAGAATCGAAAGAGTATGTAACTATTTCCATGAAAATAACAATCTCTTTAAATTGTATATCTGGATAACCAAACCTGGGGGTGGGCGAGCAGGGGTGGAGTCCCCTAGTAAGTAAAAATTGCTCCCACATTATTATTTTGAAGTACATCTTTTTAAGCTAATAATTACAATCAAGTGCTTTCTGTAGCTCAGAGTGAGGCTTCTACACCTCAGTGGGTAATGTGGCCCAGTTCTCTTGGAGAAGCTCCTCCAGTGGTCTTCAGTTTGATGGGGGTCCTCCTTCTAACTGTGAATTTCAGCTCTTCCCATAGGTGTTCAGTTGGATTGAGGTCAGGATTTTAGAACATTCCAGCATTTTATTTCTGCTCCATTCTGCTGAGCTTTCTGACCCTGAGCCGTACTTTTGGCTCCAGAATGCTTTCATGGTCTTCTGATTTGATTGTGTCCAGCACAGATTGAAGGCATTTGGTGCGAAAGGCAGCACAGCAACCTTAAATCATGCCTTGGTTACTGAGGAGATATTTCTATGGTTATTATTTACTGTAAGATTAAACTGGACTAGCAGATTAGAAGGTGGAAGAATGGAAGATATGAAATGTAAATATGTTGTAAGAGTTTTCTGGCGTTGACTACATTCCCTTGAAACTCCTATCTTCATTTAGGGTAATGAAGGCAGATGTTTTGAGGTCAAGTAGTTCTACTTTCCAATGATGGCGCTGGAGAGTGGTGACATGTTACATGCCAATTAGCACGTACAAGTTAGTGATTGCTGGGATTGGCCCTCTGACCCTGTCCTGGATAAATGGGTTAGGAAAAAAGACAGACAGATGGATGTAGAAATTTGTCTAGACTCTGTCCATGTGACAAAAAGGACCTTCTAAGCATATAGAGGAATTCAGTCACTAGAGGGCGATGTATTCTTTCAAGGTAAGATATTTCAGGAATGGAAAACGGATATTTCAAGGTCAGGTAGTTCCACTCTCTAACCATGGCACCAAATGCTGCATTCACCTGCTCTTGGATGGATGTAAATCCGAGTTGTCGGGTCAGAGATACCACGTGAACTCTCAACAAAACTAGGAATTACAGCTCGGTCAAAATAAAGCTGTCCGTGATGTTATGCTGAACTTTCGCCTTTGTCAGTTGTTTAAAATAAAACGTACAACCTGGTCAGCTGGAAAAGCCATTGTTTTTTTTGGTTAAATTGCATTTGGAGCAAAGTGATGACACATGTATTATGTTTCTTTTGTTTTCTTATTTCCACCAAAAATGCAGTTTATCTTTAATTGCCTTTTTTGTTTAAATAGACCAAGTAACAAATCTTTGGAAATCTTGCATTTTTCTGAAAAGTCTGACCAAAAACCCCCTTGAACGTAGTGCAATGGGAAGGTGTAATGTCACAACTCGGAACTCTGTGTAGGCTGAGAGCACATGAATGGTGATGTACAGGGTGGTCCAGATCCAATTATGCAATTTCCATTACACTATAACTTATTACGTTTATTACATAGAAAATCACCCGAACAATCCCGCATCATCGAGAAGTGTGCGAACTGACGACATGAATTGTCTTCGCGCTGAACTGGAATCGTCCGTGCATAAATCAAAGTCATCCAGACGATCTGGATCTGCATAATTAGATCTGGACCACCCTGTATTCATGTGGATTGGTACATGCAAGTAAGAATTTGGCTGGAAGCTGTAAATGTGGCAGTAAGGATCATATATAGATTTAACCCATGAGAGTGGCAGTTCTTCTCTGCTGTAAACAACTTTTCCCAGCAGCCCCCACATAACCAATTGAACACAATTTGTTGGAGTAGCACAAGTGACACTTTAGGTCAAGGTGTTAAGTTCCAGCATCTCACAGCTGGTTGGTTAGTATTTTTGATGAGTTCTGCAGTTGTAGCCTCGGCTAACTTTACCTTCTTTTTCTTTTTTTCCCCTTTCTTTTCTCAGATGCACGCTGACGCAGTCCTCCTCTAAATTCAGTTTATGTAGTGCTTTTCCACGGTGAACGCCATTCCCACAAATTCACAGGTATCGTATTGCACTCTTTCCATGATTCCACCATTAAAGTGACTTGCTTCGGTCATACAGGGCTATGGTGGCAGAAGCTCAACTAACCACTGTGTCACTTTCTGAGGTGCCTTCCATGCTCATTTGTTTTTGAGGTACTCTCATTCTGTATTTCTGAGTAGATGGTGGGTGCACACTGTGAGGTGAGGTGGATTCTGTCGTTTTTTATATTGTGGTGCCTTTCAATAGCAGCCCAGGCCCATTGATGTTTGTTCTTCTGCGCAGGACCACCATTGTTTCTTCCCCTCTCTATTCATGTGAGCCTTCTTGAAGTATTGTGAGGTATCTTCATATCAGACAGCTGATGAATTTACAACCCCTGAAGGTCAGCTCAATCAGATCTTAGGTTCACTTTTTACTTGTTGGGATTTCCTTTTCCATTCTGCATTTAACAACAACAAAATGTATTTCTATAGCACATTTTCATTCCAATGATGTAGCTCAAAGTGCTTTACATAATGAAGAAAGACGGAATAAATAAGACAATACAGTAGAATTAGGGAACACTAATTTAACATAGAGTAAAAGTAAGGTCCGATGGCCAGGGAGGACAGAAAAAACAAACAAAAAAAAAAAAGCTCCAGATGGTTGGAGAAAAAAATAAAATCTGCAGGGGTTCCTAGGCCATGAGACCACCCAGCCCCCTCTAGGCATTCTGCTTAACATAAATGACCTCAATCAGTCCTCATTGTATTCAGGGTTCACATGGAAGAGCTTGATGATGACGGTTATATGGACTTCTGACCTTTAATCCATCAATGTAATTAATAATAATTTTTTGCATTTATATAGCACTTTTCTCACTACTCAAAGCATTCAGCAATTGCAGGTTAAGGGCCTTGCTCAGATTGCCAGTGCAGATCCCTAGCCTCAGAGCCACCACTCCGCCCCTAATGTAGGGACATCACAGTGCTTTGATCAGGTGGTGGTGGTGCAGATCGCCACCACAGAAAACCAGAAAAAGAACAGAAGAGAAAGTAGGGGTTAGTACTGATTATGGAGCTACCAGGAATGGTATTGATAATTCAATGCATATACAGAGTATCACGGTTAAACTAAAATGAAGTTATGAGAAAGCCATGTTAAAATAACGGGTTTTTAGCAGTTTTTTTTAAAAATGCTCCACTGTATTAGCCTGGTGAATTTCTATCAGTAAACACGTATTCCAGATTTGAGGTGCCTAACAGCAGAAGGCTGCCTCACCACTTCTTTTAAGTTTGGTTCTCAGAATAATAAGCAGACACTCATTTGAAGATCTAAATTACTACGATTTGGAGTGTTAAGATGATAGACATTCTGAAATATAAGATGGAGCAGATTATTGAAGGCTTTGTAAACCATCGGCAGGATTTTAAAGTCAATTCTAAATGACACAGGTAACCAGTGTAGTGACGCTCAGACTGGGGTGATGTGATTGGATTTTCTTTTCCTAGTTAAGATTATAGCAGCTCCATTCTGCACTCATTGTAATCGATTGATGTCTTTTTTGGGTGGTCCTCAGAGGAGTGCATTACAGTAATCTAGCTGACTGAAAACAAAAGCGTGAACTCATTTCTCAGCATCTTGTAATGTTATAAGAGGTCTAACTTTTGCTATATTTCTTAATTGAAAAAATGATGTCCTAGTGATCTGATTAATATGTGATTTAAAATTCAGGTCCGAGTCAATAGTTACCCCTAAATTCTTTACCTCCGTCTTGACTTTTAATCTTAATGCATCAAGATTATTTCTAATAACCTCATTATATCCATTTATACTAATCACAAAAATTTGTTTTCTCCTTATTTAGTTTGAGAATATTAGATACTTTTTTAATCCCAAGGGGAAATTCACATACTCCAGCAGCAGCATACTGATAAAGAACAATATTAAATTAAAGAGTGATAACAATGAAGGTATAACAGACAATAATTTTTGTATAATAACATTTACCCACCAGGGTGGAATTGATATTACTACTCATCCATTCAGAAACACAAGTAAGACATTGGGTCAATGAATCAAGAGAGTCGGGGTCATCAGGCGCTATTGATAAATAGAGTTGTGTGTCGTCAGCATAGCTGTGGTAGCTTACATTTTAGAAGCTCTGCAGCCCTTGTCCGTTTCTGAGCTTTCTTTAGATGACTGTCGTCTATGGTGATAAAGTAACATGCCTGAGTGCAGCTTGGTCTGCTGTTTGTAGAAATGATGAGATAAGCTTGCACAGGAATGCTACACCACCTCACATGAGCCTTCCACCAGGACACGCCAGTGTGTGTGGCTGTTTAAAAGGACCTGATGATGTCACAAGGAGCACAGATGGCTGAGGCATCCCATGCCAATCGTCCTTCTCACTTCGGTGCAGGAGTCACGAGGGCCACTTCAACAGTGAGATTGACAGGAGTGCTTGAACACCAGCTGGATGTAATGGCTGGATATTGGCGGGTGCCGTTTAGACCTCTGGGTGAAGAGGAAGGAAGGCAGTATGTCCGCTGTTGCTTGTAAATAATTGTCTTGCTGACAAATGAAGAGGAGACACACATGGCATCGGGTGGGTTAGAAATATGAGTTTCCTAGTTGAAATTTTCACTTCAGAGCACTTCAGTGTGGGAGCTCAGACTGGGACATTGCAGAGGAAACAACACTTCCTGAATTATCTGAGTTGTGACATAACAATGACCTTTCCTCTCAGTCAGTAACATAAAACAGAATAAATGACGAGTTTAGTCAGAAATTACATTTTTGTGGTTGAATTGTATTGGGAGTGGAATGATCGATTTTTAATGTGTTTAGTTGCTCTTTGTTTTCATGAAATATCAGTTTGTGTTTAATTGCTTCTTGTGTGTACCGATTGGCAAATCAGCAGTTACCTAGCATTTCTCCCAGAAATCCCACCTAAAATTCAGATGAATAAAACTGAATGTCAATTGGAAACGTCATATGTCAGAATCAGAAAGAATACGGGAAGCTTTCTAGACAGCCGCTTTTCTGCAGATAACAGTCGGCATGCTGTACATGTGAAAGGAGGCCTCATGGCTGTCTGCACGCCATTCCAGTTACAGGCACTTCAGGACGCTCTAATCTCTGGCTCCAGCGAGACGTCTCGTTACCCAAAGTACCGTATCTACTTGCGTTTAAGTTCTCCCGCGGGTAAGTCAGGGCTTGATTTTACTGTAGAATTTCTGGTATTTTATAAAGTTGGTCGTATAAGTCGAATGTGGAAAACTCGCACTGTTGGTCCAAGAGATTACGATATGCCAGCGCCCACCTGAGAGAGTAACCACGGGGCACATAGCCTTTTGTTTCTATGTATTGTGCCTACGTGACCACAAGGTAATACCCAAACTATTCTGAAGTGACGTTTGCACTGATTTGTGTTTTTTGTATCTCACCCCCTCATACACCTTTATCGTAAGAGCATCCCTTATCTACGATCAGAAGAAAATAGGAAGCTGCTTTTAAATGAAACGCCGTTGAAGTGGCGAAAGAAATTGGTAACTGAGCTGCTGCAACGAAATTCGATGTGCCTGAGAAACTGGTGCAAAATTGGAGGAAGCAAGAAGATGAAAAGAAAATTAAGTGTCGTATTTTTGAACGGGCGTATAAGTCGGGGGTCTGGTTTTATGATCAATTTTTTGGGTTTTAAGACCCGACTTATATCGGAGTCTATATGGTAGGTTGTGTGCTGCCAGTGAAAGCACTGACGTGAATGTTGCTTGTGTTTGTCTCGGAGAGATTCTTTTGTCATGTTGGAGTGCCCAGCACAGACCTGACTGTAGAATGACCAGGAGGGGGTGGCTGGCAGAGGTCTGCAGGACTGTGAGTGTGGCTGACACTGTCTGTTCTAACTGACCGTGGATCTCTTAGGGGCTCATCTTCTCCACTGAAGCTGCTGACTGGAGTTTCTCTTCTCCTTACTCTTCACAGCCCACTGATCAAACTAATTGACAGGTCTCCATGTATGATTAATCAGTTTGAAAGTACTTTGTTTTACTGTCTGTGCAAAGAGACTTCTCTGTCTATAGCCATTCACTATGGAATTATTAAGTTTATTTACAGTCAGGTCCGTAAGCATTTGGACAGTGACACAATTTTCATAATTTTGGCTCTGTGATCCACCACAATGGATTTGAAACAAAGCAATCAAGATGGGATTGAAGAGAAGTCTTGCAACTTTAATTCAAGGTGTTTATAAAAAATATTGTATGAGCCATTTAGGAATGGCAGCCATTTTTAAGTGCTTCTCCCCCCCCCCCCCCCCGATTTCTAAGGGGCTCGAAAGTATTTTAAAATTTGACTGCCAGGCTATTCCACAAACAGGTGTCAGCAGGTCCCTTGTTATTCCATTGACCATTAAGCAGGTAGAAAGTTTGGAGTTGATTCCAAGTGTGGAATTTGCTTATCACTGCAATCTCTCAATATGAGGTCCAAAGAGCTGTCTGTGTAAGTAAGAGGAGGCCTTAGATAACCTCACAAAAACACCAGGAGTGGGCAAACCAGCCATCTGGCACATTCTGAAATACAAGTAGCACACGGGAGAGCTCAACAACACCAGATGCTCTGGACAACCCCATCTGCTGGATGATCGCAGAATTCTGTCCTTGGTGAAGAAGAACCCCTTCATGACATGCAGCCAAACCAAGACCACTCTCCACAGTGGGGTACAATCGAGAGAAGACTTCATGAAAGTAAAGGCAGAGGGTTTACCACAAGGTGCAAACCACTGGTAGACTTCAAGGAATAGGAAGGGCAGATTAGACTTTGCACAAAAACATTTTTTTTAAAGCCTGTCCAGTTCTGGAACAATTTTCTTTGGATAAATGAAACCAAGATCATTGTGTACAAGAATGATGGACAGAGAAGAGTATGGAGAAGAGAAGGAGCAGCTCATGATGTGATGAGTACCACATCATCAGTGAGACACGGTGGAGGCCTTGTTATGGCCTGATCGTGAATGGCTGCCAGTGGAAGTTGGTCACTGGTGTTTATTGCTGATGTGACCACTGACAGAAGCAGCAGGATGATTTCTGAAGTGTAGAAGGCGCTATACTGTCTGCTCAGAGTCAGACAAATAATGCAGAATTGACAGGATGACACTTCACAGTACAGATAGACAACAAGCTAAATCATACTGGGATAGCAAACCAAGGGCTTTACAACGCAGGGTAGTGTAAGATTCTTCAATGGCCAAGTCAATCAGCTGACCTCCACCCAACTAGACATGCAGGTCACTTGTTGAAGACAAAACTGAAGGCAGAAAGGCCAACAAACGAGCAGCACCTGAAGACGGTGGCAGTAAAGGATCACCGGTGTGGGGGACTCGGCACTTGGAGATGGCCATGGGCTCAGACTTCAGGAAGTCATTGACTGGAAAGGATTTTCAGCCAAATATTGACAATGATCCTTATATTTATGATTATATTAGTTTGTCCAAAGACTTGAAATTTTTTGAAATGGGTGGCCCATGTATAAAAATGGCTGTCTTTTCTAAACGGCTCATGCGATATTTTTCTTAAACCCCTTGAATTAAAGGTGAAAGTCTACACTTCTATCACATCTTGATTGTTTTGTGTCACATGCATTGTGGTGGCACACAGAGCTGAAATTCCGAACATTATGTCACTGTCCATAAACTTCTGAACCCGCCTGTACCTGTGAACCTGTTACAGGACTCTGAGCCTGCACTGATGTGAGTAAAGTGCACACCCGGCCCGGCACGGCACAATGCTTTATCTCAGTGAGTAAGGGCTGCCCAAACAGGTACCTGCCTTGTGAATTTTGGGAGTTTCAGATTGAATCTATTTCAGATTTATTTCAAAAGGGCTGACATTTGATTGTAGAAGAGTGCTTGCTTGCTTTACGTGTTACTCTGCACCTGCTATGCAGCGCTGCACTATTTTTCAGATCCTTTTTTCCACATCATTTCCACGGTCAGCCTATTTGTAATTCTGAATGCTTAGCGTATTATCTTAATTTGTACAGTAGATGGAGCAGATTTTTCTACCCCACTGTTCATTTTTGTTTTGATCCACATGTGTTCTTCAAAGCCGATTTTTAAACACTTTTCCAGTGTCATCCCGCGGCTGCTCCCATTTATGATTCACTCTTAGGTTGAAGATCCTTGGCTGTTGTTTCAAGCTAAGACATTCTCACTACTAACTCACGTGAGCAACACCTGTCATAATTCTGATTTTCTGTGTTATTTTTGTAACTCTTTAAATCCCCAGAGCCTTTTCAGTGTCCGCAATGCACAAATTAGGTACCTCATCCAGGTTGAGCCTTCACACCATTTGTCTCCATCTTGCTTGATTCACAATACCTAAAACAATGAGACAGATTAAAAATATTGAGTTTGATCGCCATAAGTTACTCTTTGACTGCGGGCTCCTGTCTTGTACCCGCTCCCCAAGCCGGCACGATTATAACATACGCTGCCATCCTGGAGTGGCAGCAAAGAGAAGGAAAAAATTAGATAAAGAAATAATCTGGGGTGTGAGCGACCAGCACTACTTCAAAACTACGCCACCACAAGTACAGAAACACCCCAGAGAAGGCAAAGTTCAGTTACAAGACAATTATTATTAACCCTTTTGGCCCCTGGATGTTCTGTTTTTATGGGAAAAAAATATTTTGTGAAATATTCTACCCTTGGGGTGTCTAGGAAGCTCAAAAATGAAAAACAAAAAAATTATCACTATTATTATCCAATAGCTGCCAAATACTTCTTCTTTCACTTCCGTGTTTTGTGGACTGTTATGCCAGTGTCTCCAGTCTGCGCTAATAGTAGCACACCCGGCTACAAACGTGCCTGTGCTTTACAAAAATGGCTGCATATTTATGTACTAGTAATAGGATTTTAGGGCTGAAAGGGTTAACTAATAAAGCATTGGAGACAACAAACAAACCCCTGTATACATAACACCGCCCTGCAGAGAATCGTGAAACAAAACAATTAACAACATACACCCCTAATACACAAATGTGAAAAGTTTAGTGAAACCCGAGACCTTTAAATATTCACTGTTAGAGATGAACATCGACAGTCTGTTATGGTGAAACATGGGCCGAGCCGTACTTCCTGTTCAGGGAAACATACCGCTATCCAGTCCCTTATGCTGGCCCGTCGGGTCCTCTCCTGAGTGACTTTACCTCGTTCATAAACTGAAGGAAAACTGATTGTGACTGAAATGAGCCCGGGTTCACCTGACTTTTTCCATGCAGGTTGAGTAGCTTTCCCCTCTTGCCTTTTTTTTATGGCGTCTGGCGCGCTCCTCTCTTCTCCTCGCTCACCTTTCTCCCGCCACACATTTACATACAGCTTGGCTCCTTCCCATACAATTTGTTTGGCCCTCCGAGTCATGTGCTCCCCTCCCTATGTACCATTGGCCGGACTTACACATTCAGCCATTCCACCCTTAACAGGAAGGGGGAACGGTGCAAACTGACAGAGACACAACACACGGCATATCCAAGACAACTGTTAGTCTGATTCTGCACCTTCTATCTGCCATCCACCGGTGGCATTTTTTAAAACTAAATGCAGCCTACACTAGGCCGCTGTGTTTTGTTTGTTAACTAAGTAGTTTACTGATAAAAAGCTCAAACTCAGCAGAATAAAAGCGTCTGCTGAATAAATAATCATAATAAGGAATTGCTTAAAGATCATTACAGTGTAGCATTTAATAGATTAATTTGTGAAACACAGGCTCGCGATGCCTCAATTTATTTAAAATAGAGAGAGATCCTGACCTCGAATCTACTGGACGTGAATCATGAAGCCACATAGCTGGGTAAAGATAAAACAAAGACTCGGTTTAATGTGTTTAAGTGATTTTGTCAGGGCCTCATTCCGCAGGTGTGTTATAGGCTGTGCCAAGTGCCCCAGTTCCACGTTTCTTGTTGGTTGTGCCACTTTGCTCGATGAGTCCTACTTTTATTTGTAGACTGTTCATGAGCCACAAGCACTTCATGCTATGCAGACGTGCCACACGCAAAAAAGTAAAACCCTTCATGAAAATAAAACCTAAAAAGGCACGTTCACATGTATACATAGTACTGACACTCGGATATATTCAAATATTTACTTGGTTTTAATTTAATCCTTAATTCTGGATAATTTTACAGCCCTGTGTGGTTTACAAATGAAACAACAGACCATTGCATTGTGTGTAATAACACCATTGATTTCTATAGCACGTTGTTGTACAAGGCATGTAGCTCAAAGTGCTTTACAAGAACTTAAAGAAAAATGGCAAGAAAAGAAAGAAAAACACAAATTAGAAATATTTATATGAATAATGAAATCAAAAATAGTAAATATGAATACATCAATGTGCGCTTAAATAATTCAGATATACTGTACAAGTAAAAGATAAAGTAGAGGCCTTAATTATGGATTTATTTTAAGACTTTCATGATCTGTGATGATACGGTCTGATGGCAAGGGAGGACAGAAAAATTGAAATCAATCCAGCTGGGTAAATCCTGAAGAAAACCTAAATCTTTGGGGGTCCACAAGGCTAAGAGACCAGCCAGCTCCTAACTGGCCATTCTGCCTAACATACACTACCAGTCAGAAGATTTAATTTTTTCAGTTTTTATGGAGATGCACACAGTTTCATGAAATCAAAGCATAGAACAAATTAAAAAAACAATAAGTTGAGGAGCCATTACGTGTACCAAATGTTATTCAAATGTGTGGTTCATCAGAGTATCTGATTGCCAGTCTGTGGTAATCCTTGTGATACTGAGTGCCAGTCACCAACTCTGCCTTCAGTTAAAGACCCCCAGACCATCACACTTCCTCCATGTTTGACAGCTGGTGTCACACACGGTTTAGCCATCCTGTCACCAACTTGATGTCCTACAAGCACCCTACCCGATGAATCAAAGATTCAAATTTGGATTCTTCAGTTCATAAGACCTTCTTCCAGTCTTCAGTAGTCCACAGCTGCTATTTCAAGGCCCCATTTTTGTCCCTTTAAGGAATAATAATAATAATTCTTTGCCTTTTATATAGCGTTTTTCTCACTACTCAAAGCACTCAGCAATTGCAGTGGCTTTTTTTCCTGCCACTCGGCCTGTCACACCTCCAGTACAAAGTGACCCTTGGCTTTTGCCCACCTGTGCTGTGAGGCGCCGGTGAGCTGGTGACCCTCAGAAACTTGCCTTCTGATTGGCTCGTGTTTTCAGAGTTTCTTCCTGTTTTCCAATTGCCTTTGGATTGTGTAGGACACACCACTTTACTCATTGATACTTTGATTTGTTCTTTTGTAATTTCTCTAAATCAAAGGTCTGGAATTCTAAGTGTAATGATGCTCTGCCTCATTTCATTTGTTGATTGCCATTTTCTTGCCATTATCACTGAACTTCAGATGGCATCGTAACACAGTCTGCTCCATCTCTGCTTTAAGACTCACAGAGGGTTTTTAAGTAATCAGCACAAGTTGGGACACCTGTGCAAATTGTTTCCTTTGAGTTGCAAGGCTTCATTTACTTGAATTGCTGCAGAGCATCTGTAGGTTGTAACCTGTTAAGTTTTTTCCTGATGAAGGCCCATTTGTAATATTCTGAAACTTCCTGTTTTCAGTTCTTGCTAACCTAAACTACAAATTTGGGCCTCTGGCAGTTTGCTGCTTACCTTTTCACCATTTTAGGTCATTCATTGCATTTCAACTGATTTTTCATTTTAAGAAATAATTATTTGTTCTAAAACTTTTAAACCAGTAATGTAAATGTGCTTCAGCAGTTCGTATTTTTTTCAAGCTGCATCCCAGCAGTGAGACTCAGTGACAGTTGAGGTGTCCAACAATAACAACACCATTTATTTCTATAGCACATTTTCATACAACTGATGTAGCTCCAAGTGCTTTTACATGATGAAGAAAGAAAAAAAAGATAAATAAGAAAATAGAATTAGAACATTAGAACACTCTAGACGAGAACAGGCCATTCAGCCCAACAAAGCTCGCCAGTCCTATCCACTTATTTCTTCCAAGACAACATCAAGTCGAGTTTTGAAAGTCCCTTACGTCTTACTGTCCACCACACTACTTGGTCTCTTATTCCAAGTGTCTGTCGTTCTTTGTGTAAAGAAAAACTTCCTAATGTTTGTGCGAAATTTACCCTTAACAAGTGTCCAACTGTGTCCCCGTGTTCTTGATGAACTCATTTTAAAATACAAGTCTCGATCCACTGCACTAATTCTCTTCATAATTTTAAACACTTCAATCATGTCACCTCTTAATCTTCTTTTCTTAAACTGTAAAGGCTCAGCTCTTTTAATCTTTCCTCATAACTCGCCCCCTGTAGCCCTGGAATCGGCCTAGTCTCTCTTCTCTGGACCTTTTCTAGCGCTGCTATGTCCTTGTAGCCTGGAGACCAAAACTGCACCACAGGACTCAAGATGAAGCCTCACCAGTGTGTTATAAAGGCTGAGCAGAACCTCCTTGGACTTGTACTCCGCACATTGTGCTATATAACCTGACATTCTGTTAGCCTTCTTAATGGCTTCTGAACACTGTCGGGAAGTTGATAGCTTAGAGTCCACTATGATTCCTAAATCCTTCTCATAAGGTGTACTCTCGATTTTCCGACCGCCCATTGTGTATTCAAACCTAATATTTTTACTTCCTATGTGTAACACTTTACATTTACTGACATTAAATTTCATCTGCCTCAAATCTGCCCAAGCCTGGCTGCTGTCCAAGTCCTTCTGTGATGATATAACGGATTCCAAATTATCTGCTAATCCACCTATCTTGGTATCATCTGCAAACTTAACCAGCTTGTTACTTACATTCCTATCTAAACCATTTATATATATTAAAAATAGCAGCTGCCCTAGCACTGACCCCTGTGGAACACCACTCTTAACATCGGCCTGTTCTGATGAGGTTCCTCTCACCATCACCCTCTGCTTCCTGTGTCTGAGCCAATTCTGCACCCATCTAAAAACATCATCCTGAACTCCCACTTCTTTTAACTTGATGCCCAACCTCTCATGTGGCACCTTATCAAATGCTTTCTGAAAGTCCAGATAAATAATCTCATCTGCTCCACTTTGATCGTATCCTTTTGTTTCCTCCTAATAGATTTTCAGCATGTTAGTAAAACGCAACCTCCCTCTTCTGAACCCATGCTGACTGTTCAGAATAACTCCTGTCCTTGCCATGTGTTGCTCAATCTTAACATTAATAATTCCTTCCTTTAATTTTCCTGTTAAGCTTACTGGCCTATAGTTGCTTGGATCTGCCCTGTCACCCTTTTTATATAATGGGATGATATTTGCCATTTTCCAGTCCTTCGGAATCTTTCCAGTGCGCAGTGACTTCCTAAAAATATGTGTCAAGGGTTTATATCTGTACTCACTAGCCTCCTTAAGAACACGAGGATAAATATTATCTGGTCCTGCTGATTTGTTTGATTTCAGCTTATTTAATCTGAGCAGCACTTCTCTCTCTATAATTTCCAAATCCCTCAGTACCTCCTTAGTAGTCCCTGTTACTGCTCTGAGGTTATCCACTTGCTCACTTGTAAACACCTCAGAAAAATGTAAGTTTAGGGCATCTGCTATTTCACTGTCTGTATCTTTTAATTCCCCTTTACTATTCCTGATGAACTTGACCTCCTCCTTGACTGTTCTTTTACTACTAAAATACTAAAAGAATCTCTTAGGGTCATCTATCACCTTATTTGCTCTATTCCTCTCCAACTGTCTTTTAGCCTCCCTGATATCCTTCTTAATGGTTGCCCTCATGTTCTCATACATGCTACGATTCACTTTGCAGTCATTAGTCTTATATGCCTTATACAGCAGTTTTTAAATCTTTATTAATCCACCGTGGAGTTTTTTTAAGTTTCCTATTAATTCCATATTTAGGTCTGTATCTGTCCTGCATTACATGTAAAACATTTTTAAACCTGTCCCACTGCTCCTCGACTGTCTCCACATTTAAAAGCTTATCCTAGTCTATCCTACTTAGACTTTTTCGCATCTGTTCAAAATTAGCCCTACCAAAGTTCAACTTCACAATTTTAGTCTTTGCATCTGCACTCTTACATAATGCTGAGAATTGTATTACATTATGGTCACATGACCCTAGTGGTCCAATCACCACTACACCCTCAATTCTATCCTGATTATTACAGAATACTAAATCCAGACAGGCTTCACCCCGTGTTGGTACTTTAACATGCTGTGTTAACAAACAGTCACTGATTACTTTTAAAAACTCCTGCTCTTGTGCTCCTCCATCTGCAAGGCTATCCCAGTTAATATTTGGATAATTAAAGTCCCCCATGACTATATTATCCCCCTGTAAACTTGCCTTTTTGATATTACTACAAAGACGTGTGTTGAAATTACTGTCTGAATTGGGTGGTCTATAACACACTCCTAAAATAAGACCTCTTTCCCTAATATTTTCCAGGCGAGGCCACACGTCCTCACTAAGATGGGGCTCATCATCCAACTGAAGAGGTCTTACATTTAAACCCTGTTTGGCATAAACAGCAACCCCACCTCCTTTTCTGTTCTGTCTGTCCATCCTAAAAAATGTGTATCCCTCTATGTTACACTCATCCCCATCTTTGTTATTTAGCCAGGTTTCCGCTATTGCTATAATATCATAATTATGCTCTGCTACATACTACTCCAACTCACTTACCTTATTTTTGATACTTCTAGCATTAAGGCAGGCTATTAGGGAACACTAATTAACTTGGAATAAAAGCAAGGTCTGATGGCCATTGAGGACAGAAATAAACAAAAAAAAAAACTCCAGATGGCTGGAGAAAAAAAAAAAAAAATCTGCTGGGATTCTAAGGCCACGAGACCACCCGGCCAGCCCATTCTAGGCATTCTACCTAACATAAATGACCTCACAATCAGTCCTCATTGTATTCAGGGTTCACATGGAAGAACTTGATGATGATGGTCATAATGTAGGAACATCACGGTGCTTTGATCAGGTGGTGGTGGTGCAGATCGCCACCACAGAAAACTGAAAAAAGAACAGAAGAGAAAGTAGGGGTTAGTACTGATTATGGAGTTATTTACCCTGAGTTATTTACTAACATTCTACAGCGTAAAGTCACAAGTAGAGTGCAGAGCTTCCCTTGTACATATACAAAGTACAGCGATGGCAAAAGTGCGACGTGCATTCTTGCTCCGATGTAGAACCGTCGTCATGATCTGAGCTCACCTCTATTATAGCGCATCTTTATGTGAAAATAGCAGTGTCAAATGTGGGGGGGGGGGTGGGGGGTT
>JANRMT010062791.1:178396427-178413626 GCA_026402145.1 Polypterus bichir lapradei | reverse complement strand
AATCAAATGTATGTTTTTATTCTAAAATAGTAAGAATATGAGCAGCTCACTTCTCAAAATGGACTTGTCGAGGAATCGAACCCGTGAAGTTTTGATTACCAGTCAAAAGTGTATACCGTTGCGCCACCGAAGTGGTCGTAGCAAATGCGTGTCAATGTCGCACCCTAACGTACGTTCTTTTTCTGCAGTTATATTCTTGAATAGAAGCGCACTTGTTCTTTTATATTTGTACCTTTTGTGAAAGTGTTTCTTTGACATTTGGGCTTCAAGCTTCACAAAGTATATACTTCATGTCTACATTTTATCAATTATTACTAAAACATGAAAAACGTTTCTGTTTTAACAATGTGTTTACATAGATCGTTGTAGACACGGAACACACATGAAATGCATGTGTTCCAAATAACGATATATATTATACAACTCTAAGCATCTGACACACAGGTAAATAGACTTGAGCTGAGAAAACTGTGCGCCTGTGGGGGGTGTGATAGCAGGCTGCTTGCTGCTTATCGACACATTTACAGGACAAAAGATGCTGATGGAGAGGTGCAAAGCGATTTAAGGTGGGACGGATCTACAAGTTTTTTCGTAGGCTCTGGTAATTCTAGTGTTAATGACAATAGGATTCCATTTTTTTTCCCCAAAAAGCATCAAGTTGAGTTTTGAAAGTCCCTAAAATCTTACTGTCCGCCACACTATCTGGTCGCTTATTCCAAGTGTCTGTTGTTCTTTGTGTAAAATAAAAACTTCCTAATGTTTGTGAGAAATTCACCCTTCACAAGTTACCAACTGTGTTCCCGTGTTCTTGTTGAACTCATTTTAAAGTCACCGTCTCGATCCACTTGACTAATTCCCTTCATCATTTTAAACATGTCAGTCATGTCATCTCTTAATCTCTGTAAAGGCTCAGCTCTTTTAATCTTTCCTTTTTAATTTTTCTGTGATGGGTGCTGTCTTAGGGTGACCCTGTTTTCCTCTTTATATTCTTTGCTATGCAGTACCACTGTAGTTCATCATGCCCCCATTTCTTTTATATTTTTAACCCAGGAAATTAGACTGAGCACCCAAATAGGCAGAAGAATAAGTTACACATTTCTTCATGTATTATAGATATTATGCCCAAAATAGCAGCGTACGACGAATGTGACAAAACTACCATTAAAAGCTAAGAAGCAGTTAATCTTGTGTCCATATGCTTATAAAGCGGGCTCTGTCTCTTGTCGGGCTTGGTCTTTGTTCACATTAGGCCTTTGAATCAAGTGGGCGATGCCTTGGCCTGTGTTTTGTCTTGGTAGAGTATTATATTGCTCTACTTTCCCCTTTTGTATTAATATGTAGCCTTTGTCAGAATGCCTCAAATCTCACAGACTTACCACTGTCTGTAAGGTATTATAGTATATAACTTCTCCCCACCTTCCCTTCTACATTTATAACCTCAGGCAATTAGGTGTAGTAAAAGACAAGCAGGAGTTAAATTACAATTTAAATAATGTATTATTGATAATCATAAATAATAACAATAAGCCAAGTACATTTGAATATTGGCAACCATTCAACCTGATAAATGCTGATGTGTAGTGTCAGGCGGCACACAGACTTGTTATTTACTTAAAATGTCTCGAGTTAAGTCCTCATTTTGAGGTCAGCTTTCTTCAGAACAGGCCGCATGCCTGTCTGAATATGGCTGCCGAGCTGTGCTGTTCATTGTGTGGTCCTTTTCAGTTCATGGTGTGACATGGTCTTTTATCAGTTTATTGAGAGAGAGGGTGAGGTAAAGCAAGTGAGTTTATAGATTCTCTGTCCAACCCCTACAGCCAATAGGACGTCATGGTACTCAAAGGTTTTTGATACAAGACAGTTCCAAACAGCCATACTTCAGACCAGTGGGGGGACAGAACATGTTGACTTATTTTTATTTTTTATTGTGTCTTCTATTTTTCTACATTTTGTAAAGCACTTTGAGCTACATTTTTTTGTATGAAAATGTGCTATATAAATAAACGTTGTTGTTGTTCACACCTGCCACCCTCCAAACCAGGTGTTAAGGTAAAGCTTGGCAGTTAGACAGCCTGGCTTTCCTGTGGGGGTTGACTGAGAGACTTTAGCAGAGAAATATTGGTCAGGTTTGTTTGAGGCACTTCGGCCAACCCTGTCGTAAAATTACAAATAGACTCAGTCCTAAAAGTGGGGAAGGGGTTCTTAAACCATCAAACCAGTGCTGTTCGTATCAATAATGTAACACTAAGTTATAAATAAAGACATACAAATATTTATCAACTTATATGCAAAATTTCATATCACAACAGCCTGCCTTCCTCTTCTCAGACACAGAGAGAGAGAGAGAGAGAGTGTGTGAGTGCCCATGGCTTTGCAGGCCCTGGCTTATCTAATTCTAACAGTCCTTGACACACGTCTCACCTGAATGGGAGTGTGGAGTTTCCTGTGGCTCCACTCAGAAATATAAGCGTGCGCTGCAATGGAGGCTGAATCTGCCTAAGAGCCTGCTGGCCCTCCTCAAACTTAACAACTCATCCCAGACTAACCCTGTTGCCAGCCTGTTCACTTCCTTAGCGTTGCATTTTGTTCCAAACAAACATGTAAATGTTGCATTTGTTTTTGGCATGAAAAATGACATCTCTGTATTATAAAAGAAAATTGAAATATCAAAACTATAATAGTAATGTTGAATAAAAATAATCATTTGAAATGAACAATAACAACAAAAATAATAACCGTAATAATAATACTACTGATGATGCCAAAACAGTACATAATGTTAAAATGAGTCCTTTGTGTGGTAAATCTTAAAGCCCGGTGAAAGACGGAATCCAACATCACAGTCGGGACGATAATCGCATGTTTCATTTCAGATTTTCTTTCCAGATTCATCAGTTTTTGAACCGCACCCTGCACAGGTCTGATTTGTTATATTCTGTTTTTTTTATTTCTGTTGGTGATATATAATCAATAAAATGTCTACCAGTGATATGTTTTGGATTGATCCGCAATGTGCTGGGCCAACTGCGTCTCTTTCGCTGTAGTGTGGACGGTGGATGTGCGGCAGTGATTTGTCCTACAAGCTGGCATGTAAAGTTGGCATGAGACTCCGTTTTGCCAGCTTATGGTTTGTATAAGACGAATGCTCTGTTCCACCAGATGACGACATATCTTTTTTTCTCGTATTTCTTTTGTTGCATACTGGGATAGAAAGTCAATTCTTGATCTGCGTGATCTACACCACCCATCGTGCCATTGTAGTCAAGCACAGCACAAGGCTTCGTGACCTGCTTGTTTTTGCCTTTTGCCTGTCTAGTGACTATTGCTGCATCCTGTTCAGTGCTAAGAAGACAAACCTCTTTCTTGTCCTTCCATTTCAGCACAAGCACTTCACCCTTTTGCCAAGCAACTAGCGCAACTCCCTGTAATTCAGCTCTGCCATAGTCTTCAGGCATGCCATGACGATTGGATCGCACTGTTCCATATGCGTCAGTCTTTCTTTGCAGCAAGATGTAAAATCGCTTTGGCGAAGTATAAAAACTGTGCCTAGTTACACCATCACCTTGATTCAGCAGAGCATCTATCAAAGTCAGTACCGATGACATAGCAACACCATCCTGATTGTATTTCAGATCAAACGTTGTCCCTTTCCCTGTGCACAGGACCGACTTCCAAATATATCTCATTTTAGATTCACAAAAGTTATGCCAAGTCTTGCTCTCTTTGATGCCATACCATATCCATGACAGTCTGCCCTTACAAGCCATGAGACTTTCATGGACTTTCAATGCTGACGTCTCAGTCGGAATGTACAAGCTCTGAAATTTTGCTACAATAGCCTGGTACATCTCCCAGATTTTCTTCATTTTGGGTTCTGGGTGGGTATTCTCATCAGTGTCTTCATTGTTGGTAAAGTACAGATATTTCATAATTAGTGAAAACCTGCACTCTGATGCAATTTCTATAAAGAACAGCAGCACTGAGTGCACTTTTCCTGCCCGAGTGATTCTCGGTTCTAATGCTTACGCAAGACTCATTTGTAAAGTTGACCGTGTACCACTCGGGACTAACGCTTTTTAGCACAGTAACACTCAGGTCTAATGCTAAGGAAGTTAATGACCTTTCTTCTTAGCCCACCTGTATTCCACCAGGCAAACTGGCCAGTCAGTTCCTGAGATTTTATTTATACAAGTTCTAACCTGAAAGTACAATTAGTTTCTAAAGTATTATTTTTTTTCCCCCCTATAGACGTGTTTATCCTACTGTTATCACACCATCCTCGTGAATTGAGCACTGCCAACACTGAAAACGATCTTTATGAAGGGGTTTGTTTTGATAACATAAGGAAAATCAGAAATTGGCAGATATTTTCTGGTGTGTTTAATTAGAATTGGAAGCCAACTTTTGGATTTTTGTGATGAATGCCCAACAGGGTTGGCATAAGACAGCAGTTAGTTAGGGACCAGGGGTCCAAGAGAAAAAAAAAATTCCGCTCTTACTACAGTTTTAGGTCCAAGGGGCGAAGCAGCAGGGTACACAAATCTGTTTACGAGGAAGAAGGCGTCTTTCTGGTTTGCTAATGATAGCACAAGCTAACCATTCAAAAATACGAGTAGGCGGATGGTTGCAGGAGATGTGCAAAAACGGGTCTGCGAATTACAGCAAAGCTGGCATCACCGCCACGCTAAGCAAAATCAGTGCAAGGAAAAACAAACATGTCAGGTTTGATGAAATGAAATTCTTTTCAGATAGATAGATACTTTATTAATCCCAAGAGGAAATTCACATACTCTAGCAGCAACATACTGATAAATAACAATATTAAATTAAAGAGTGATGACAATGCAAGTATAACAGACAATAACATTTACCCCGCCCCAGATGGAATTGAAGATTCGCATAGTGTGGGGTCTCCTCAGTCTGTCGCTGAAGCTGCTCCTCTGTCTGGAGATGATACTGTTCAGTGGATTCTCCATGATTGACAGGAGTCTGCTCAGTGCCCGTCGCTCTGCCACGGATGTCAAACTGTCCAGCTCCGTGTCTACAATGGAGCCTGCCTTCCTCACCAGTTTGTCCAGGTGTGAGGCGTCCCTCTTCTTTATGGTGCCTCCCCAGCACACCACCGCGTAGAAGAGGGCACTCGCCACAACCGTCTGATAGAACATCTGCAGCATCTTATTGCAGATGTTGAAGGATGCCAGTCTTCTAAGGAAGTATAGTCGGCTCTGTCCTCTCTTACACAGAGCATCAGTATTGGCAGTCCAGTCCAGTTTATCATCCAGCTGCACTCCCAGGTATTTGTAGGTCTGCACCCTCTGCACAGTCACCTCTGATGATCACGGGGTCGATGAGGGGCTTGGGCCTCCTAAAATCCACCACCAGGTCCTTAGTCTTGCTGGTGTTCAGTTGTAGGTGGTTTGAGTCGCACCATTTAACAAAGTCCTTGATTAGGTTCCTATACTCCTCCTCCTGCCCACTCCTGATGCAGCCCACGATAGCCGTGTCATCAGTGAACTTTTGCATGTTGCGGGTTCTTGAAGTCCGATGAATGTTGGCTGTACAGGACCGGAGAAAGTCCAGTCCCCTGCGGCGCTCCTGTGCTGCTGAGGTCTGTTTGTAAGACAGTCCACGATCCATGCCACCAATATACTCCCATCTCTGTCAGCTTGTCCCTAAGGAGCAGAGGTTGGATGGTGTTGAAGGCGCTAGAGAAGTCCAGAAAGATAATTCTTACAGCACCACTGCCTCTGTCCAGGTGGGAGAGGGATCGGTGTAGCATGTAGATGATGGCATCCTCCACTCCCACCTTCTTCTGGTATGCGAACTGCAGAGGGTCGAGGGTGTGGTGGACCTGTGGTCTCAGGTGGTGAAGCAGCAGTCGCTCCGTGGTCTTCATCACATGTGACGTCAGTCATTCAGCTCACTAGGGCGTGATACCTTTGGGACTGGGGTGATACAAGATGTTTTCCAAAGCCTCCTGACTCTCCCCTGTTCCAGGCTCAGGTTGAAGATGCACTGTAGAGGACTCCCCAGCTCCAGCGCACAGGCCTTCAGCAGTCGTGGCGATACACCATCTGGACCCGCTGCTTTGCTGGCACGAAGTCTCCTCAGCTCTCTGCTCACCTGGGCTGCTGTAATTGTGGGTGGGTGAAACTCTCTACTATGCTGGTATCAGCAGAAGGATGAGTGAAGGGTGCAGTACTCCAAGGTGAACAGCAAGATTCCCTCTGATATCCCCAACAAGCACATTAGTTGCCGTTTTTACTGATTTGAGCACATAAAGGTATGGCTGCTTGTGAAATGGATTCCTATTCTCTGTCTTTGTTCCCTTTGTCTCCAGGCTAATTCTGGACAGAAGGAGGGAGACCTGAGGTGCACTCTGGCATCGGTGTTCTGTGATGTGTGAGTGTGTGTGTGACTTTTTATAGCCCCGTCCGCTCAATCAAGAGTTGTGTGTGAGGACAGGCGAGTGACCGGGTGAAGTCCAAGCGTATCATAAACACAGTCTTGAAATCAGAGACGCACGGTGACATTTGCTTTTAGATTTCCATCTTTGTGTTCTTGCACAACGGTCATCGCTCATGTTGTTCTATTAAAACAATGGGACACTCTGAGCTTCTGATCATAAGATGACAGCTTCACTGTGATGGAGAGCTTTCGATTCAGCTGGGCTGGCTGTGTTCAGCCCACTAAGCCTAATTATCAATTAATGTTGGTCAATGGCTTGAGTATCAAGGGGGGCAATTATCTTTTCACAGGTGTTAGATAACTTTATGGCATAAAAACACTATTTATGTAGCAATTTAAAATTGCTCGTTTTCTTTGGCTCCCTTTATCTAATATTACATTTGGTACCGGTGGCCATCCCTTGTGACAAATATACACCCATACAGAGGGGATCAGGAAGGCACTGTTAGTACACACAATAAACACAGCTGGTGGGCGACATCATACTGGTGCCAGGACCTCCGTACAGCCATCACATATACCGTGAAACCCACAAGTGTCTTAGGCAGGCCTCGGCGTGAGGTGGTCTTTTTCACTCATGCTTTTTAATATCTGTCTTTGATCCCCCGAGTTGACTGCAACACATACAAACACAGCATACCAAAAGTCAAAATTCTTTAGGCCTGACCCCCAAAAAGTAAGCCCACATGTCTAAAGGGGACCCCTCAAAAAGGCTTGGGCTGCTGCCTCGATTAACAACTTCTTCTTTTGGCTGCTCCTGTTAGGGGTCACCACAGCGGATCATCCTCTTCCATATCTTCCTGTCCTCATCATCTTGCTCTGTCACACCCACCACCTGCATCTCCTCTCTCACCACATCCATAAACCTTCTTAGGCCTTCCTCTTACCTGGTAGCTCTATCCTTAGCACCCTTCTCCCAATATACCCAGCATCTCTCCAAACCAATGCAATCTCGCTTCTCTGACTTTGTCTCCCAACCATCCAACCTGAGCTGACCCTCTGATGTCCTCATTTCTAATCCTGTCCATCCTCGTCACACCCAATGTAAGTCTTAGCATCTTTAATTCTGCCACCTCCAGCTCTGTCTCCTGTGCCACCGTCTCCAGCCCATATAACATAGCTGGTCTCACTACCGTCCTGTAGACCTTCCCTTTCACTCTTGCTGATACCCGTCTGTCACAAATCACTCCTGACACTCTTCTCCACCCTGCACTCTTTTTCACTTCTCTTCCACACTCCCCGTTACTCTGTACTGTTGACCCCAAGTATTTAAACTCATCCACCTTCGCCAACTCTACTCCCTCATCCTCACCATTCCACTGACCTCCCTCTCATTTACGCACATGTATTCTGTCTTGGTGGTGGTCCTACTGACCTTCATTCCTCTCCTCTCTACAGCAGATCTCCACCTCTCCAGGGTCTCCTTGACCTGCTCCCTACTCTCTCTACAGATCACAATGTCATCAGCAGACATCACAGTCCACGGGGACTCCTGTCTAATCTCGGCTGTCCATCACCATTGTCAATAAGAAAGGGCTCAATGCCGATCCCTGATGTAATCCCACCTCCGTCACTCCCACCACAGACCTGACCACGGTCACACTTCCCTCGTTCCTATCCTGTGCCACTCTTACGTACTTCTCTGCCACTCCTGACTTCCTCATACAATACCACAGCTCCTCTCAGTCACCCTGTCTGTCATTTGCTTTCTCCAGGTCCACAAAGACGCAATGCAACTCCTTCTGGCCTTCTCTAAACTTCTCCATCAACATCTTTAGAGCAAACATCACATCTATGGTGGTCTTTCTTGGCATGAAACCATCCTGCTGCTCACTAATCATCACCTCCCTTCTTAACCGCACTTCCACTACTCTTTCCCATAATCAGTTTTATCCCCCTGTAGTTACTACAGCTCTGCACATACCCCTTATTCTAAAAAATCTGCTTTAACAACTGGACCTTTAACTCTCTGAGGGCCGATTATTTTTTCCAAAACACACAGTCTTCTGAAAAGCACACCAAGCAATGGTTTCCCACATAAATCAGCATAAAATATCTGTTGCTGAATGCCGTGGCCTCCAGTTTGGCTGGAATGAACGGCAGGCCACGGCAGGCCAGGCTGTCTTCGCGTGGCAGAGATGGTCACGGTTGCAGTGTATTGCAATCTGGTTTGTGCCTCTTGTTATTGTAAGTGGTGGTCCTCCCAGGCAAATGTTGCCGTAGGCGCATCAGGTACATAAACCTGTTCATCACCACCATGATCAGCTGGGCATCAATCACTGGTACCTCACATTAGTTTTCGATCACAATTTAGCGGTAATATGCAAAACGTCGTCCACAGAGTATTTTGCTTTATGCATTTGCTTTGATCTCTTGGCAGATGTCGATGCCATTTTTGCCATTTCCTCCTTGCTACTCACAGGAGCGACAGGGAATCTCGGTCAGACTAATGAAGCTAAAACATAAACAGCAGGTTTTGCCACCGTTTACAGCTGATTAGCAGCGTCAACCCCTCCCTTTTGACAAAAGTCAACATCTGCCCTGAAAGAGTTAATATTATTGCCTGGCACCCCCAACCCCCAGTGTTAACTCACCAGCTTGTTCTCCACTGTAAACCAATATAAGGTATGCCAACCAGCAAAGTCTCCCGGGGTAAAGGCATCTGCCAACTATATGGTGACAAGAGAGCCAGTCATTCAAAAACTGAGCCAAGTAGATGTTTGCAGGGGGGACCAGTCCTCATTTAGGTGGTGTTCTGTCTTCTAGATGGCCGGTGACACGTCTGATAAGAAGGATGCTGACCGATCAGCATCCAAGGAAAGGGAGAGAAAACGGTCAAGGAGCCGCTCAAGAGAACGAGAGCGCAAGGCTTCGCCATCCAAGGACAGGAAGCGCCATCGCTCACGGGAGAGGAAGAGGTCTCGCTCGAGGTCCAAGTCAGCAGACAGGTAGGGGCACTCATGACAGTTTAACAAGTTCCTCTTGTGGCAGCATGATGGGTTTAACGGTTTCCTCTTCGTACAGAGACCGCCGGCACAAGGAGAAGGAAAGGGAACGGGACCGGGAGAGAGGCAAGAAGGACCGAGATCGGGATAAGGATGTGCACCGGCGCGAGAAGGACAGGCGCAAGTCCAGGTATGTCCGTCGTTGGGGCCTGTGGTGCTGGCACAGCTTTATGGCCGCCTCAAGCAATACATGATGGGCAGTGTGGTGAATGTCACTGGCGTGTGTGTGTGTGTGTGTGCTTGCAGAAGCCTGTCTCCAAAATCCAAAGACAATCGGGTGAAGAAGGAAAAAGGAGTGAGGAAGAGTGAAAAAGATGAGGAAGAGGAGGAGGAGAAGAAGAAAGAGAAGGTGAGGTTTTGGAAGGTGCTGCCTTTCTTCACAGCTTCTCATGGACAGCAGTGCTGCCATGACGCCCCTGTCTCTCTGGTTCCTGTAGGTTCAGCCCCTGTCTTTGGAGGAGCTTCTGGCTAAAAAGAAGGCAGAAGAGGAGGCCGAGTCAAAGGTATGAGGTGCCCAGGACCGAGCGATGGCCTGAGTTGACCCCCCGTACTTCTGAATTAAAGGTCATGTTCGCGTGCCTGCTTGCCCTCAGTTTCAGTTTTTGTCTCCTCTTCAGCCCAAATTCCTGTCAAAGGCCGAGCGAGAGGCCGAGGCCATCAAGAGGAGAGAGCAGGAAGTGGAGGAGAAACGTCGCCTGATGGAAGAAGAGAAACGGAAGAGGAGGGCCTTCCAGGACATCGGCAGGAAGATGCTAGGTACCGTGGCCGGGAGGGAATTCCGCACAGTTCATCCGCTCCATGCTTGTTCACGCTACAAGTGCAATGTTTGCCATTTTATTCTTCTCTTTTTTTTTTTTTAAATCCACAGAGGACCCACAAGAGAGAGAGAGGCGGGAGCGCAGAGAGCGAATGGAGCGGGAGAATAACGGTAACGAGGAAGAAGATGGGCGGCAGAAAATCAGAGAAGAAAAAGATAAAAGCAAAGAACTCCAGGCCATCAAGGTTAGTTAGTACTGGTGGTGCGGTGGGCCTTACGCAAATCTATTCGTGAGCGGCCAAGATGGCAGGTCACACACCCTACAGCACCCCCTAGTGCAGCATTACTGTAATAAGAAAAACAAAATATTTGAGAAAAGGACGGCTTTATTAGTGATTGTGCTGCTCTGTCCTCTCCAGCGAGTGTGGGTGTCCTGCTATCCATAGATTTGCCTGCCTGTCTTTCTTTAGATAGCAGACGTCAATAGCCTTACTCTGTTGACGAGCCAATCAGATTGCACACATCACATCCAATCTTATGCATCCTTCCCCAACACGCCCCTTTCAAGGCGGAGCTCTCGTAAAACGTTCTTAAGGTTAGGGTTAAAAAAGGAGTAATAGTGTCTGTCGAGCCCGTCAGCCTTTCTTAGCGTCCTTTTGCACTACTTGGACTCCTAAAGTAAACTTTAGCAGACCACAAACGACAGCTTTGAAGTGTCCCACCAGGTTATGTACTGCTAGGGTGGGATGAACATCATCATGCAGCTCTATGGCTGCCATCAGTGCCCCCCACTCCATTTGCACTTCTGAGAAACCTCTTTTGAGCACACCCATAGACACTTTCACGTGACCCTGATTCATTGTTATGTGTCACCCAGGAGCGCTACCTCGGTGGAATCAAAAAGCGCCGGAGGACACGGCACCTGAATGACCGAAAGTTTGTGTTTGAGTGGGATGCGTCTGAAGATACGTCCATCGACTACAATCCTCTGTGAGTAGTGCCCTCTGATCAGCTGGTACTGCCACCCCCACTATGGCACCCTGTCTCACTTGCGCTTCACATTGCAGGTACAAGGAGCGTCATCAGGTGCAGCTTTATGGCCGCGGCTTCATTGCTGGCATTGACCTGAAGCAACAGAAACGAGAGCAGTCGCGCTTCTATGGAGACCTAATGGAGAAGAGGCGCACACTGGAGGAGAAGGAGCAAGAGGAGTATGTGCCTTTAGGTTAGGTGGGGACCACCCCCCCATCGGCTGTTTCTTAGGTGGTCTTGAACTTACCTCCCGTCTTCTCTAATTTCAGACTCCGGCTGAAGAAGCTGCGTAAAAAGGAGGCCAAGCAGCGCTGGGACGATCGTCACTGGTCCCAGAAGAAGCTTGATGAGATGACGGACAGAGACTGGCGTATCTTCCGTGAGGACTACAGCATCACTACCAAAGGGGGCAAGATACCCAACCCTATCCGTAACTGGAAGGAGTACATCCTGCCACCCCACATCCTGGAAGTGATAGACAAGTGTGGCTACAAGGTGAGTCTGGGCAGGGCCTCTACTGTCCACAGTGGGCTTTCAGTGCCCCCAGTTGTCCCACCAGTGGCTAATGTTGTCATCCAAATTGCAGGAGCCAACCCCCATCCAGCGGCAGGCCATTCCTATTGGTTTACAAAACCGAGACATCATTGGCGTGGCTGAGACGGGCAGCGGGAAGACTGCTGCTTTTCTCATCCCCTTACTGGTTTGGATTACCACTCTGCCCAAGATCGATCGGTAAGTGTCATGCCGAGGGCCCTGCCCACGATGTCGTTGGCAGCCGTTGACGTCCACTAACTCTGCTACCACATTCACAGGATTGAAGATTCAGACCAGGGTCCTTATGCCGTCATCCTTGCGCCCACCCGTGAGTTGGCTCAACAGATTGAGGAGGAGACCATCAAATTTGGGAAACCATTGGGAATCCGCACGGTGGCAGTGATTGGTGGCATTTCCAGAGAAGACCAGGGCTTTCGACTGCGGATGGGCTGTGAGGTAAGACGTCTTTCAGAAGACTACAGTATGTGGTGTCAAGGTGGGCCCTGAAGGAAGCCTCATCCCCAAGTTTGCCTCAGTATGGAGGGTCAATCACAGAATGGCATGTTAGAGTTGGCACATGTGCTTCAGGCTGCCTGTAAGAAAGAGGGAGTCCCTTGTCAGTATGACACTCGTCATTAAAGCTCCCCTTGATGTCGGTGGCTGTTCTGTAACTCTGCTTAGGGCCTACCATGTCCCCTCCAGAGCCCAGGGGTTAGGAGAGAATGAAGAGAGAGTTCATCAAGGCACACTTAGTTTCCCTGTAGAATATATTTTATATCTGTGACCATACAGTTGTATAAAAATATTTTTTTTTCACTCTAAAATATATAGAATAAATAAATAGATTAATTCATGCTCTAAAATATCCCTTATAACGTGAATCATATGCTCCCAGGGCCGGATTTTCCTATAGGCTAACTAGGCTTCAGCCTAGGGCCTCAAGATCAAGAGGGGCCTACATTCAAATTGTTAGCAATTTGAACAAACTTAAAAATGGGAGGTGAAAGGGCCTCATAAGTGGAATAGCCTAGGGCCTCTTTTCATCTAAATCCGGCCCTGTACGCTCCTATTAATAATTCTAACATACTGTCTGTTCTAGTATAAATTTAGAAACCTTCAGATCTATAAAACCTCAAAATAAATGAATTAAAAGCCATACCTACCCTCCTTTATCGGGATACATAGCCTTAACCGTCAAGTCAAGTTGGGGAGCCTGCACTGGTACAGCATGTTGCCGCACCCAGTACACGACGAAACAACTCGGGATCCCAGTTTGCAACCCCCCAGGCAGACACACGGTCCAGTCCCACCCTCCGGAAATGACCCTCTATCTGCCGCCGCCCGGTGTTACTCTGGCAACCCCTTGGCCTGGTCCTGCCACCCAGGTCCCCAAAAATGAGGATCTTACGAGCCAGATCACCCTCTGGGAAATGCGCCACATGGCTGTAGTGCCGTAACTGACGCTCCCTCACAATGCAGGTCATGTGCCTCATTCGGGACTCCATGAGCGACACAAAGTCAAACTAGCGGGACCCAAGGATTTTCCGGAGAGACACACATGAAGGAGTCCAGTCTTCATGTAAGGTTACTGGATAGCGTCCATGTCTCACAACCAGGAAGCACAAGGACTCTAAAGACTTGGACCTTCGTCCTTTATCAGAGAAATCAGGAGCGCCACACAACCTCATGACCCCCCCATGCTCTCCCAATCCGTCCACTGACTTCATAGGAAGAGTCACCAGAGTCACATGAATGTCACTGCTAAGGTCAGTAAACCTCTCGATGATGAGGTCGACACTCTCTCTACAGACAGACACACTGCTGATGGCCGTGCCCAAGAGGTCATTAAAGGCCTGGATCTTTGGTTTTTATCAGGACCCTCGTAAGCCCAGACACTCAGACTCCTCACTCAGTCTCTCGAGACCCCCGATCAGAGCCTCCATTGACTCCATGAAGATCACAGCATCGTCAGCAAAGTCAAGATCTGTGAATCTTTCTTCACCAACAGATGCCCCAGAGCCGCTGGACCCCACGACTCTGCCCAACACCCAGTCCATGTGATCATTGAACAGAGTAGGAGCAGAACACACCCCTGAATCAACTGGGAAAAACTCGGAGGGTCTGTCTCCACTCTGCACAGCACTCACAGTCCCAGTGTACAGGATGGCCATGATATCCAGCAACCTTGAGGGGATCCCACGAACCCTCAGGATGTCCCACAGGGCAGCTCGATCAACTGAGTCGAACGCTTTGTGAAAATCGACAAAGGCTGTGAAGGAACTCTGCCGATATTCGTGTTTGCGCTCCAAGAGAACCCTCAGTGCCAGGATGCGGTCGATGGCGGACTTCTTAGGTGTAACACCGCACTGTTCCGGTTGCTGGCCGGTGAGCCAGTGATCACAGATCCTATTGAGGACGACCCTAGCCAAGGACCTTACCTGGCACAGAGAGCAGTGTTATCCCCCTGTAGTCGCCCCAATCCAGGCGATCACCCTTTCCTTTCCAGAGAGGGATGACAAGTCCCGTTTGCCAGTCAGTTGGGATGATGCCAATCTCCCAAATGGAAGCAACGATTGCTTGCAATGCCAGGAGGACAGCCTTACCACCAGCCTGGAGAAGTTTACCCCGGATACCACAGATCCCTGCAGCCTTTCCTCCCCTCAGCTGGTTCACCACCTGTGCCATCTCAGTTTGACTGGGGGGCCTCACAGCTAACGAGTTTGCGCGCAGTTTGTGTGAGGAATTTGCAGATTTGGGCACGACTGCCAATCCTAATGTGATGTGGGAGACCCTCTGTGACAAGACCCTGAAGGTTGCTGAGGGTTGTGTTGGTGTTACCGGTGTCCCCAGAAGGAGGTGTTTCATCTCGCAGGGCACCCCGGATATCATCGAGAGGAGTCGCAGCGCACGGCTCAATGGCAACTCTGGTCTGTACCCAACCCTCCATCCCATAATGTTCATGAAAGGCACTATACAATTTTTTTTTTTTTCTAGATTTTTTTTGGGGTCTTTTAGGGTTAAGTTTAGCCCCCCGATATTGATTTCTCCCTGGTGACCCTTTTGTTTTTTTCCCCCTCTCGTGCCCAGATTGTGATTGCCACGCCCGGACGTCTGATTGACGTGTTGGAGAATCGCTACCTGGTCTTGAGCCGCTGCACCTACGTTGTCTTGGATGAGGCCGACCGCATGATTGACATGGGCTTTGAGCCGGACGTGCAGAAGATCCTGGAGTACATTCCAGTGACCAATCAGAAGCCAGATACAGACGAGGCTGAGGACCCCGAGAAGATGATGCAGAACTTCGAGTCGGGGAAACACAAGTACAGACAGGTGGGTGTGAAGAACGCGGGCCATGTTTGTTTCAGGTGGGGCGTCCTGCACTTGGGAGGGGGTCTCTGATCACTGAAGCGTCTTACCTCTTTGCTGCAGACTGTCATGTTCACGGCCACCATGCCCCCAGCTGTGGAGCGACTGGCCAGAAGCTACCTTCGGCGCCCTGCGGTGGTCTACATCGGGTCTGCCGGCAAGCCGCACGAGCGAGTGGAGCAGAAGGTCTTCCTCATGTCGGAGGGAGAGAAGAGGTGGGTTCTGCTGTGCCCCTTACCTTGTATGGGCACCTGATTGTGGGTGGGATGGGGTGCACTTAACCAGTGATCTCGGCTCATACTCTGCTCTCTTAATAGGAAGAAACTCCTGGACGTCCTCGCCAAAGGCTTTGATCCTCCAATCATCATCTTTGTCAACCAGAAGAAGGGCTGCGATGTGCTGGCGAAGTCTTTGGAGAAGATGGGGGTGAGTGGCTGACATAGTGGGGGTCTTACCCAATGTCACCGAACCACCCAGTCCAGCACACTCACTCTGTTTTTATTTCCCTCTCTTTGCAGTACAACGCTTGTACCCTGCATGGTGGCAAAGGCCAAGAGCAGCGTGAGTTTGCCCTGTCCAATCTCAAGGCGGGAGCCAAAGATATCCTTGTGGCCACTGATGTGGCGGGCAGAGGAATCGACATCCAGGACGTGTCCATGGTCATCAACTACGACATGGCCAAGAACATCGAAGGTGAGTGCTACACGGGTGGTGCAGGGTGGTTTGTGTTGGGGACATCAGTGACACCTGTCCTTACCCGCCTCGTTCTCTCTCTCTCTCTCTCCAGATTATATCCATCGTATTGGCCGTACGGGCAGAGCTGGCAAGAGTGGAGTGGCCCTCACCTTCCTTACCAAGGAGGACTCGTCCGTCTTCTACGACCTCAAGCAGGCCATTCTGGAAAGCCCGGTGTCCTCGTGCCCCCCAGAACTGGCAAATCACCCCGATGCACAACACAAGCCTGGCACCATCCTCACCAAGAAGAGGCGCGAGGAGACCATCTTCGCCTAAGGGGAGCCAGGCTTGCCCTGCTATCGGACTTGAGCCAGTTTTATTTTTTAATCAGGTTAGCTGGTTGGACTATACAGGAGGCTGGCATCATGGGTATGGTGATTGGGCAGTGCCAGCAGGAGATTTTTTTTTTTTTTTTTTTTTGTACAGCCTATTAATAAAATAATGAAAAAGCTGACACTTGGCTCACTAGTCCAAACCCTGGTCTACGGTGCCCCCTACTGGCGGTATAACAGGACCCAGACACAGCTTGCCTTGAACTCTTTATTAGAATCTCTACTGCAACAGGAAGGCGATTTGAGCAGTGGCAGGCATTGAGCCCACCTCTGTGTGGCAAGACATGGGTGCCAGTGTCCAGCTGCCCCACCAGCCATAGTGTGTCAAGCGGGAGCAGATGAGGAGGGCAGCGTGCTACTGTTGTGCTTTATTGGATCGACTGGGGGACAGTGGGCATTTAATGTCAAGCTGGCACCACACAAGCAGCAGGAAGACTTGGTACAGCTGGCATTGGGCTTGGAAGACCTGGTGGGTTCAAATGAGGTGAACAAGGAAGTCTGTTTGTGCAGCTGGCCAGTGGGAAGACCTGGCAGTATGGTCAGCAGGTGGCACGTGTGACTCTGGCCATTGCATCACATGTGCCAGTTTTAGTGGCTGGGAATGGGCGATGGTGCCTACTGATGTGTTTACATCAAAGCTCCCATCGTGACCTCAAAACTGAGGCCAAGGGGTCAAGCGTGGGACATGTCCGTCAAGTCCTGCCTGCTTTATAGTGCCCTTCAATGGCAGCACATTGTCGCCCATGTTCCTGGACTTGACAGGTGCCATTTTTGTCTAGCGGCAGGCACGGTCAAGTGGCATACAGGACGTGGCGGGGCTTATCCTCACTCTGTGGCCAAAGGTTGGCAAAAGGTCATCTTGTGACTGGCTCAGACTGTGCCCACCCTGATGTCCTCCCAGAAAGGGGGCGGGTGAGTATAGCCCATTCCTCCGAGCAGTGAGATGCCCGGCCTGCCACCTCTGAACCCT
>JANRMT010062791.1:178375280-178396327 GCA_026402145.1 Polypterus bichir lapradei | reverse complement strand
CCCCTCAGTAGCTGTCCCGAGGCCAGGGCCGGCTGCGCTGGCGACTGTTGCGCTCGTTGTGGCTCTGCTCCGACTCGCGCTCGAGCAGCCGGTCCTGGGACTCGTGCCCATTGGAGCTGTGCAGGCTGGCGCTGTGGTTTCGGTGTGGTTTGTACAGGTCCTCGTAGGCATCGGAGTATTCTTCGGTATCGAGCCGCCGTGGACCGCGCTGACCAGGGGGCTTCCACGCCTTTCCCCCTCCACGGGACGACTGGGTGACGTCATCTGAGGGCATCAGGCTGTCCTGCTCGAGGGGCGAGTTCTCTTCTGCCGGCTCGTCCTGCTGCTCCTGGGATGGAGACACACAAAGAGATTAATGGGGCACAGAGCGGGCACCACCTGCCATGGCGGCCCTGGTAGGGGGCAGTGTGCACCTGCAGTCCGGCAGTGGCAGAGGGTGGGGGCGCCAGGCTTGGCTCCAGCAGAGGGTTGATGTTTGCTAGCCCTGGCATGTGGGTGGCACGCCAGTACACCTCCAGGTACTCTGCCAGGTGCTCACAGGCGTCCTCCAGCTGGTTCTCATCCAGGATCACGTCAAACATTTCCTGAAAAGAGCAGAAGAGGGCGCCATGGTGAGGGGATGGGTTGAGCCGCCAAGTGATGATCTAGCTGGCAACAAACGCTTACCGGAGGGCACTGTGCCAGCTTGTCTGCTGCCATCATCTGGACATTCAGGTGTTTGCTTTGGGATTTTCCTCGAGATTTGATGAGCCGCTGCAGCACCTGTTAGGGGTGGGAAGGGAGAGAGGAAGGTGGCTGGCACCTTGGCTGTGGAGTGTGCCAGCTGGTCATGTGGTGCCAGTCTCTTACCTTTGGCGAGGACACCTTGACGTACACAATTATGGGTGCCAGGGATGTTTTGCTGAGCTGCGCTGGGTGGTTGATGGTGTCGGCGTCCAACACGACCAGCTGCAGGGTTTTGGCCAACTCAAAGATTCTCTCGATTTCGCTTTGGACCTCCGCTGGAAGGAACGGAAGAAGACGAGGAGGAGGAGTCGTGAAAGGGACAGAGCCACACGGCCTAGAGTGCCACCCCTAGTGACACCACCAAGGAGAGGGAAACTGAACTGAAAATGGTGAATATTGCCAACCAGTCTGGGCTTATATAGCGCCTTACAGTGTGAGCCAAGTAAACGGCGGGCACCTAACATCTGACCTGCAGCCCAATTTCACCTGTCGTTAATCTGGCGTTCATGAAGCAGGTGGGGCGGGTGCCCACCACCCGTCCATAATGGGGTACCGTGACACACACCTATCCCTACTCGCTCATTGGGATGTGGCAGGACACCCACACTGATGGGGAATTGAACCCAGGTAACCAGCTCTGACTACTGTGCCACCCCACAGCTGGTAAGAAACTGGGACTGGCAGAGGGCCCAGGTCATGGGTTCAGGCCACAGCGGGTATTCAAAGTGTCATGCATCCTTGATCGCTGTGGGGGGGTGGTGATGGTGGTGGTCACATGGTGATGACCACCCACACGTCCCATCCTTTATGATGCTGCTGTGCTCATACACTTCCGCCACTAGGGGGCCACACAGATGAATGAGCTTCATTTTCATAAATAAAGAATTGGCATATTAATGAATGAAAATGTCCTTGAAATCTCAAAGGGAGACGCCTGATCAACGGGAAAGGCGCTATATTAAAAGAAACTGACCGTGCCACGTAGGGGTCAATATTCAAATGCGTTGGTCAGTGTGAGCTGTCCTATGGTGGAGCACTAAGGCTTACTCTCAGTCGGCCCCCAACCTTTCCATGCCCTCCCGATAGAGCAGTGCCACCAAGTGGGCACTCTGACCCCATGGAGACTCACCCAGGCTGGAGCGGGTGTTGGAGCGCTCGATGATGGCCCGCTTGTTGAGGACTGACCGCTTGGCTAGGGACAGATCTGCAGTGACCCGCGTGATGGATATCCTGCAATGAGAGCAGACGAGATGAGTGGGCACAAGTAAAGCGCCCCCCCCCCCTCCGATGGATGTCACAACACAAAAGGACCACCGCTCAGCAGCTCACCTGCCCTCAAACCTGTGCTTCAGGAAGTCGAAGAGCGCCTTCTGCATCATGTCGGTCACCTGTGCCACGAGACAGGAGCAGGTGAGGTGGGACACGAGTTCCAGAGCCCCCTGCCCCGGCTCTGCGGCACCTTACCTCGTAGCCTTTGAGTGAGGGGCCCACAAGCACCACGGGCCTCATGGAGGGGACGACATCATACGGTGGGACGTGCTCGGCCTGCGGGTGGGACGAAGTGTGTTACAAGGGGGGAGCACTGCAGGACCCCAGAACTCACTCAGAGCCCTGGTCCCACCCCACTTGAACCCCCCAAGTCGAGCAGCTTACCTGTTTCTGCTTCTGTTTGGCTTTGGAAAAGAAAAATAAAGATGTGAGTCTGCAGGGATAGGGAGATCATGGTGGGCTGTAATAGAAGGGCACGGACCCCCGCACAGGGATTTATGGGAGACCGTATGTTGCTGGCCCCTGAGCTCCCTGGACTAGCAATTTGGTAGGCTGCACTTCCCTTGTGTGACCAGCTGGTTGGTAAGCACGGTGGAAATGACCACCCACATAGCCCCCTCTTTTAGCTGCTGGGGGGGGGGGCAGCACATCTAAATAATCTTCATTTTAATAAATAACCATATTAATGAGATGTATTCATATGCAGATTAATGACACGGCTCACTTGGAGCTTAATCAATGGGGAAGGCGCTATATAAAAAGAAATTGAGCAGAATCATCCAGTATGCAAACAAGGGGTTAATGCTCAGATGTATTGGGTTAAAATGTAAATTGACCACATGAATACCCAAATTAGCCCTGATGACACGTGCATCTATGTAAATTCACCATATTAATATTCATTATTTCCAAGCCATGTAAATGAGCAGTCATAATATGCAAATGTGCCACCCTACTCAACACACATGCCACTGCGTTTAGGAATTGACGTCATGTGACTGAGTGGACCCCCACAACACCCCCCATAAAACTTGATTCCATAGCCTTGGGAGCAGCAGCTGGAGAAACGTGCTGCCTAAACACGGAGCGGGGTCAGAGAGCCCACCAGTAGATGGTGTAAGGGGCTCACCACACACACACACACACACACACACACTGTAGTAAGTGAGCCCACCTGTAGATGGCATAAGGCACAGATCCCCCACACACACCCACACACATACTCTGTACTAAGTGAGCCCACCTGCAGATGGCGTAAGGTACAGACCCCCCCCTCACACACACAGAGTTAGCCCACCTGTTGATGGTGTAAGGCACAGACCCCCCCACATACACACTCTGCAGTTAGCGAGCCCACCTGTAGATGGCGGTGTGGACCGCCAGCCTCCTGTCACCATGTCCCCCAGGCTTGACGATGAGTTTCCACCGGTCCTCCTGTGGGGTGGCAAACAGATTGTCAGTGAGGGTGTTGCCAGCGGTGGTCCGGGACGGCGGTCCTCGCCCGTGACGGCTCACCTCTGCTTCTGCTCCTGCTTCAGCCTCATGGCCTCCAGCCGAAGTGGGCTCGGGATGAAGGTGATGTCAGCCCCCTCCTTGACCAGACGCCCGATCCACCAGTCATTGTTGTATTTCTGTAAGCAGATGGCCAGCGGTCACCTCGTCTGAGGGTCACTCGGCAGGATGCAGAAGGCCCCCCACTCCCCATTGCTGACCAGTCATGTGACAAGGTGGACATGCAGCCCCCCCCTCCCCCAAACACAGACCCACCTCTTTAATGTGCAAAAAGTCTTTGGTTTCAAAGTTGATGGCAGCCCCTTGGACTGGACAGTCCTCGTCCAGCGCCCCACAGTAGCTGACATTGGTCTTCACAGCAAATGCCACAGGCTTAGTCTGAAAGAAATGCAGGTGCCCATCACGAGGTGGTCAAGTGGGGTCCCCAAAGCGGGCAGTGCCCTACGCCACTCACCTTGGCTCTCTCGAGCTGCAGCAGCGTCTGGCGCTCGGCTTCCCGCCGACACGCCTCTCGGTCCTCCTCCAGGGACAGGTCGGAGTCGGAGGGCCTACTGGTGTACGAATCGGCTGACCCCTGCCGGACACAAGAGGGCACAGGCAGTAGTGTTATCAGGCCAGCGGGCATCCAAATTGCGGAGCTCAGGACGGGGACAGACAAGAACCTGATGGCCTAAACCCCTGGGGACATCACGTGGAGTGCCAGTGGCTGCCAGTGACAATGCCAAGATGATGCACGGGCACTACCAGTGAACCTTCAGTAGACACTGGCCATTGAGAATCGCATGCCACCAAATCAAAATGCAGTGTCGCCAGGTGGCACTCGCCCTCTCCAGATCCTGCGGCCTGCCCAGCCTGCAGCGCAGCTCCCTGGTGCACACAAGCGCACGTCAATATTTAATGAGGCTCCATCAATTCTGCCAAGGCTGCAAAAAACGAGCAGCACAGGCGCCAAGGCTGCAGCACAAAGTGGCATTCAGTGTCTGAGCCTGGCACCTCATTGCCAGGAGACCTAGTGGATATTAGGGGAGCTGGCAGCAACACGAAGGCCTTCACGTCTAGTGCTGGCTCTCCCTGCCAGTCACACTGGGCACAGTTAAGACAAAGTAGGCAAACAAAAAAAGTGGGTTTGCAATAATCAGGGAGCATCAGTCCTGGACACGGCAGTCCTTGAAAGACCCTCTGTGCCCCAGCGTGGCACTGTCTTGTGCCCAATCACCATCCTACATGTAATGTGAGTCCAACAATGATCACTTCAGCCTGAGGTGCCCAGTCTTCTTGGGCACACAGTTCACCCGTTAGAGACTGGTCTGGTCTGGTGACCCCAAGGCATACCATCTAGACTACTACTAGGGTCTGTCTGTTGGTCCTCTACAAAGAACTCCGAGCGTGACAGTGGAGACACCAAACATCCTGCTGCTGTGACCAGATGGTCCCTCAGTGACATCCATCCATCCATCCATCCATTATTCAACCCGCTACATCCAAAATACAGGGTCACGGGGGTCTGCTGGAGCCAGTCCCAGCCAACACAGGGCAGAAGGCAGGAAACAAACCCCGGGCCAACCCACTGCAGCCCTCAGTAACATTAAAGAGAAATCAGACAAACTTGGTGTCTGAAGTGCCAACTGGGCAGTCACTCTCTCCCACACTCCTTTCTAGAGGTCTATTAACAAAGCGCACCCCAGCAGTGCCCGCACAAGTCCCTGGTCCTGTTGGCGCTCACCTCCCCTCGTCCTCTTTGGTCCAAGTTCAATGGAGAAGGAAAAGTTGAGGCACCAGGAATAAAGTTGGGAGAAGTGCACGGCGCCCGAGGTGCCAGCTTCCCTGTGCCAACATAAGCCCATCAGTGCCCCGCGGTGCCCGACCCCGCTCAGTTTCCGCCAGCCCAAGGCAGGGTGCCAGCCCACCATAGTCCTCAGTGACATTAAAGAGAAATCAGACAAATTGGGTGACTTGAGTGCCAACTGGGAAGTGTGAGAGGAGATGCAGAAAACATGGGTGGTCAAAGAATCTGAAGAATGAGGCCTGTGTGCCAAAAAAGGAAAAGAAATAAGAACTGGGAGAACTGGGAACTCCAGAAAAAGCAAGACAGTAGAGTCGAAAAATGAAATCCGCCACCAAAAATGGAGCAGGAGTGGGATAAAGGGGAGGTGGTCACGTGTGCTGAGTGACCAGTGAGTGAGTGGACAAAGGGGGCGGGGCAGAGTGCGGCACGTGCACATTGAAAGGGAGGGGGTGTGATTAGGGAGAGGTGAGGCGAGGCGGGGCGGAGCTTGTAAAGTACGGATAGAGGAAAAGGGTGGAGCCAAGACACACACAGAAAAAAAAAAAAAAAGTATAAGAAGAACAAAAAAATTAAAATAAATGAAAGATCAAGCGAAACGAAGTGAAAGGAATCGAGCCTGGAGTAAAGAAACGGCCCGGGACATATGAGGACAGACGGGCGGCCATTGGAGTCCATCGGCACGGGAATGAAGGAGGAGAACATCGGCGAGCCGGAAAAGAACCGTCTGAGCTAAAACGGAGGGATCAGAGAAGGAAAGAACCGTCAGGCGGAAAAGAAACTCACAGCAAAGAGAAGGGAAGAAAAGAAAAACGTGCCGCGGGCTCCATGACAGAAACACAGAAGAATCAAACCGCCGAGAAGAAGGAGGAGGAGGAGGAGGCTGGCAAACGAGTCTTGGAGCTTGAATACCGAATCCGGTGCTCCACCGACTCCTGAAGCAGTACAGAGACAGAGACTTAGAGAGGAGAGGCGCCATATAATAGATAGATCGGAGAGTGACACTCTCCCTGTGTGCAGTTTGCATGTTCTCCCCGTGTCCTTCCAGCGGAGGTTAGTCGGGCTGGCGATGCCACTTTGTCCCCGGATGTGTCTGTGTGTGTTCACACTGCGATGGACTGGCTCCCCCTCCAAGTGGTATTCCTGCCTTGTACCCGATGCTTGCTGGTGAGGCTCCAGCTGCCCTGCTCAAGTGGATTTGAAATATGGATGGAAGGACAGCTAGGAAAGGCACCTTCTGATAGTTTGATAGAAGAGGCACCATATAATAGACAGCTCTCGTCCGCACTTTCAATAAGGACTTAGTGATTTTAACAAATCGCCCATCGGTGCCCCTCGGTACCCCCGCCAGACTCACCGCCCTGCTCGTCCGACCCCCCTCAGCTCCTCGCGGTCCCCAGGGTGCCAGCAGCACTGCCGCCTCTGCGTCGCGGACGCCCTTTAATAAGCTTTGCTACGTCACGCAATAAACAAAAAAAAAATTCCACTCCCTCCCGCGCTCCTTTCCGGAGGGCTATTAACAAAGCCCACTCCACCCCCCCCCACCCCTTCTCAATCAGTGCCCGCCCAAATCGGTAACAGTAGGTGGGCACTTCCTCGGTCCTGTCGGCGCTCACCTCCCCTGGTCCACTTTGGTCCAAGTTCAGTGGACGACGAAAAGTTGAGGCGCCAGGAATAAAGTCAGGAGAAGTGCGCCAGCTCCCCTGTGCCAACATAAGCCCGTCAGTGCCCGACCCCGCTCAGTTTCCGCCTCTCCACCCTGAGGCGCCCCCTTAGACTACAATATAGCGCCTTGTCTTTGCTCGAGTGCTTGCTGCCTGAGCCTACACACGTTGCCCACCTGCCGTGCTTTACCGTCCCCAATTTTCGCAGAAGCCCCGCATCTCAGCTTCCGTCCTGCCGTTGCTCTCCGCTAAGCCAGCGCTTCATCAACGCCGAACGGCACGGAGACGGCGGAGCTGCGGCTATCTGAGGCTCAGAGCCCCGCCCGGATCTCCGGAGCCTCTCCGTGTCAAACCCCGAACGGAGCGGAGCAGAGCGGACACTGACCTCATTGAGCAGGAAGACGCTCGAGTTGGAGAGAGACATTCAGCCCCGGGAGCGGAGCGGACCAGACCGGACCGGACCGCTGGAGTTGAGCGCACTGGACCGGGCGGGCTACTGGAGAGCCCGGGGCGCGCATCTGCGCACCGACCAGCCCAGGGCGGGACCGCAGGGGTGCCAGCGGACAGGCGCGAGAACGCCGCGCTTTCCCCGGTGATGAATAATTAATGGCTCAGCGCGGAGCGAGCGGCCCATCAAGCACGCGCACTCGGGTCCCGCTCCCGCAGCCTGGGCGCGTTTCTCAGGGCAGCTGAAGGGGGACCCGCGAGGTGAGAGGACTTGGTGGGGATTGGGGCACGCGCTGGACGCGGAGAGAGGAGCAAGCGGAAGATGCGCGGGTCTGTCACTGAGGGTCTCACAAGTCAACGCCGACCGCAGTGGCTCCGTCGGCTTACCGGACAAAGGATGCGCACCTCGTCGAGCCTGTTATGGCAGTGCTGGCACCGGACGGGACGCCTATACAACGGAAGACACGACGGCGTCTTTGTCAAATGAAAGAAGGACGCTGGAGTGGCAGTGGAGAAAGGGCAGGTGGCACAAAGATGGTGTCAATGCCAGACCTCTGGACCCCGGAGGTCACCTCCCGTACAACATCAAAAGGGCTTCTTTTCTACTGCTGTTGTCCACTTGCCTGAAATCTCTTCATACAAACCCACCAAATGAGACAAGGAGCGGGCAGATGCCAACAGGTGCCCGGCGTCACCCAAGCTGAACAAACCAGACATGGCAGCAGCTACATTAGCCTCAAGATGTCAGCCGAAGAGAATGAATAAAATATGTGTGTGTGTTGGGGGGGGGCACAAGAAAGAAAGAAAGAAAGAAAGAAAGGAAAAATCTGCTGCTAACATAGAGAAATGTGAAATGAGAAAGGTGCTGTATGAGAGCCAGACAGATAAAAGGTGCTATATAATAGATAGATGTGAAAGGCGCTATATAATAGATAGATAGATAGATAGATAGATAGATAGATGAAAGGCACTATATAGATAAATAGAAAGATAGATGGATGTGAAAGGCACCATATAATTAAAAGATATATAGATAGATAGGAAACACACTAAGTAACAGAAAGCCAGATATATATGAAAGGCGCTATATAACACAAACAGATAGATCTATAGATGCAGTTGAAAGGCGGTATGTAACAGACATAACTGATGATAGATTTGAAAGGCACTATATAACTCAGATAGACAGATATGAAAGGCGCTATATAACTCGCAGACAGTTACAAAGACACTATTTAACTATTGCTAAACATTAAAGGTGTTATATAATATGTAAACAGAGCTGAAACACAATAAGAAATAAAGAAAGAGAAAGCCACGTCTGGCCTCGAGTGACTTCTCCTAAGTGCTGTGCCAGCCCCCCGGCCCCCCAGCTGTCCATTACTGGTCATTAGCAACGGGCAGGAAACTCAAGAGGAGCTTTTAGACACATTTGCGCTGAGTGGGCCGCGGGCCGAGGAAGTGGCTCCTGTCTCGAGTTTCACCGAGGAGTGAATGGAGCCAGCGAAGCGCAGGGGTCTCCTTTCACTGGGAGGGCACTTTGAGAGCAGGCGGCGGGTAGCGAGAGCTTTTTAAAAGAAGCTAATCGATCCGCGGCTCGGGCAATGTCAGCTCAAGGCCACAGGCACCCCACCCCCTCCCCCTGCTATAAGCAGAGTCCTCGTTGGGGGGCGGCTGAGGTCTGGTCCCTTGCATTGAGGTGGGAGGTGGGCATTGTCATGTGGCCTCCACCTACCTGTTGCCACTTTTAGTCATTGGACAGAAGGGTCATAACAGAAGGTTGGCGTTAAGTGAGAAACGGCTACCTGGTGCCCAGCTTTGTGGGGGCTGGCATGGACCATATTGAGGGGCACCGAGTGCCCACACCTTTTTGTAAGACTTTCTGTGGATCATCTAATCTACTGCTTGCCATGCAGAAGATTTTAGGTGGGCCCTCCTTGTGCCCCCCGCCACCTTGTCTTCTTCTTCACAGGCTCAGGATGGCTACTCTTTTCCTTTATTGATGGCCAGTGGCCCTAAGTCCAGAACTATGGGTGGTCTGGCACCCCCCTCTCTAAATGTCATCTCTCTGGCTCTGTCCCCTCATTTCATGCACTCCCTGACTTGTTGAACCCAAGTCCATCCCTAGGCTGGTCACAGCCGCACTTCAGGGGTACCCTTTGGTCAAAAAAGCTGGTCCAGTGTCAGCCATCAGCAGGACTAAATCTGAGTAGCAGGAGAAAATCAGAGGAGCAGCGCCGTGTGTTTAGCAAGTATATAGCGCCTTACGGCCAGATGACATGATGCCCGCCATCCCTGCTGCACAGTCCGACCCATCGCTCTATTAGGCTCCTGCATTTCTTGGTCTGCATTTACTCGCCAAATTCCGATTTGGACCAAACCACGTCCTGGACAGTGGAGCTACGTGAAGCCTGGGTCTCTGTAGGGCGCTTGATTCAGTGCAGCCGCCCATCTGCCATCTCGAGTGCCAATGAATTCTGAGGGCCAACAGCCCAAAAAGTAGGCACTCATAACATTCATGTTGTTATATAGCGCCTTTCTGGAGTGAACAGCACCTCAGAGCGCCACACAACCACAGGCAGGTGACATATCTCACCTCAAAGTGGTGTACAGTCCAGTGCCCTAGCTGATGGACCTCTTGACCATGCCATGGCACTACCAGTTAGTGCCACTACAATGAGCACAAAACTCCCTTTAATTTTATATAGCGCCTTTCTACAACGACTGCTAGTGTAAGGTACTTGAAAACTCAACTCGAGCGAAGACATGGGGGTCAAGTGAATTGGTTAGGGTCACTCAGGGAGACAGCGGTGGGATCGTGAGTCCAGTGGCATTCCAACTATGCCACATTGAGAGGTGGTACCAGAGAGTCTCCAGGGGGCAGTGACTACAGGGCTCTTTTGTGGCAGTTAGATTTAAAAAGACCCAATGCGGCAATAATAAACATAAGAGGGTCCAGCCTGCCAGTCCAGTGCCCATTTCAGTAAGCCAGTGCCCACTGAGGCAACTGCACTGTAGTTCAGTATTAGCAAAGAGATTGGGGATGAAAGGCACTATATACCAGTCCATAGCCATCTCTCCAGTCTCAATGACTGCTTGTGTGACCCTGAGTGTGTCAAAGAGCCATCCCTGTGGACTCGCCATTTGGAAGTGGCTTTGGATGAAGGTGGAAATGACTACAATATGATGTGCGACTGCTGATGAGCCTCCCTGAGCGGTGACACGAACAGGACAGTCGTCACTCATCACAAGACATGACACATGACATGTCACACTAGTCAACTCCCCTCTGACTCAGTGGTGGTGACCAGAAAGGCGCTATACAATGCAGGGCAGTGACTGCACATCAGAGCCAGCAACTGGAAGTCAGCCCTGTGCCAGCTGGAATTACAGAAGTGTGCCAGTTAGAGTATTGGGGGGGTAAAACTAGTGAACAAGGTCTGGAGGGTCACTGTGGTCACTCAACATTTAACATGTCCTGCACACATCAAGGCATGCAATTGAGCTTTATGCCAGCAGAGGGCACAGCGCCCTCGGTAATATAGAAAAGCCACCCCGAGTTCCCGTGTCCGGTCAGCAAGGCTTACCTGGCGCTTGACGAAGCTGGACGTGGTGTCGGAGGATGTGCTCCCGTCCGAGCGCTTGAAGCGACTTTTCCGTTTGGGCAGCTTCCTGGCCAGCTGATGTGAGACAGAAGGGAAAAAACAATCATCAGTCCTCGACTGGTCACTGTGGCCATTCTCCACAGCCGTGGGCAGATCGTTGACCAAAAGCTGCCCTTCAGTGGGCACGACAACAGCAGGGTCATGTTGAAGGGCATCCGATTGACACATCGGAACATGTCGAGTCAGGGTGGCCCAGATGAACTTCCTGTCTCCCTTTACTCATCCCTCCCAGCTGCCTTTTCATGTTTCTGATCTTCTGATCTCTCAATCCAGGACCACCAGCACCACCTCCTGCACTTGTCACCATGCTGCCCACTGAGGCTCTGGTGCATGCCAGACAAGAATTTGATTTTGTCCATTGAGTTGATCTGCAGTGGGCTGGCGCCCTGCCCGGGGTTTGTTCCTGCCTTGCACCCTGTGTTGGCTGGGATTGACCCCGTGTTAGGATACAGCGGGTTGGACAATGACTGACTGACTGACATTCAGTTGATTGTCCAGCTCTGTGGTGGACACTTGGGCAAACTCAACTACCTCAGCAGGGGACCAGACAGACTGATGGGGTTGCATGGGTGGGCCAGTCCAGCAGGGATTGGCTGGAGAGACCCTCAGCCATGGAGCATTTCCCAGTTGATGTGGCACTTGAGCTCCTGTGGTACTCATAGGGTGAAGCTGGCAAATTTGGCATAGACATCAGCCTGAGGTGACTGCTCTTTGTCCAGTGTTAGTGTGGACATTCACAGATCCTGTGGCACATAACTGCATGACATGTCTGGAGATTTCACATCAGGGTGGAAATATGACATCTTTGTATTGGACCTGCACTGCCCCCTCATAAGGCTCTACAGATGCCAGGTGTGGTCACTGAGTAGACATTAATGCACTCGGCTGGACGCGTGTGACATGAGGGGCCTACAGCAGATCCCCTTTACCAGACATGTGACTGGTCATCGGCCCATCGATCAGTGCTGTCCCGGGTGCCACTCTGTCAGTCCGTCAGGATCATCAGACACAGTAGCTGGCCAGAAGGGACCAATGGGCAGAGCCAGCCCGACACAGCCTGGCACTACTGAGAGCAACCTAAGGTCTCTGCAGAGATAGGGCGCCTCCTGGTGGAGGTGGGTGAGCAAAGCAGCAACTAGGAGAGCAGGGGGTGAGACCACCACCCTAGAGGCTAGTGACATGATGGGTGTGCCTTTGCTCCAGCCACCAGCCTTATTCTTGTCACTGTCCCTGTCCTGCTTAACTTTGCTTCTTCTCTTTTCCCAGTCCTTGTCCTTGTCCCTGACCCTGCTCCTGCTCCCGGTCCTACTCATGTCCTGGGTCTTTGTCTTTATGTTTGTCATTTGCTTTGTCCTTCTCTCCTCTGAGACTTGACCAGGTCCTTTGCCTTTGTCCCTGTCCTTGTCCTTGTTCCTGTCGCTGACCCTTTCCTTGTTTTTGGCATTAGTCATGTCCTTTGTCCCTGTCATTTGTACCTTTTACTGCACCAAGTCTTGGCCGTATCCTTTGTCTTTGTCCCTCCCCTTGTTCCTGTCCCTTTTACTGCTCCTGGTCTTCGCCACGTCCTTTGTCCCTGTCCAAAGTCCTTTCCCTGCTTCTTGTCCAGGCCGTGTCCTTTATCTTTGTCCCTGCCATTGTGCCTGTCCCTGTCCTTGTCCTTGTTCCTGTCAATGTCCCTTTCCCTGCTCCTGGTTCTGGCCATGTCCCTTGTCTCTGTCCTTGTCCCTGTCCCCAGGCCCTTTTCCTGCCCCTGGTCTAAGCCATGTCCTTTGTCCCTGTGCCTGTCCCTGTTCCGTTCCCTACTCCTGGTCCTGGCCTTGTCCCTGTCACACTCCTGCTTGTTCTCTCATGTTGTCTGTTCATTCAGTTGGTGGCTTACCCCCCTCCCCAGTGACTTTAGACTTCTATTTCAGAGGGTCCAATGGTGATTGCGGACGCTCAGTGGACAACTTGTGCCGGTTCTCCCCATGTCTGTTTGTCCAGTCCATCCCTGTGATTGATTTCTGCCTGTCCAGGGTTGGCAGCTCCCCGGTACCCAGTGCTGCTGGTGGGCTCAGTCCTCAGGGACCATCGCTTCACTTCATTTCGATTGTTTTTGTGGTGCCAGTTTGTTGTGGGCCACCTATTTCTGCATCACTTTCATGGAAACCACCGATGACAGACATTGTCAGTTGATGGGTGGTTATCAGGTTGCCATTGTAAGTGACGGTGGGCACATAAAGTTGTGAAAATCCTCGTGATTATCAAAAGCAGGAGCCCCTGGAGAGCGAACTTTAGGTTGGGTTTGGACCAAAAAGACCTCAGACATCTGGCCGAGCCTCACAGGGGTCTTGCCTTGGGGTCTCGTGGTTTGCATTACTCTTCTTTTTTTTTTTGTTCGGTTTCATAGCTGTTATTTTGTTCTTAATGGCATACTGGGCATTCCTCATTTCTCGTATTCCTCGTTTCTCGTATTCCTCGTTTCTCGTATTCCTCGTTTCTCGTATTCCTTGTTCCTTTCATCTCCTTATTGTCCTCCCTTTGTTGCCTTTGTTAAGCTGCAGGTGCTTTGAAGTCATAAAGAGGCTTCAGACCTCAAGACACAAAAGCAGGCCGGGCCCTGAAACATAAATCAAGCCAAGGGGAGAGGAGAAATGCAAAAACCCCTGGCCTAAAGAACTAAACAGTCCTTAATATAATTGAAGATTATTACAAAATATTCAAAACTCTAAAGAGGAAGAAGAAGAGAAGGATTCAAAAACAATAAAAAAAAAAATGAAAGTGTCGCCCTCAAGTGGCAGCTCAATAATGAACATGCCCAAAAGCTGCCAGGCAAAAATCAAAAAATCAGGATGAAGAGTAAAAGTCCATAAGGGAAAGAATCAAAGTGAGGAGGACGTGAGGGGGAGCTGATGGTTCAGCATAAGGCCTCAAATGGCCCCCCCCCCCCCCAGATACCACCCACCCTCATGGACTCAGCATGTGCCACTAATGGACCACCATGAACAGAACTGAGCCCCGATTAGCTGGTGCCACCTGAGAGCTTCAGCACCCCCAAAGTTCGCTTTACTACTCCACGGCCCCCGACGGCTTTCTGTTCAGTCGCTTTTCAATGTCGATGACGGGTGCACACACACACAAACCCACTCTATGTGCCCACCTCACTGGCACTGCACTTGCTTATCTTGCCTATCCATCCCTTTGCCCGCTGTCCCCATCACATCCTGCCAACATATGGCTGCCGTTGTGGTGAGGCCAGTCTGTCTACCTGGGGGTCACTCCTGGCATCTGTAGATATCTTTACGTTGTATGCTATAAACCGGACCCCCTAGCTTACTCCTTGTTCACATCTTTGTCATATTCCCCTGTAACTGTCCTGCCCTTTAGCTACCACCGGGGGGCCTCGGTATTTTGCTGAGCCCTTACTTAGCGTGTTGTTCGCCTTCCATGTTATTTGGAGCTCTGCTTCCATTTTAGGACTTTCTTTGTTTCCGCTCTTTGCTTTCTTTTGTTGTTACCGTGTTGACTTTTTGTTATTTCACGTGTAGCATGGCTGTTATTTAAATCTCAAAATTTGTTGTACTTTTAAAATTTGGACTTTTTCAGGTGACCGTGATGTGTGTGTTTGTTTGATGAGATCAATCACACATTACAGACAGATGGCATTCTTCACGTGGGCCAGAGTTTCCTTTAGTTAGTTATGTGTATATAGCGCCTTTCTCACCTACTCAAAGCGCTTCAGTTGGCAGTGGGGAGCCACTTCAGCCACCACCAGTGGGCAGCATCACCCTGAATCATGTGATGCCAGCCATTGCTGTGCCAATACGCTCGCCACACAGGAGCTATGAGGTGGTGAAAGGGTGACAGAGAAAGAGAGAGGAAATGATTAGGGGGCCATGGTGAGCAATTTAGTCAGGACATCGGGGGACACCAGGACATCTTTAATGGCCACCAAGAGAGTCGGTAGATCGAGTTCACATCTCATGCAGGGTCTCGTCCCTCTTTGTGGCCTGTTCCTTCTGAGTTTTAGGACCAGGCCCACCTTGTGCCTCTTTGAGGTTCGTGGGCACAGGAGTCATTACAAGGAGCTGCTCACAGACCCCCGTCTCACCAGGCAACTGGTGACAGCTGGTTCTTTAGTTTTCTTTTACTGCTTGTGGTCGCCTTGATGTCCATTACGGGGTCCACAGACCCCAAGAGATCCAATTCTGAAATTAGTTTTTTTGTTTCCAAACATCCCAATTTTTTGTACTGTTACATTGTGATGCCGTTTTGCTGTTTGTTGTTGTAGCGGTTGCTATGGAGTTTCTATGGTGGCATCCATAGGGTATGAAGGTCAGCTCCATGCACTTCCTGGCGCTCCTTGTTTTGGTGTTTCTGCTCCAAGACTTTTAAGTTCTGTCCTTTTTCATTTCTGCTTCACCCTTAGGTTTTCACGAGGCTCCTGTCCTTCGAAATCCAAAGGCCTGACCCGGGTATCCCGCCGACTACGCCACTGGTGTCTCGGTCTCAGTTAAGATGTTCCTCTTGTCCTCTGTGGGTTGTTTATTTCAAAGGGGCTTTCCCTCTGATGTTGAAGTGGACAGGGGTCCTAGTGGGGTGTTCAAGGACAGTGAATGGTCCCCTCTAGGAAAGCCACCCCTCCCTGGGGTTCTAGCCCCCATGGTTCGCCTCACATTAATCCTCACCATGTCTTTCATTGCCACCATGCAGACCCTTCCTTGTGTAGGGGGGCTGATATGCCTTCACCCTCAGCTGCCTGACTGGTCACTAGAGGGGTGTCAGTTCTCTGTCTTTGTCCCTTTCCCTGTCCTCTGTCAGTTCAGCTGGCTAAGGATGCACAACCTAGGGTGCCATCTGAGCAAATCTTCTGCCAGTAACAGCCACACAAGCGATCCATCTCATTGTATAGCGCCTTTCAAACTGGCACTCCACTACTGGGCATAAAGCCCATTAATGTGAACTGTTAAGGTGTCCCAGCTGGCATCAGCTCTCTTCATGATGTGGGTCACCCAGGATAGGTTTGGGCAGACAAGGATCAGATCAGGTCACATCCAGGGCCGTGTAATGTAAATGTGCCCACCAGACATTGTGTGCCCACAACAAACTCAGCACAAGGATAACCTGAATTTTTAAAACGATTCTTCAAAATGTCATACACCGATTGGCACCCCTTGTGTTCCTCCCACTTATAACAGAGGAACATATTCCTCAAAATGTGTCTGCAGAAACCAATCAAGTGCCCACCTGGCATCTCTCAACATGCGAAAAAAGGCATTATTAAAAAGAAAACCACACACACGTGGGAGGGATGAGCACAGGGAAAATCAAACATCACAAAAATGAAAAAACCGGCTATGCCACCCATTCTGTCCAGCCTCCCTGCCTGCCTGTGCCAGTCCTCGTCCCAACTACCTGCCCAGGTTACATCCCAATTCTTGTCATGCTTTACACGTGTCTCTGGTACTTCTATTTAAGGATGGCCCCCTATAGCTTCAGGCCTGTCAGGTCACTGTCCCCTCAGGTGGTCCCTTTATGTTTCTGAGAAGACTTCAAGGGGCACAGCTGCCAATGTACCTGCCAGCTTTTTAAGGGATGTCTCTGCTGCCTCCTGTCAGTCTGGAGAGGTGTTGCAGGCCTCCTGCCAGCCCTCCAGAGTCCTATAACCACCCATGGGCATCTAAGGGGGGAGCTGACTTACCAGGGCCCTAAGCACGGGGGGCACAGAAACATCTGAACTTGAGTGTCTTTGAAGGGCATCTGAAGGATCTGCTCAAATGGTTGGCATCCCACAGTTTGGTGCTGCAACCCCTGCTTACAACCCCTGTACTGGCAGACAGGTAGCAGCCATCATTACAGGCTTTTCTTTCTCTGCTGCAAATGCCCCCCTGCCCAGCACCTACTTCATGGTACCTTTGCTCCTTGAAGACTCATGCCAGCCAGGCAAACCCTCACCCTGCAGAGAGTTTTAACAGACTGTCACTGGTTCAAACGCCTACAGCTGGTGTCCTGCTCCACTAATGTCTCTAACCTCTCTGCATGGCACTGCCATCATTTCCCCTCTGAACCCCTCCAGGACATTTCTACTTCTATATAAAGCAATAAATCCAAATCCTGGAGTTCACATATGGTGTGCACTGGCGACCTGCCACACTGCCACTGGCATGTCATCACAACCCCAAGGCCCAGAAAAATGCCAATCAAAGCTCTGAGGTGCCCCCCCCCCATCTGCTACCTCAGAAACTGCAGTTCACCGTGCCCACTTGTTACCTCGTCTCACTGACACAGCCTCCCTGCTTACAGTCTCATAGTATCTTCGTCCTGCTCGGTGGTGCCCCCTAAACGCGGCTCTCGCACTGCTCTGGCTGAGGGGTCTCTGAGGGGTCACCTGGCACTGACTTGGTACCTGGTGCTGCTGGGATAGGCACCTGCTTAAGGAATTAGTGAGTGAGTGAATAAATGAATGAAAAAATGGATGAATGAATGAATTAACAAATGAAATAAGAGAAAATGAGTGAGTAAACGGATGAGTGAATAAAGTGAATGAGTGAGTGAGTGAATGCAGGGCAGATGAATGGAGTGAATGAATGAATGAACAAATTAATTAGTGAGTGAGTGAGGGGTAAGTGACTGGAGTGTGCGAGTGATTGAATGAGTGAACGAATGAATGAAGTTGTAATTTACTTCGGGGAAGGCGCCATGTAAAGATGCCCAAGCAGTCAGATGGCATGTTCACTGAAGCTCAGCTGCCTTTGAGGAGTGGCAGGGTGGCACAGCGGTTAGCGGAGACCCAAGCTCATCACTGCCTGTGTGGGCTTTGCATGTTCTGTCGGTGCCTGTGTGTGTTTCTCTGGGGTCTCCCGTGTCCTGTCATGCTACTGGGGTTCCTGTTAGATTAACGGGGGTCTCTAAATTGGCCCAGTGTGTGTGTGTGTGTGTGTGGGGGGGGGGGGATAGAGTGACCCTTGGGCCAGTTCAGAGGAGAGATGGACAAATGGATGAGAAGCTGTGGCAGTGTCACTCTGGTCAGTGGTCAGCTGCGTCTCTAACTCTGATAAAACAATGAAGCCTAGAAGGCAGTGACATTGTGGGCACCTCGGACCCCCGCAGGACTTCTCTCTGCTCTTAAGATCCCATCTCACTACCAGGCACTTCCAGAGATTTTCATGTTTGATTTTGCCTTCAGTTGTCGGGGGGTCTCCATGTGCACGAGAGCTGACAGCCAATGAGCGCTCAGCCAGATGTCCCATGCATAGAATGCGGGGGGCTTTGGACCTCACAGACAGGAGAGAAGCTCGCCAGTCTGATGTCTCGTGTTTTCCGTACTACAACAGATTGGAAAAGGAAAGCAAAAGGACCGAGAGTGCAGCCCACCCTTCATACAGTGCCGGTCCTGCCAGGCAGTATACTATTGGCTGTCACAGAAAGGGGCGGGACTTGCAATACTTGTAGAATGTGAAACTGTGCTGGAGCAGTCGTGTAATTTGACATCCTCTCCGACACGAAGACCTTTTAATCTGTGGCACTGAGCGTTGAGTGGTCTTCAGACACTTAAGCCCCTGAACCTATTGTAACCAGCCCCTGATCTCTTACTCATGAAATAGATTAACAGCAGTAGGGCCCTGATCTTTATGGTCAATGCCTTAATGTTTTAGCCCCTAATCAATGAAACCTCATGGGGGACCCCCACCCCGCTCTTCAACTTTATATCCCAGGAAGACTGAGAGACGGGGGCGGAGGTTTGGTTTTCTAAGACCCTGAAATCAACAACTCTTAGAGACAGCCCTGCATGTACCTGACATCACCTTTAAGTTGCTTGCCTCCTCTCCTCCTGTCCTCCGCCTGCCATCTTTTGCGGTGGTCTGCACTTCTCAGAGTCCTCCACATCTTTATTATTATTTGACCGGCGGCCATCCATCTGCTGTCAAAAGCAGCTGCGAGTCAAGCGTAGGACAAAATGGCTGCCTGGACGGGACGCCAGTCCACCACAATGAAAAACGCTGATCAAGTTTGGGGTCTTCAGGAATTCCACTGTAAACGAAGCGCAGGACACGTGATAGGAAAACCCGTCGTGAGTGGGATTCGCCTTCGTATCACGTGGCCATCCGGTCCGAAGGTCGTCTGTCCAGCCGGCCGCAGCTCTCGGGACGTTGTCGCTCTTCCGTCTCCTCCATTTTACAGCGCACGTCTCTTTTGATTTAGTCGGGGGGTTTCACCGTCGCTTCGAGTGCAAAATTGTCGTCGACCCCTTGTGAAAGGCGCTATATAGAAACACAAGGAGCGCAACTGCGCGACGTGCACTCTGATGCTGCGGCTGCAGATTTTAGGAGGTCCCATTTCTGGTGGTCTGTTTATAACATGTCTCATTTTTGTCTTTCCCAGGGTCATATAGCGCCTTTCTATTGTTGGGGACAACGCTACGACAGCTCGGAGTCCCTTGGCGCGGCTTGAACGGGAGGCCCGGTGACTGCCGGTACAGCGCTTCACCCAGAAGGCCATTCTATGTCAGCTGACCAGCCCTCCCCTCCATTCAGCCCGGGGGTCAGGAGCTGCCTGTCCCACCATGGCGCTCTCTCTTATGTAAGTGACTTCTTTTTCTATTAATGGGGTCATCGTGCGCGAAGAGCGCGGGGCTCGACGGATTCTCCCTTCGCCGGCCCACCTCGGCCCTGCAGTCTGCGCGGTCTGCAAAGCGCCACGCTTGTGTAATGGGGAGGGGGCACGTGACGGACAGCTGGGAGGGTGGGGGTCCTGCTGCACTGTATGTGTCGAGGCCTGCCCACCCCCACCCTCGCCCAGATCGCTGCCTCCCGCTGCCCTCTAAACGCAAGACGAGCCCCGCAGTGAAGCCTCCTCACCTGGAAGTAGCGCGCCGTCTCGGCGGCTGGCACGGGGGCGGCGGAGGAGGACTTGGACATCTTCAGCTGCACCATCGATCATCGCTCGGCCGTCTGCGAGAGGAAGCACCGGCGGCGCGGACGGGGGAGCCCCCCACAGCCAAAAAAAAAAAGAAGAAAACTACAAAAAAAATGGGAACGTAAAGGTGCGGCGCTCCGGAGTCCTGCTGCCTGCCTGCCTGCCTGCCGTTCACGCCATCGCGCGGCTCGATACCTCAGCCCGCCCCCCCTCCCCTTTTCAGCGGAGCCGGGGGGCTTATGTAACGGTCACCGTACAGCGGTGGAAATGAGGACACCTCACACGGGGTATAGAACACCCCCCCCCCCCAACCCCACACACACACATCTCCCCAATATCAGCCCCCAGTGGAGTTGGCGAATGAAAGGGTCTCTCGGGACACTGGGGGCCACCCCCTATCACCCCCCACTTTGATCTGTATCGATTACATGTAAGAGATTACTGATAACGACGCTATATGATCAAAGAGCCCCCTGACTTCTGTGACAGCCAATGGCGTCCTGGCGCTCCGTCTGCCACTTACTGGAGCGCGCGATAACGAGCCATGTGACCGACGAACAAGAGGGGACCCGCCTACAAAAAAAACAAACAAATAAATACATAAATAACATAATTAACACAAACACATCAAATAACGACTTGCAGTGCAAAACAAACCGCTCAAGAAAACAGCGGAGCTGAAAACGAGCCGTCACGTGATAGTGGCGCCCCCTGTCGAAAAAGACACCCTCAGTACACCCAAGAAAAAAATCAAAAATTGGCGAAGACCTGGGGGCACTCACGTGTTCAATACAGGCGATTAATAACTATATAGCGCCTTTCACACTATCTATCTATCTATCTATCTATCGCGCCTTTCACATCTATCTATCTATCTATCAATCAATCTATCTATCTATCATATAGTGCCTTTCATATCTATCTATCTATCTATCTATCTATTATATAGCGCCTTTCACATTATCTATCTATCTATCGCGCATTTCACATCAATCTATATATCTATCTATCTATCTATCTATTATATAGCGCCTTTCACATTATCTATCGCGCCTTTCACATCTATCTATCTATCTATCTATCTAT
>JANRMT010062791.1:178363368-178370280 GCA_026402145.1 Polypterus bichir lapradei | reverse complement strand
CTATCTATCTATCTATCTATCTATCTATCTATCTATTTATTTTATAGTGTCTTTTATATCTTATATAGTGCCTTTCACGTCTATCTATTTATTTGTAGTGTCCTTCCTGTCTATGTATTCTGTTACCTTTCATGCCTATTTATCTATTATGTGGCACATTTTCTAGCGGTTTTTATGCATATCTGTCTATCTTTTTATATCTTTTATATAGCACCTTCCACGTCCATCCATGTCAGTGTTAGGGTGTGTATCTGTGTATTTCTGTATATATACAATTATATTCAACACTGCCACCTTGTGGCTACGAGGGAACAGTGCAGTCTTGGCTCACCACGCCCCTAGGAGTCCAAGGCTCCTCCTCCTCCTCCTCTGAAGACGCGGTTTTCCATGACACACCCCCTCCTTCCCCCTCTCTCCACTTAATCCAAAGTGGAAAGTCAAATGTTTGGAAGGCGTCACCAGGAAGACGGGGCACACAGGGGGTCACGGGCAGAGGCACACCTGTTGGAGCAGCCAGGACATTGTTTCCGGGGGCTCGAGAGCAGGAAGTGCTCATGACCTGAAGGCCAGCGCACAGTCAAAGCCCGCTTGTCTGCCTCACACTAAATGCATTCTTGAAGTCACAAGACAGAGCTGAGATTAAAGGCCCCTTGTGTCACTGTGCCAGCGGGCTCACCAGTCACAAAGGCTGACCCCTCTTCGCGAGGTCACTGGTTCACATTGCTATGAAGACCTTCATTATGCCGGCACCATGTCCCTTCCAGACCAGGACCAATTGCTTCAGTTTAGAGCCATGTGCCAGTTTCCCAAAGATACCTTGTGAATAGCAACTCAAGGCAATGGGGTGCCAGCGATATTCCCACTATTGGAGAGTAAAACCTTAAGAGTTAAAGGAGCATCAGGTACATTTGGGGTGGTTATGGAGGCACAAAATGTCACCTGTAATGAGGTGGCATGACCCCCCTGTTGCCCTCTCCTGCTGGCACCATGTATTTGTTTTCAGCCTCCCTGGCATGGAAGTGGCATATTCTCCAAGTGTCCAGGTGTGACATTTCCAATCCTGGGTGGCCACGCCATGACCTCAACCAGGACCTGGGGGGCACAGCAAATTGATGAGTGGTTTGAGAAGAGGTGCCCACTGATGGCACACCACACTCTGAATTCTCCTTACAGGGTGGCACCAAGTCTGGACACTCAAACCCTGGATTACTGACCACCTCTTGCTTCATTTACACAGTGATGCCTCTTTTCAATCATTGAGGGGGTATTGTGCCCACCCTGGTATCACTCACATCTAGAAGTGGATATGTGGCATTAGGGGCACCTCAACATCAATTACGTGAGGGCAGACATGGTGTCATTTATGGCAGACAAGGCCATGTGAAATGCCCACACATGGACCTGGACAGAGGACAGTATTGGGCCGTGCTAAATAACCACTGTGGGCACAAATGCCATAGAGAATGGCCTAAGAGTGAGGTGTGAGGTGTCTGAATGAGGCACCGAAACACCTTAGCTGCCAGCTGACCAGCCAAGCTTGATGGATTCAGTGGGCTCACTGGTGCCACCTTACACCCATCAAAGCCACTACACTAACTTGTGGGCACAGTTTCTGAGTGATAAAAGTGTTCAGGGGCCATCGAGGGGGTGCACTCAGGAAGCTGCCACCAACAGCCCAGGAGGTGGTGCCAGTCTGTCACAGTCACACAGGGAGACACTATCAGCTCTACAGAGAAAGGCACCCATGCTTTTAACCCATGAGGAGGTATGGCTGGGCACAGAAAAGCTGAGGAGACAGCATTCACCATCCCACTTAAGAGGTGGGCACCAGGGGACCGGAGCTTGGGGGCAAAGCAGGAGTCAGCCCTGGAAGGGGCACCAGCTGCAATTCACAATTGAGTTCTTGACTGGCACTGGGAATATCCCAATGAGTGCCACTAAGGTGTGCCCCTAAGTGTGCCCTCCCAAACACCCCATTGGCAAGTCCATGCTACAGTTACAAGACTGTGGCAGAATGAGCTTCAAGATAGACTGGCACACTCCTTCTCAATGAGTCCAGTGAAGATGCCCACTTGTTAGGATGATGGAGTCCAGAGTCAGAAATTGCAGACTGATCCCGGTAGAACCTTCACAGCTGGCACGAGTGCCGCTGTGTGGCGTTGGGGTCTGTCATGTGCTTCTGAGATGTGCCCATCTGATGTATGTGCCAGGTCCTTAGACCTTATTGATTGACGATTTGAAAGTGTTGATCGATTAATTAATATTTTATGATGATTTTTATCGGGGCAGCAACAGGGGCTTGAGCTGGAATTCCCCACCTTAGCCACCACGTCCTCATGATGGGTCATCTGCACGCCCACACAGCACAGGCCGCAGTGGTGGGCGCCGCCCTGCAATCTGGTGGTGCCCCAGGATGTGGGGATTTGTGACGGGAAGCTTCACCCGGACTCGGCGGCGTTTAGCTAAGTGCTTAAACAAACGGCAGCCACTACGCCCTGCACATGGTGGGCTTTAGTGACCCTTCACAAAGGACGGGCTGTTCTAAGGAGATTAGAAGACACACTAAAGGCGCCAGGCTGAAAGCCAAGCATTACTGAGCGTGCCCATTAGTGGAGTGCCTGGTGTCTCGCCAGCCTTCTTCATGAGCCCTAAAGAAGTGAAGCTGAAAGATTTTAAAGGGTGGAAGTTGTTTGAGCAGCATGTTCATCCTATACTGTCCCAGTGGCAGTGCCCTTCACAGCTAGGCATGACAACATACTAAACAAGAGCGTCACCCTGTCATGGATGATTAACATGAGTGCTTTGGTGGGCACGGGGCACATCCGTGGAGGCCCAGTATGAAAGTTCTACTGCATTCTGGGTATAGAATAACAGCATGAAGGAAGTGTGGGATGGGATGAAGATCATCACTGGCTGCATCTCGAAGCGGGGTGCCACCATCAAGAGAGACGTGGAGAGAGCAAACCAAATTAACAACTTCTTCAACAGGTTTGACCACCATAACCCACTCTCACCTCGGCGTACTGCACCCTCCACCCATCCTGATACCAGCATAGGAGAGACATCTCCACCCACAGTTACAGCAGCGCAGGTGAGCAGAGAGCTGAGGAGACTTCGTGCCAGCAAAGCAGTGGGTCCAGATGGCGTATCGCCACAACTGCTGAAGGCCTGTGCGCTGGAGCTGGGCAGTCCTCTACAGTGCATCTTCAACCTGATCATGAAACAGGGGAGAGTCAGGAGGCTTTGGAAAACATCTTGTATCACCCCAGTCTGAAAGATATATCACGTCCTGGTGAGCTGAACGACTGACGTCACATGTGATGAAGACCATGGACAGGCTGCTGCTTCACCACCTGAGGCCACAGGTCTACCACACCCTCGACCCTCTGCAGTTCGCATACCAGGAGAAGGTGGGAGTGGAGGATGCCATCATCTACATGCTACACCGATCCCTCTCCCACCTGGACAGAGGCAGTGGTGCTGTAAGAATTATGTTTCTGGACTTCTCTTCAACACCATCCAACCTCTGCTCCTTAGAGACAAGCTGACAGAGATGGCAGTAGATTCTTACCTGGTGCCATGGATCGTGGACTATCTTACAGACAGACCTCAATATGTGAGTCTCGAGAACTGCAGGTCTGACATTGTGGTCAGCAGCACAGGAGCGCCGCAGGGGACTGGACTTTCTCTGGTCCTGTTCAGCCAACATACATCAGACTTCCAATAAAACTCGGAGTCCTGCCACGTGCAAAAGTTCACTGACGACACTGCTATGGTGGGCTGCATCAGGAGCGGGCAGGAGGAGGAGTATAGGAACCTAATCAAGGACTTTGTTAAATGGTGCGACTCAAACCACCTACACCTGAACACCAGCAAAACCAAGGAGCTGGTGGTGGATTTTAGGAGGCCCAGGCCCCTCATGGACCCCGTGATCATCAGAGGTGACTGTGCAGAGGGTACAGACCTATAAATACTGGGAGTGCAGCTGGATGATAAACTGGACTGGACTGCCAATACTGATGCTCTGTGCAAGAGAGGACAGAGCCGACTATACTTCATTAGAAGACTGGCATCCTTCAACATCTGCAATAAGATGCTGCAGATGTTCTATCAGACGGTTGTGACGAGCGCCCTCTTCTACGCGGTGGTGTGCTGGGGAGGCAGCATAAAGAAGAGGGACAAACTGGTGAGGAAGGCAGGCTCTATTGTAGGCACGGAGCTGGACAGTCTGACATCCGTGGCAGAGCGACGGGCGCTGAGCAGACTCCTGTCAATCATGGAGAATCCACTGAACAGGATCATCTCCAGACAGAGGAGCAGCTTCAGCGACAGACTGCTGTCACCGTCCTGCTCCACTGACAGACTGAGGAGACCCCACACTATGCGACTCTTCAATTCCACTGGGGGGGGTAAACGTTAACATTATACAAAGTTATTGTCTGTTATACCTGCATTGTTATCATTCGTTAATTTAATATTGTTATTATCAGTATGCTACTGCTGGAGTATGGAAATTTATAAAGTATCTATCTATCTATCTATCTATCTATCTATCTAGTCTGCCAATTGGCACCATGCAGTCTTAAGGGGACTCTAAGGCTTCCACAATAACAGGAGGGATGAGCACAGGGAGCAGAACCCTTAACAAAGGACCTGGTGAGCCATGCCTGCCCCTAGTGCCCACCCTGTAGGTATCTTCCGTAGTGGTGCATTACCAGCTGGCACCTTTCTATGCCATGTGGGTCTCCTTCCTATGCCATCCTTTTCTGTTTGTGTATCCCTATGCCTACTTGGATAAGGCACTTGGAAGACCGCTGCCTTCTGCTGTATGGTGGGCAGTTGTGGCCACCATACTACACACCATGGGCTGATAGGCTGAACAATATGGGTGCACGTCCAGGCCTTCAGGGCTCCTAGAGGCTTTGATGCCAGTGAGAGTGACACCTACTTGAGGACAAAGGGGACAACCAAAGGCTCCCTGAGTAGTGGTGCTGGCGCCTTTCATAGGACCCCCGCAAGGACACCAGGTGTCCAACAACCTTCTTCTAGTAGTACTTCTGGGTGTGGCTCAGCAAACGTTCAGGCATCTCCAACAGATGGCACATCACCAACATTTATAGTAATAATAATATTGGTGATGCGCCATGTGTTAAAATGACAAATGCAATGCACATGTCTCTGTCATATGCCATCGGGTATGGGATTCATAAAAGCAGTGTTGATGTGCCTTCTGTTGGAATTATCATGGTCTTACAGTCACAAAGCACATAGTCCTAAAAACACTTCCAAAAATAGCCCACTAGAGCGGGATATCAATGTCAAACAGGGCAAGAACGGAGTCTTTAAAAATAAAAGGTATGAATTTTAGCAGAAATGCTCAGTCACAAAACTGTGAAGCTCCGAAGAGCACAAAAGGCAAATTATAAAGACAATTCCAAAAGCTAACAATACAGATAATTGAAGAATGGTCAAAAACAGCATAATCGGGTCAAAGTTCCAATTCCGAGGAATCACCAAGCACCAAGCACCTGGCGGTGACTGGCAGGTGACCCTGTCCCTTAGGGGACCACCCACAAAACACATGGCACATTACCAAGGCATAGTAACACTGTGGGTTATAAACAAAAGAAGGATTAGCATAAATAAATTATTCAAAAATGAACAAAAAGGACATAAAACGTGGATTTGAACCTCAGCCAATGGAATGACAAATGCAAGGCATTTTATTTCTACAAATGTTTGTGATGCGCCATCTGTTGGAATGACAGAGACATCTCAACCAGACAGATACACAGATACAGAGACACACAGACACTTACCTGCAGTGATAAAAATGCATAACTGTAAATGCTGAGATGGGTCTCACTGCAACCAGCAGTACCCGTGAGGTGTAGGACCCCAACATTATGGAACACCCACCCACCCAGTGCCCATCAAGTGCAGAGTTACACTCTGGTTAAGATTAGGGGTGTGGGAGGGTTATCTGACATATGTCATTATGGGCGCTCCACGACCGACCCCATGGGAATTGTGGGCTGCAATTGCTCTCTGTGGTAAACGTTTAGGGTGTGCCACCTGTTGGAATGACAAATGCAGTGCACGTCTCTGTTATATGACATTTGGTATGGGATTCATAAAAGCAATGTTATTGTTTGTCATGCGCCTTTTGTTGGAATGGCAGGGACCTAGCAGGTGGATGGACAAAGACATATTTTATTAAGGTCAACATTGTCGCACAATTACTCGTGAACCACTGGGGTTAGACCCTCGATCTTGGCCTTAATTGAAAGCTTTTGATATTATACACGCTGGTGAAAATAAAAACTGCTAGTAGCAACTCCTGAACAATTATGAGGGCTAACAATGATTTACGGTGTAGCCTCTAGGGGGCATCCCTGAGCCCCAAACACAAGACACAACACGGCTGAACACATTTTCAAGGTTAAATAAAAAGTTCATTATTTTACAATATCGCCTTCAGGGTGTTAAGTGAGGAGAGGACCATATAAAACTCAAATAAGAATCTCTGTCTCCCTGTACTCCTCCTTTATGAGTGCCATCCTCTATTTCTTAACTCCAAATCACTGATGCAGAGGGAGGAGGGGGCTTCTTTAAATCCTGACCTGAGGGTACTTCTTGTGCTGCAGTATCACATGTTGGAAGTGCTTTTGGGCCAGACAGAAGTCCCCCAAAGTAGCTGTAGTGTCCTCCTGCAACCCCCTCTGGCGGCACCTGGGTACCCAATAGGGCTGCCATCAGGGCGACTACAGCTCCCAGTATGCCCTGCAGCAGTACAAATAGGAGTTCCACCAGAGGGATGCTGCCACCATATGTATAGGGGGTATATTTGACCCCAGGAAGCAGTCTCCCTCTTTCCTTCGATTATGGCTAGGGGTTGGTCACTGGTACCAA
>JANRMT010062791.1:178353368-178358368 GCA_026402145.1 Polypterus bichir lapradei | reverse complement strand
CTTGTTGATGTTGACTGCACCACAAGGCAAGCCTCATACACAAAGACTCTCCTCACTTTATTAATGCCACCTATGATGGACGAGTTGTCTGTAGGTGCCAAGCACTGGAATTGTGCTGGAAGTCCGCTGTGTAATGGGGTAAACAAGAAGGGTGGCATGACCATCTCCACCATGACACAGCACCATTTCTGACACCTGCAGCCTCACAAGCCACTGTCTGTCAGTCAGGTGGTCCGTAGTCCAGGAGATTGTGGGGGGCTTTAAGATGCTAAGCCCTGATCTATTTACCCCAGTTGATGAAACAGAAATGGAGTTAAAGGAAACATCAAAGTTGATGAGCCTGGCTGTGGTGCCAGTTTTGCCCAAGTGGGAGTGGGCTCTGTGGAGCTTGGAGATCAGGGCATCCATGATCTGTGACCAGGGGTCCGAGCTCTTTTAGGCCCAGCCTCTCGGAGGTCTTCATGATGTGGGAGGTGTGAAGTCCTTGGGATCGCTGCAATGGCATTACTTTGGCACAGGGACCACCCAGGATGGGGAGCCTTCTGCAAATGCAGAGAAAAGGGAGACCAAACGCCAAAGGAGCCCACCGAGCTGGCTGGCACACATTTTCAGTGTGGTGTCTGACCCCAAAGTGAATTTTCATGTTTGTTTCGCTGTTCCTGACCTCATCAACCCTAAAAGCTAACCAGATTCCTCCATTCCTGTCATGAAAACAACAGTCAACAAACCAATGGCGGGCGCGGCTCGTCTTTCTGTGCTTGCCAGCAGCTTCTCCTCTTGTGTCGCCCGTTACACTCGTGGTGCAAATTCTCTTCCAAAGACTTTGGTGAAGAAAAGCCAAACATCAGGACGGGGCGGTTTCTTCATATGTCGTGGCGAATCCTCGGGCTGCCCTTTGGTGTGCCCCCAGATGGGGCGGCGCCAGTCCAGTCTGAATGTGAGCCCAGTCTCTGCTCCTCGATGGGCTGCTAGAAAATGTCAACAAACAGCCGATACTCTAAATGGACCCTCTTTCCCCGATTTAATGTGACAAGGGGACCCCCCCCCCACTGTATGATTATATGTTAGTAGCAAATATGGACACTTGAAAGACCCCAGGAGGGACCCAACCCCCACTCTCTGCTCTAATGGTAATAAATCTGAAAGCTTAAAACTCCAAGGGGGCGCCCCCCCCCCCCAATTTCCGACTGTATGTTAGTAGTAAATATGGACACTCGAAAACCCTGGGGGACCCCACCCCCACTTGATGATCAAATACTAATAAATCTGAATGGGCAAAACTCTAAGGGGGCACCCCCCCCCCACACACTCTCCAACTGCACATTAGTAGTAAACTCGAAAACTCCACGAGGAACACCACCTCCACTCATTGGTCATATTTGATAAATCTGAACACTCGATTCTCCACAGGGGGCACTGCCCCCCTGCCCGCTCTCTGATTGTCTGTTAGTAACACATCAGGATGCTTGAACTCGCCAAGAGGGACCACCGAAACGTTCTTCTACTTCCGCCAGTCCACAGGTCATTAGGGTGGCCCCCAGACTTACGGTGACACGGGGTGAGGTGAGTTTGTGTCCCTCAGTGAGCACTAAGCGGGTGACACCCTGGCCTTGGGCCACATTTTAGTTTTTTTCCTGTGGTATTTCAGGTGTGATGGTCTCACACCTTCCTCCCATCTCAATATAGGCCAGGCTTGTTTGTACCCTGAGAGTGCCAGTCCTGCCCAGACGTTTGGTTAGAACTTTGCCTCCTATGTTTGCTGACTCATCAGCAGTCGCCCCTTGTCTCTCTTTCTTCCATTCGGGTGGCTCCAGGACATCTTTGTTCCCCAGTTAAATTTGTCATAACAGGAGCCTTCATGAACAGACGTATTGCTGGGACGTCCAAAACACATTGTGCCCGCCATTGCGTCCCATAGAGCGCTGGGTTCTTTGCCGTCCGATTTGGCGCAGCCTGAAGATTCCCCATTTAATATCAGTGGTGTCTGATACCGTGCCACACCCATCTCATCTTTGACCATCTCATCTGTGACCTTAACGTATGGGCACAGTGGGCACTGGCTGGGGTTCCACGATGTGTATGATGCCTATGGATGTTTCTGTTTTGTTGTCAAACCTGGGGTCCCAGCACACTAGTGTGCCCATTAAGATGGCCCTGGCTATGCACTGGATGGGCAACCCTGACTGTCTCCTGTGCCCCTCTCTGTAGATGCCAAAGCTACTTAGGCAGCCACCACCTGCTTCTGTCAAGTCAAGTGGCTTTACTGTCATAGCGTCTGAACACAGTATAGCGGCGAACTAAAAGGACCACCGCGGTGCAACGTAGACATAAAGACAGGACAGCAGTGAGACAGGTAAAGAAAAATCAATAAATTAACATAATAAATTATAATCTACAATAAATAGAGTTCAGGGTCCGGACCACCAAGTGGTACAAGCTGTGGCAGAACCTTCCAGAATACGTATGGATGCTACAGCACCTTCTGCCAGATGGAAGTGGGACCAAGAAAACTGTGGAGCAGGTGGGAGCGGAGGTCCTTCACAATGCTGTAGGTGCTGAGGATGTGCCACGTGATGGAGATGTCTTCAATGGTGGGCAGAGGGGTCTCAATGATTTTGTCTGACTTGTCATGCATGCACATCAGAGGGCTCGATTGAGGTATGTAATAACCCACTGAGATGGTGGAGGGGGGTCTGTGAATGCCAAGATGGATGGACTGGCATCCTGACCAGCAGGGTAAGGAGGAAGGTTCCTTACCTGGATGGGAGGCCGTAGACGGATGGACAGGCGTCCTGGCCGGGTTTATCTGCAGTATCTTGGGGGGCTATTTAATCCTCCATTATGCTAGGTGGCAGCTTCTCTCAGGTGGGGAGCTCTCATTCTGACTCCTGCAGGGCACCTTGGGAAATGTAGTCTGGGTGAGCAGCCCTGTCAGGGTGTGTGGGTTCCACTGGAGGAAAGAGAGAAAGGTGCACACTTGGAAGGAGGTTCCACCTCTGACCTGGAAGTGCTGCCAGGCTGTGGTCATTTGACGCCAGGTCTGGCATAAAAGAAGACACCAGGGGCATTGAGTCGGGAGGAGAGATGGAGGAGTCATCTGTGTTTTGGGGGACTGTGGCCTGAATGTATGAATCCCTTCATTGGAGCTCAGGACGGTGTGTCTGCATGTTGGTGTGGACTCTGGGGCTCTGGACGTCCCTTGGTGGTCACAAGCACTAACCTTCTCTTCTCCTTCTCTTCCCGCTCAGTGAGGGCACATAGTCCCGCCGCTTCTGGTTCTCCAGCTATAAGAATCCCCGAAGGGGGCCTCTTGTGCAGCCAGAGTGACCCACCTGAACAAGGAGACCCCGAAGCCAAACTTGTAGTTTAGTCCAAAGCTTGAAGATCCCAAGAGGTGTTGTTTGGTGTCTCATCCTTTATTTTCGAGACTGGTCATTCCTGACCTTGGCCACAGACTCCACGGTCAAAGGCACTGCAGTTCCCAAACCAGATGGGCAGAATGCTCTCGACGGGGGCCCCCGTAGAATGTGCCAAGAAGGTGGGCTTGTCTTTCTCAGCCACCAAAGGGAGTGGAGATGCTGCCAAGTCTTCTCAGCGCTGGAGGTGGTGCTCTGCGAGTTGGCCGCTTCCAAAAACCGACAGGTACTCTACCACAAGCTCCATGTTGCCAAATTAGATGCCACCTGAATGTCAGGCTCTTCTGGCAGACACTGATCCAAGCCCCTGATATTCCCTGATGACTTCCCTTGCTGTCTTAACAGCCATCTGCTCTGGCTGGTCCGCTTTTCTTCTTGCCCCATTCAATGCCAGCTTCAATATTTTTCCCCAAGTGATGAATGAAACTTCTGCAGTGGCCCAGCAAGCCTGAAGAGGAGAGTGAGTTCTAATATCAGGGACTTTCAAAAGGCTTTCCACACTTTCTATGCCCGTGCCCTACATACCCCAAAAAACACCACCATCCCTTGCTGGTCCTTGCACCCTGGCTTCCTTCACAACCCACCCTCTGTGTCTCCTGAAGCTTCTCACCCGCTAAGTCAGGATCATCACGGCATAGCAGAAAAAAAACTTTTTAAAACTCCACACCTTCTAGATGTTTGCAGTTGCCGATGTGTCTGGCTACAAGACCACCACACAAACTCGGGCTCGCTAGGTGGCACTGTCTGTCTGTGTGCCCTGTGAAAGCAATGTGACATCTCCCTCAAAAATGTCATCTTTATGCTAAGATGTTGTCATGTCATTTCATCTTCTAACCCACTTAATTCACACCAGGGGTGCTGGAGCCCATCCCTGCCAGCAGATGGCAAAAGGCAGGAACAAACCCTGGACTGGGTACCAGTCCATTGCAGAACAAACAGATACACACATCAAACACACACTCTAGGACCAAGTGAGCTCCCACACACACACACGGCGAGGACATGCAAATGCCACACAGGGACCCTGCTCTCCTTACTGTGAATGTGCCACTGTGCCACCCAGAAGAGGTTCCATTAGCCACCACTGGACAACTGATAAGTGCCCACGCTCTGAGTGGTGGATAGTGAAATTACTTCTAGCTAACCATGAAACATCCTCAAGACCCAAGCCCCCATTTCACATCTTCATGAAAGTGTACACCCTTGATAGATCACCCAGGCTTGAATATGCAGCATACATAGTCATGGTGGGAGCACCTTCATTCACATTTGGAGACCCCCAGCCAACACTCTTCAACAACAACAACACGTTTGACTGTCCCACCTGTAATGGTCTCTTGAAAAACAAACGAATCACCGGCCCTCCTGATCTGATGAGCTCATCGGCACCTGCATGCTGTTCTGTTAACAGAACATTCAGGTCACACGACTCAGACACTGGCAGCTTACATCACGGACCCTGAGGACGTGGCCCACTCATGGAGTCGAGGCGACCTCAGAGGCGTCCAAAAGAAAAACATCTTTAATCCTCAGTACACTATCTATCTATCTATCTATCTATCTATCTATCTATCTATCTATCTA
>JANRMT010062791.1:178301432-178344396 GCA_026402145.1 Polypterus bichir lapradei | reverse complement strand
TATCTATCTATCTATCTATCTATCTATCTATCTATCTATCTATCTATGATGAATGTACACCAGTGAAGACACTATAAACATCTAAACGTGGTCTTGCGGGGGGCACTGATGTTCCTGTTGTAAGAAAACAAAGCAAAGTTTTGGGGTCCCAAAATCAAGGACCCCATTTACTGTATTAACCAGACAGTTAGAAGTTGCCTGATGAGCGAAGTGAGGTGTCAGCCTGTGGGGAGATTTGTCTGGTCAGTGATGCCCACTTCCTGTTTCTGTGGGCTTCTATGCTGGCTGGGCCAGGGGGAGGAGCCAGGAGCAGGGCCACAGATCTACTTCCGGGTTGTGATCCTCTTGGTGTCACAGACAAATCCTTCCCCAGGTGTACCCTCGGAAGTCCTTCCCATAACGGTCCAGATTCACTGACTGGTAGCTTGTGTTGTCCTGGCAGAGTAGCAGGGCAGTCTGATGTGACTGGGTGAGTGAGAGTGTGGAGTGACCGTGAAGATATGGGCAGGGTGGAGACGGGGGTCTTTAATGGAGGTCTGGATGAGTGGAGCCTCACAGTCAGGCAGGGCCGAACGAACGCTCGCCGGGAGTCATCAGATTTTGCTGTGGCTGGCACGAGGTGCAATGCCAGTCAGTCTCGGGGGTCAAATTGATCAGTCAAGAGCCAGGGTGCCAGTGTGAGGTGAGTCCAGCAGCAGAATTTGGAATGTTGATGAGGGGATGAAGGCAGAAGAGGTGAGGGTGATTGGCAGATTAAAAGGTGCCCGATGACCACAGAGGGTTGCTGGCCAAAACTTGGGGGTCCTTCCAGGGATGCTGCAAGGTGGGAGACCAAGGGTGAAGTCCAGAGAGAGTGAGTGAGGGTTTCTGGAGCAAAGCTGAAAGTCCTCCATGTTGTTTTCAGATGACAAAGCATGTGCCAGGAGAAGCTGAACGGTGTGAGCACAGAAGTGGTCCATGAAGCCATGGGGTGGGACGTCCAAATGCAACTTCGGCAATATGTGACTTGAGGTGACAGATGGGAACAGGATAAAGAGAGTGGGCAGTGAGGTGTCCAGAGGTGGGAGTGGAAGGAGGGGAGGTGACATCTTGGAAGGGCAGTGGCCTTCATTGGGAGTGCAACTCGATCGCTGGAGTTCCTTAGGCTGACTTGTAGGAGATGGCGGAGTGACCAGATGGCGGCCACTTATGGCTCCAGGTGTACAGTGCTCTATTCTGTGCCAGCGGCTGCTGGAGGTGCGGGGTTTGCCAAACAGAGGGTCCAGTGGGACGGCAGGCATGACATTGAGGTGGGGTTTAAGGATATGGGTGAGCTGCTGGGCCTCACGGTTGCTTTTTGTCTTCTTTTGCCCACTGCAGGATGTCCTGGTTCAGTGGGATCCTAGTGCCCAAAGTGGACGAGCGTAAAACAGCCTGGGGGGAGCGCAATGGCAAGAAGTCCAAGAGGAAGCGGGCCTCGTCCCTGTGCGGCCCCCGCTACATGAGCTGTCTGCACGACCTAGAGGCCATGGACGAGCCGGCCCCTCCGGCCCAGCAGCCCCTCCGCGGCCGTCCCGCGGGGGGCAACCTGGGCCTGCGATGTGGTTGGCAGGAGGACCACTACGGCAAGAGCAGCACCACGGGCGCTGTGGACGTGGGGCTCAAGTCGGTGGACCTGGGCTTTGAGGACGGGGAGCTGAAGGCCGGCAAGGGCGGCGAGGAGCAGGAGGAGGACGGCGGGCCGGTGACGGCGGCCGAGTGCTGGCAGCGGGTGCTGCGGGTGTTCCAGTCCAAGAAGTTCCAGTCGGCCAAGCTGGAGCGCCTCTACCAGCGCTACTTTTTTCGCCTTAATCAGAGCAGCCTGACCATGCTCATGGGGGTGCTGGTCATCGTCTGCGGAGTCATGCTTGCCTTTCACTGCGTCCATGGGGCGCTGGACAAGACCTACATCTCGGTCCTGGCCGTGGCCATGCTGCTGTTCCTGGGCCTCATGGGCTTCTGTAACCGCAACAGCTTCCATCAGGATTACATGTGGATTGTCAGCTACCTGGTGATCGCCATGCTCTTTGTGGTGCAGGTCCTCGGGGTGCTCATGGTGGCCCCCCGGACCGCCTCTGAGGGCATCTGGTGGTCCGTGTTCTTCATCTACATCATCTACACGCTGCTGCCTGTGCGCATGAGGGCGGCGGTGCTCAGCGGGATCGTGCTGTCCTCCATCCATCTGGCCATGTCCTGGAGCCTCAACCTGGATGACCCTCACCTCTGGGAGCAGGTATGATTGGGGGTGGGGTTGGCGTCGGGGGGGGGGGCGCCGGGACTTGGGCGTTCTTCATTCTTCTCAGGCACAGTTCTTCAAGTGTTAGGCATCGGGGGCACTGAAGTCCTCACTGGTAGTGCCAACTGCTTTAAACTGACTTCTTTACTGCCCAGTAAGACCCCCTTATTAGAGAAGCCAATGAATGGCAAATGTGCCTGACTAGGACTGGGCATGTGAAGATGGGGTCCGAGTGGAAGGGGCTTTAAAGGATGGAGTGGTGGCTGAGCCCAGACTTGCAGCTTTGAGTGGTCGGCTGGGAAACTCGCCAGTCCCGATTGTCCGATTTCTCCCCAATGACATCAAGTGGAGACTGGAAGGTCACCAACGTCCTCCTGTCCACCCACCAAAACCTTTTTTGTCACTTAGCTGTGCTTCTTTAGTGTTTGGGTGAAATCTCACCTTAATGAGTGCCCACCTGTGCCCACCTTCCCACCATGTTCTTGTTGAAGAATTCATCTTAAAGTCTGAGCTGGAGTCCGCTGCGGTGGTGCACCTGGTGACGAGCCCCTCACTCATACTACAGGCTTCACAAATGAAGTCAAACACTTTAGATGCTGTCATGTGAAAAAGTAAATACCCCCCGGGTTGGTTTTCTGAGCTTCAGCTAAACACGTGAAGGCGATGGAATTGACTTTGCAGTTAGTTGTTGTACAGAACATGAACAGCCCACCCATGGCTCTAATAATTGTCCCCTCAGTGTTGGCATTTCCTAGCGCTCTTGGACATTGACTGGCAGAAAGTTTTGCCCAGTCCTTCATGCCACATTGTGATGTTTAAGGGGGGGAGTTGTGTGCACCAATTGCCCCCACATCATCTCCTTAGGCTTTCACTTTCATGGGGGGCCACCCCAAAGCCCTCCATTTCTTTCTTCTCAGTCATTCCTTGATGGATTTACTGCTGTATCACAAGGGGCTTCAATCCTTTGACAGGTGGTCTCATGCTGTCCTCAAGTGAAGAATTCCTAGTGGGCTCTGTGATTGTGAGCTGCCCAGGAACCTGATGCAGCAAAGTAGCCCCCATACCTGCATATTTCCACCAGTTTGCTTCTTCTGGTTAAATGTTGTCTTTGTTTTTTTGCCAGTCATGTCTTCCTGCGTTGTGGCCAAACAGAATCTAACAACAGAAGGGAGGTGGGCACTCAGTCCAATTGTCACTCGTTTGCTTGGCTAATGGCTCAGGTGTCCCAATGTCCCCTCCAGATTCCTTTTAAATGTTCTCAAGGTTTCTGAGTTTGTTCATTTGTGTAGCCCCGCCCAATTAGCTGCCACTCAAGCTTTTTGTCACACCCTGCCATTCAAGCACATAACCCCGCCTAGTCAGCTGAGACTGAAGTGTCAAGCCCCGCCCAAACTTCGACCAATCATGTGTCAAGCTCCGCCCAGCCTGCTGCTGCATTAAGAACAGAAGAAATATGACAAGCGAAAGGAGACTCCTTGGTCCGTTTGTCACTCGTTTGTTTGGCTAATGGCTCAGGTGTCCCAATGTCCCCTCCAGATTCTTCTTAAACATTCTCAAGGTTTCTGAGTTTGTTCATTTGTGTAGCCCCGCCCAATCAGCTGCCACTCAAGCTTTTAGCCACACCCTGCTATTCAAACACATAACCCCGCCTAGTCAGCTGAGACTAAAGTGTCAAGCCCCGCCCAAACTTCAGCCATTCAAGTGTCAAGCTCCACCCTGCTGCATTAAGAACAGAAGAAATGTGACAAGCGAAAGGAGACCCCTCAGTCCGTTTGTCACTCGTTTGGTTAGCTAATAGCTCAAGCTGTCCCAATAGCTCCTCCATATTCATCTTGAAGGCTGTCGATGTTGAGCTTCTCCTCCATGTCTCCCACAACTCTTCCTGCTTTCACTCCACTGGTGTCCTCGAGTACCCGATTAACCCCTAAGCTGTTGCTGGCTTGACTTTAGTGTTGTGTTTGAGGACTTGGAAGACCTGGATGAGGTCCCCATGCAGCCTCCTCTGCTCTGTCACAGTAGTCCATGTCTGTCGGTCCCATGATGCACCTGGCTCATCCAGCATCTTGTGTTCTGCTCTTAGGCAGCCGGGCCTGGATAAGCTGCAAGTTGCTGTAGGTGGTCTTCGAGTGGGATCGTTGATTTCCTATTATTTGAAGCTTCTCAGACTCCTCGAGAACTTTCTGTCAGGAGGCCTCAGAGGGCTCTTTTGGTGTCATCGGGGTGATACACGGCTCCCTCAAACCAAACAATAAGAGGACAGACACCACTGTTGATGCTCTGGTCATGTGCAGCTGATTCTAAATTGAAGGATTGGAGGTTCGGGTAAATGGTGGGCTGCATTTACTTTATCCATGTGCAAAATTTACATTTTTGTTTATTGAAATTCTACAATGGACTACAATATGTAAATGAGGCCTGATGTTTGTTGAGTGCTGGCTGCTTTTGACAGTATGATTGGACATGATCTGAATTTCATGGGAGGGACCACCACTTACTGTTTTGCTGCTATTGGGACTTCATAGGGGGGCTGCCCCCTCATTGCTTCAGTGTGATCAGGACCTCCCCCTTATTGTTTTAATGTGATCAGAACTTCATGGGGGGACCACCCCCTTATTTTGATGTTATGGTGACTTCATGGGGGGCCGCCCCTCCATTGCTTCAATGCAATCAGGACCACCCCCTTATTGTTCTGATATGATCGGAACTTCATGGGGGGCCACCCCCTTATTTTGATGTTATCAGGACTTTATGAGGGCACTTACATGTGATCGGACCACCCCCTTATTGTTTTGAAGCAATTTGGACTTCACAGAGGACCCTCAATAACTTCCACACAATCAGTACTTCACTGAGGATTACCAACTTATTGTTTTGATGTGATCGGAACTTCATGGGGGACCACCCCCTTATTATGTTGTTATTGAGACTTCATGAGGGGCCACCCCTCCATTGCTTCATTGCAATCGGGACCACCCCCTTATTGTTTTGATATTTTTAGGACTTCATGAGAGCACTTTGATGTGATCAGGACCACCCGCTTATTGTTTTGAAGTAGTTTGGACTTCACGGATGATCTGGGGGCAGTCCCGATGTGATCGGAACTTCACGGGGGGACCACCCCCTTATTTTGATGTTATGGGGACTTCATGAGGGACCACCCCTTATTGTTATATTGTTACAATGTTATTGAGACTTCATGGGGGCACTTTGATGCGATCAGGACCACCCCCTTATTATGATGCTTTTGTAATTCATGTGTGCACTTACATGTGATCGGGACCACCCCCTTATTGTTTTGAAGCAGTTTGGACTTCACAGAGGACCCCCATAACTTCCAGACAATCAGTACTTTACTGAGGATTACCAACTTATTGTTTTGATGTGTTTGGAACTTCACAGGGGCCCACCCCCTTATTATGATGTTATTGGGATTTCATTGTGGGGGGCTACAACCCCCTCCATTGCTTTGATGCAATCAGGACCACCTCCTTATTGTTATGATGTTATTGAAACTTCATGGGGTGCTTCAACATGATCAGGACCACCCCCTTATTGTTTTGATGCAGTTTGGGCTTCACGGAGGACCACCCCCCCCATAGCTTCAACCTAGTCAGTACTTCACCAAGCACCAGCTGCGTATTGTTTTGATGTTTTTGGGACTTCATGTGGGGGGCACCCCCCATTGTATCACCCCCTTATTGTCAAAGTAGACCACCTGCTTATCGTTTTGATGTTACTGACATTTCACAGGGGACTAGCCCCCCACCCTCCCCAAATATTTCATCATGATGAGGACTTCATGGAGGGTCATCTGCTTATTGTTTTAACTTCATAACTTCAAGAGAGAAGGAATGTGCGGTGTGGCACAGTGGCACTGCCCATGAAGAGGGGAGTTAAGACGGTGGGTTTTGGAGGTCTCCACTCTTTGCTTTGCAACCATTTTGGTGCTGGTGTGAGATATGGAAGCTGGCATCGACACCAAAGTTCATGTAATTTGACAACCCCTGTGGTCCGACTCATGTCACCTGACATCCTGGGTATTTTGCTAAAACTGTTAAATTATTGTCTTCTGGAGAAGGCTGTTATGCACGAGAGGACCAATAGGAATGAGCATTTGAATCGGAGACCCGCCCCCTCTCCCCTTTCATTGGTCAGTCCTGTCCAGTCCTGCTTATTCATTGGTTACTATGGCACTAGTGTAGTAAAATTTTGACTCTGTTGTCAGTGCCGACTTTTGGACCACAGCATTGGCACCAAATCCATTGTGAAGCAAATAATAGATGACTACAGAACACCAACCCCCCCTACCTCAGGGTGCCAAGCCGTCATGTCACACTGTGCCCTGCTTCCCTCTTCATAGCCACCAAGTCCAGATCACGTTAAATCAAAGGGGGCAGGGCACAGTGTGACAGGGGCAGCCAAAGGGGGTGTGGGGGGGGAGTCGAAATTATTCCAATACCCCCCGTGAAGTTCTGATTGTTTTTATTAACGGCGCCCCGCAGGGGGGGGCGCGGTCCTGATTTTGTCAAAGCAATAAGTATGGGATGTCCAAGCAATATCTCCATGTGTGAAATCCCAGCCACAATATAGCAATGGAGGGGGGGACCCCCAACACTTTGAAGCATGTGGACGAGTGGAAGGACACTCGTGATGTCGAGGAGCCAACGTACATAAGCGTAAATAAATACATAGGAGCAAAGGGAAACGGAGTTGAGGTGGTCTTCGTCTTTCCTAATGGGAATCAGTCGGGTGCTCTTCGGGAGGTCTGATCTGAGACCCCATTTTGCGGGTGGTCCGTTCTCTTCTGGTCCTCCAGCTGGCAGTGTGGGTGACAGAATGTTAGTGGCAGCGCCCCCTCTCGCCCTGGGCTGGTGGTGCTTACCGCCGATACACTTGGAAGGTGGTCCTCTGAGGCGCATGCGTGACAATCAGTGACCCCCGTAAAGTTCTGATTGTGTCAAAGTGTAGACTTGTGTTGTGTGGGGTCTACAAGATGGACGATGTTCTGCATAGAGAGTAGCGATGGAGAAAAGCTGCTGTTTACTTCCGGTACTGAAAATCCTGAAATTCTGGTCCCGTACCGTTTAAAAATTTGGTGTTTGGTGGGGGTGGGGGTGGGGGGGGCACACATAAAGAGATCAAGTGGACCCTCTGAACCCTCGACTGGCATCTTCAGCTTAGATTTGAGCCCAGCATCTCATCAAGTGGCAGACTGGTTATAAGTTTTGGACTGGTGATGCCCCGCCACCCACCACAGGATGCCAGCTCTAGAGTCCCACCAGACTCATTTGGTGCGCCGGGTGAGTTAATTTAAAAAAAATGACTAAAAGACATCTGGACTTTAATAAATGTCTTAACCACCAATAAGGCGAAATACGTGCAAAAAAAAGGAGAATGTAATGCTGGCACTTCACAACGATGGCACAAGGGCCAAAAAAAAAAAGAAGTTTGTAGGTGACTCCCGCCAGGCCATACAGGGCACAAATGCCAAGCTCAGATGGCATACCTACCCCAAATCACCTGGACATCTATTTGCCCAGTTCAGTCCTTAACAACTGCCTGCTCCCAAGGGGCTCCTTTAATTGTCCAAGTGATTTTCCAGGAGGAACCCCAAAACTGGGGGTGCCCATTGTCACTGCATGCCCAGTCAGGTGCTCCACTGCAAGACCCTTTCTGGTAGAGACCTAGCCGTACCCCCTGAACTGGTATGGGCATTGGACTGGTAACCACTCAGGGTTGCCAGTTCCATTCCTGCTCAACTCTTAAAGGGACCTTCTGTGGACCCCCTTTATGTCCAACTGAACACAACAGTAGCGAGTAGCAAACTGAAAAAAATATGAAAGTTGCAGAGCCCAAAAATGTCCTTGAAGGTGACACCAAACGACACGAGCCCTTGACGGTGACACCAAATGACACGAGCAGGACAGCTAGTGGCTCCCTTTAACTCCTTACTGGAGACCACCTCAGCCACAGCGCCCCCTGGGGTTCAGCATGTGAAGAACGAGGACTAGAAGTAACGGGTAACATCAGGAGGAACCAAAAGACGAGTAGAAAGGAAGGAAGGAAAACTAAAGCCTTGGTGTTTTGAATGGACTGGCTGGACACGGGTTCAAGGTTTGGGGTACCAGCCTGGTGACCCCCCCTTTAAATGTCACCACAGAACAGCAAAAGGTATGAATGGCTCTAGGGGACCCCATTTTCGCTCTCTTGCTCTCCCACTAGAGGGTCATATGAAGACCCTGACCTCTGTCGGGGGGGTGGGGGAATATTTGCCCCCCGTCCTCACCTCCTCTGTTTTGCCCACTCCACACACACTGTGACCAAATGCACAGTTAGAACCTGAGTGGACACGTCACACGGTTTAAGAATCAGGACTTTCTCATTTCAAGTGACCCAGTCATCCAGTCCCCCCCATGTGAAAAAGTCATTGCCCCCATGGTGTCAATACCTGGGTGCAGCGCCTTACTGTCCAGTTCCTGTAACTTCACATCACCGCCTCCTCCTCTTTGCTGTAATTCAGACATGTGGCTCCGTCTGTGAGGGTCAGTTGAGGATGTGGACAGGACCACTCAGTCAACCTAGCCTTTGTGTTTTGTGCTAGCCTCCCGCTACGTGACCCCATGACACTTCAGTGTCAGGTCAGGGCGGGTGATGCCATCCAGCTGAAGAAGAACATTCTGGTCAAGTGCTCAGTCTGTGGTTCCTCCATTAACTGGCAGGTCCTCCAAAGCGACCCCAGCCCGTCATGTAGGCAGGGTGTCTTCAGACGTCGGATTGCGTTCCTCTGGAAACCCTGTGGTGACCAATGGCGGTCTCAAGAGGTGATTGTCCACATATGATGAGATTTGGATCACCAGGGAGTCCAGTCATTGGTGAGCTGTGGTCAGCTGGTTGAGGGCACAGCTGTGTGGCCAGTTACCTGTCGATGTGAGAGTTTAGAAACGGTGTTCTGTGTTCTCCTCGGGTCCCCTTTCTCTAAAGTCCTGAAGCCATTGGCTGTGACAAGTTCAAAAACAGAGGATAGCAGGAAGGGGGCAAATAACTTTTTCACAGCACTGTTTCTCAGAGCCCGGAGCTCAGTAGGTTGGTAGATGAAAAGACAAGGCTGTGAGCGATGGCATTACAGCGCCCCCTGTTAGAGCCTCATGTAAAGCCCTCTATGCGCCCTATGCATGTGACGCTGTCCCCTTTTTGGCAGGTGGGAGTACTCAGGTGGGACTTGAACCCAGGACTTCAGGGCAGTTAGGCATCATAACTAACACCTGCACCCCCCACATTAGAATTATAACAACTTGTGCCAGCGTCATGCCAACACCCACCCAAACCAGACCTGACCTCTACACTCCAGCTGCCCCTTGACCTGAGAGTGATATCCAGCTGCCTGCTGCTTCACCCACAGCCCATCATGCCCAAATGCCCACAATAATCTGATATGTTGGCATCCCTGTGTCTCCCAGCACCCGCTGCCACTCAGAGCCCCCCTAAGTATGGCTGAACCTGGCAGTGGGTGCCATAGCCCTCATTTCTCCTAAATCTCTGTCACAGTGTGTGCCCGGCGACATTCTGTGTGTGTGAAGCCCCAGGTTTTGTCCAAAGGGTCCTATTAGACTGGCAGAAGGCATCGTTGACCTGCTGCTTTGTATGTTGGCGATGACAATGACGTGGCTTGGAATTGTGCAGGATGTGCAGAGGGACAGGATGGGGACACCACAGTGACTGGGAGAATTCAGCTGGATGTGGTCTGTGGGAAACTGGCGTCTGCGGCTCTCGGTCAGGCAGCAGGGCCGGGCAGGACAAGAAGAGCGGGTCAGCAGTCTGTGTGCCACACAACAGGGAGCGGTCCGGGGATGTTTGTCGTGGCCTTACTTACCCCGCTGTGGAGCAGAAATAGCGGGCCGGGCAGGCAGAGGAGAAGAACAAACTCACACACACACACACAAGGAGAATGTGGTGCTGGGCAGGGCTGCCACCTCACAAAGACGTCACACGGGTGAAAAAATACATGAAAGAGGAAGTAGGCAGCCGGGTCACAGGGGGCACAAATGCCAGACTCGGATCACCTGGGCGGCGTTTTGTTCAGTTCTGCGCTTAAGAACTGCCCACTCCCGGGGGGCTCCTCTTACAAGTACTGTCTAAGTGATTTCGCAGAAGTGACCCCCAAACCTCAGGGTCTTCACACTCAGCCCTATCTGAGAGACCCTGGCATTTTGGCAGGGAGCCAACTGAACCCTAGGTTGGCAATTTCAGCTTAGGTCTGAGTTCAGTATCTCATCATGTGGCAGACTGGTAAGGGGATGCCAGTTTTGTTCCCGCCCCACTCATTGGGTCAAACACTTAACCTGGCAGGGAACCACTGGCATAAAGGCCTGTAAATGTTGAAAATCAAATGAAATGATAAAACGTGTGCCCCTTGGCTCCCGGCTGCCCTCATTCTCTCATTAAGTTGTGCCAAGTGGCCCTGGGGCACGGAGTGCTTGACTGAGTGAGTAGCTTCAGTTTTGTTCACAGATATTTGGGTAGATGGGGGGAGTTGTGTGGGGGTTCAGGGTCATTTGTATAGTGCTCTTTCTTTCTTTTTAACTGGGCGGGCACCATCCCCAGATGGGGCACGCACAGCCTCACAGGCCCAATTCAGTACCCCCATTCACCTGAAAGCATGCGCACAGATGGGCGAGCAGGGTGGCACTTGAACCTGGACTCTGGAGCTGTGTGCCACCAGCACTCCCAGTGTAACCAGAATGTTTCAGTCTGGTCTGGTGGGCCTGAAGGGCAGACCCCCTAAGTTATGGGTGAAGGCTGGGGAGTGGTCCCCAAAGTGGATGAGCCTTATTGTCTGGAGGTGAGGGCTAGTGTGTGACCCTGGGTTCTGCCATATAGAGGCGCAGTTGGTGAACAAGGGTGGGGGTACCGCCTAAGTAGAGGTGGTTAGGGTGGCAGAAGCACAAGTGGGCATTGAAAGCTGAGTGATTCAGAGTGCCCTCCAGTGCCCATTCTGTTTCCCTGTCAGGCTCAGCCAATATGCCTGCTGGCCCTGGTGTGCCCGTTTCCCTCCTGTTGCAAGCCAAACCTGCCACTTCTGCATTTCAGCAAAGGGCACTTTATGGGGTAAACTGGCAGCCCTCCAAGACCTTACCCAGTGTGGTGGGGTCACTTCTGGTGTCTGCACCCAGTTGGGTCCTGCAGTTTTCTTTCTTTCTTTCTTTATAGAAGTTTATTGATTTTATCATTCAGCTTGAGTCAGAGTAAGTGTTAGTCGCTGTGCCAGTCAAACTTGATATGCCAGCTGCCTTTTCCATTTGATCCCAAGTCTGTTGCACTTTAATATTTTGGAGACGCTACTTGTCCTGACATGGATGTGGTCGCAAATGACAGCACTGGGACAAAAGAGAGCAGGAAAACTCTTCAGATGGGTACTGAGTTGAACCCTGGGTGAAACAAGTGCTAACCACTGAGCCACACGTAGGAGAGTGTAATCAAGTGTCCATAATGTGATTGCTGCTAAGGTGGCAGAGGGATTCTGAATTGAACCCGGGTCTGTAGACATGAGGGCCACTAGTTTCAACCACTGAGCCGCATGCAGAAGAGTCTGTGCAGCACTTTATAATATGAGCGCCAGCCAGGTGGCACAGTGATCCGGAGTTGAACCCGGGGCCCTAAACCTAGGAGACCAAAGATGTAATTACTGAGCCACAAAATGCAGACTTGATTTACCTAATCGGCATGTGAGCACTCGCACGGTGATCCTGACTTGAACCCGGGGCCCTAAACCTGTAACCACTAAGCAGCAGCCTTTATATATCTATTCATAATGTGAGCCCTGGCAAACTGGCACAGTGTCACTAACTTGGACCCAGATGCAGAGACCAGGGTGGCAGTAGTGCTATCTGCTTAGCCACATGCAGCAGCACTGTGAACCTTTCGCAGTGATGCTGAATTGAACCCAGGTCTCTCAACCTGGGAGGCATAAGTGCTAACTGCTGAGTCACAAATGGCAGACCTGATTTATCTAATCGGCATGTGAGCACTCACACGGTGATCCTGACTTGAACCCGGGTCTCTGGCGGCAGTAGCACTAACCACTGAGCCACATGCAGCAAACTGTACTTACAGTATGTAGATCCGAAATGTGATTACTGGAGAAGTGGCACTGCGATACTGATTTGAACCTGGGGGAGGCAGTAGTGCTAACCCCACTAAGCCACAAACAGAAGAGTCGATACAGTTATTTATGACATGAGCATCGCCTAAGTGGCACAGTGATCCGGAATAGAACCCTGGGCCCTGGTCCGGGTAGGCACAACGCATAACCACTTAGCGACAAACAGCAGACATTATTTATTATGCAATAACTTGCACAGTCATACTGAATTGAACCCGTGTTTCTAGCCCTGGACGTCAATACCGCTAACCACTGAGCCATGTGCTGAAGAGTCGATTCTTCAGTTTCTAATATAAGCGTCGTCAAAGTGGCACAGAGATCCAGCAGAGATCCTATCCATCCATCCACCATGCAGGGGCCTGTAGAGTGATCCTGAAATAAACCCGGACTCCTGAACCTGTGTGGCACTTCCTGTAACCCCTAAGCCGTCCCCAGCAGCCTTTATCTATCTATCCATCCATAATGTGAGCCCTGGTAAAGTGGCACAGAGACAATAACTTGTACCCAGATGCTGAGACCAGGGTGGCAGTAATGCTAACTGCTTAGCCACATGTGGCAGCACTGTGAGGACTTGTGCAGTGATGCTGAATTGAACCCGCACCCCCAAATCTGGGAGGCACAAGTGCTAACCACTGAGCCACATGCCACACTTTATATATTTAGCCATCCATTCTGTGGGGACATGCGCAGTGACGCTGCATTGAACCCACGTCCCTTGGTTCACAAGGCAGATGCAGAAGAGGTGATTCTTCTGTCCACGATGTCAGCACTGGCAAAGTGACTCAGTGCTACTGAACTGGGTCCCCGGCCCTGGGAGGCAGCAGTGCTGCCCACTGTGCCTGTCACACCAGAGCTTCTTCATCTGTCCACAACGTGCAGGCACAGCATCACTTGGTAAAGGGGGATACTGGGGTCTAAACCAGTGCTAGATGCTACGTGGCACTGCAAGTGCCTTATATATCTTTTTCCTTGTGCCCGCCCTCGCGCTTGTTCTGTAAATGTGATGCTGTGTGGCACCACTCTGTCTCTGAGCCCTGCCTCCCATCGCCCAGCTTGGCGTGGACAGTTCCCAATGTCCGTGTCATGTTCCTCATGCTTCTTTTATGACACTTTGTGTTTGTCTTTCGTCACTTAGTTCCTGTTTTCTTCTTCTTTTTTTTTTATTTGCATCCCAACTTTCTCAGAATTGTGTGCCCACTATATATAAAGGCTGACATTGTTTGGGTGTCTGTATTCCAGCCAGCAGAGCAGCATTTTGCCAATGTCAAGTGTGAATTGACTGGGGAGGGGGTAATGTGGAGGCACTTGTAAACTACTTTGGGTATGGGCACCTGTGCCCGTTGCTGCAATTTTGTTTGAGGTCTATTCTATAAATTCGGGCTCTTCCCATTTCTGTGCCCAAGTGGGCAGGAGCAGTCTGTTGAGTTTTATCATTGGGCTCACTTTGTTGAATTGAGGGGTGAGCACAGCATGAGTGGGGTTGGAACGGGAGGACCCTCAAGTCAGATGTGGGTATGTGCGTGTAATGTGGGCATGTTACTGCTAGAACCCACCAGGCATGCTTAGACTGGCATAATCCAGTTGTGGGTCTTTTAGGAGCAGCTGGAGAAAAGGCAGAAAGCCAGCATGTAATGTGGGCATGTTTCCGCTAGAACCCACCAGGCATGCTTAGACTGGCATAATCCAGTTGTGGGTCTCTTAGGGGCAGCTGGAGAAAACGCAGAAAGCCAGCCTGGATTGGCCGCCAGTTTATTGAAGTGCCTACAATGCCAGTTTGGAGTCACCAGTTCACCACACACACGTCTGAGGTGACAGGGGGAGAACATGCAAAGCCCACCCAGATGACGTCTGCGGTTTTACCTGGCAGATCTCTGTGTGTCCACTGTGGTGGCCCATGCTGTACAGCTTCTCTGGTGGTCCGACACCCGACATGTGCTGCTTTGACCATGGGGCACCAAGCAGGGGTTTCCATCCATTTTTAATTTCCCCCTCCTGTCCATGAGTGACCGCTTGTTTGACCATCACATGCTGACCTCTCATTGGGTGTTGATGCATTTTCAACTTTCCTTTCATTTGTTCTCATTTTCACTTTTTCCCCTTATTGCCCCACAGGAGGCACCATTCTCCCTGGGTTCCCCCTGGCAGTTTTTCTGGCATTTCAGTGTGCCTTCTAACTGCTGCTGCTCAATTCGCTACACCTCAAGGCAATTGAACCCATGTTTGTTTCCTTACTGCACTCTAGTGGGGTTGCTCTCGATGCTCATGTTGGTCGCCTTCCAAATTTTTAAGTCGTGCCATCCAGTTCTGTGAGTGTTCCCTGCCATTGACTGGTATGCCCCTGACAGTGACAAGTCCTGCCCGGCTGCTTGGATTGGCACAGGTTTTTGTGTTTAGGCACTACTTGACTGACCAGCCTGTATATCTCCACTGACCAGTGCACCACTGAGGGTGGACGGTGATGCCCACAAAGTCTTACTGGGACGATGCCAGTTAAACCAGCTTTGCATGTAATAACAGCAGAGGCAGACAGTCACCTGGACCCCTGGATCCAAAGAATGGAGAGTTGGAATCAAAGGTGGGCATGCGGCGTGGCGGGAGAGCCACTGTGTCTACCGCTTGTGTCTTTCATGCCAAACTGCAGGTGGCACCCATGTCTTTGTGCGCACTGCTGTTTGCGCTTTTAGCTTCTGCACAATCCACTAGTCCAGTTTAGTGCATTCTGTTTATATAGTGCCTTTCCCAGATGGATTAGTCACCTGTGGTCAAGTCCACCCCTCGTCCACAGTGATGGACCCACCGAGTCCATTTAACTTTTTATCCTTGCAAGCTGCTTAAATCATAAAAATAAAAATGGGCACAAGTGACAATGGTTAAAAGGGGCAGAAGCAGGTGAGCATTGCAGTCAGCGGTGGGATTGGAGCAGAACTGACCACTCCACCCACCACCTATCTGGGCACAGACTGCCCTGAGGAAAGATGGCTGCAGTTGTGTAGGTGTCTGGCCATCTGGTCAGCCTCCCATGTTGTTTACCCCTGAGGTCTAAATCTGAAGCTTGGTTGAGACCCAATGAATACCCAGCACTGCCCGGGCACACAGATGAGAGTCCAAATATTGAAAAGCAACTGCAGGGAGCTAATGGAAGGCAAGTGACCAATTGTCCAGCTGTAGTGACGAGCAGAATGACACATGCAGGTGGAGGTTTGAATGACCACGTGGTGAGCCATAATGCCCGGGTCAGACTCTTCAGTGAATTGGTGGCACTTTTACACAATCAGACTGGTGGCCTCAGACTGGTGAGAGATGAGCCCACCGCCACCTGTGCCCCTGCTTGACTGATATCACAAGGTCCTAGAAGCTCCACATTATGCCAATCCAGGCAGCTGGCTCAGTCCTGACTCCTGGCCCATGGGTTCAATAGGCTGAGTGTTCACGAGGTGTTGGCACAAGTAGAGGGCAGCACTAAATTCACCTGACTCGTCTTGGGTGTGATTTGCCGAAAACACAATCGGCATCTGAGACGTGTGACTGCCAGTGCTGCCAAGATGGACACCAGACTTGGCACACAAGTTTCATGAACTCAATCCAAGTTCATAATCTCACTGGCCCCCCCTTTCTCAGATTTACGGGGTCCTTGCACACTGATTCTAAGCCCATCCAACCTACGACAGGGACTCAAACTCGTCTCTCCGTTTTCCAGAAGAATCCCTCAAAAAGTGACCACGAGGTACGTTGCTCCTTTCCAGTCCAGTTTGGAGTGGAAAAGAAGTTGAGGACAACTGTTAAAGAAGATGGGGGTCCTGGTTGGGTGGGGTGGGTCACTAGGGCGGAATATCATACTCGTTTTTTTTTTTTTTTTAATAGCGTTGAGGACTCGTGTGTCCCTCTGGAGCGTTGGATGGTCAGATGACACTGACATCTTGTATGGAGGTGACCATTAAGGTGGGGGTCCTCGTTTCTCCTCTCCCATTGTGTACTCGCAGACTGTAGCCCCCCTTCACAAAGGCGACATACTTGACAGGAGCATGCAGATGGGATGTGTTGGCAGAATACGGTGGCCATATTGGAAATCAAACCCAGGTCCAAGCTCAGTGCCAACTATGGCATAGTGAAGACTGAGTAGCCCGCTTGTACTTATACCCATCTTTAGGACGTGTATAGCGCCTTACACATTGACAGGTGATCTTCCGATTCCAGCTGTTCCCGACCTTGGCTTCATCCATGGCCTGTCTCCAGGCGAGGTGCCCACCGGGGTTGTTCCTTTCCAGCTTTAGTGACTACGTGCAGCTTGGGGGCCGCGGGTGGCACTAATTAACTGAGAGTAATCTGCTTGGCGCACTCGCTTAGAGGATTTCCACAGCATCCCCAGGTGAGCTAACTAATCTAATTATATGGCTCACGGCATCATGGGAAGAACTCTGGCAGGAGGAGGAGAAGGAGGAGGAGGACCAAGAGGGACAAGGGACAGGCCAGCGACCCCAAAGAGCTCGTTCAAGGTTCAAGGGGTCTACGTGTAGGGGTCTGGGGTTGAGTGATCAGAGAGGACAAAGATTGTCAGGTGATTCCTGTGTTTATTTTGTCACACTGTCACCCCCAATCCTGTCAGTGTGGTCTGGTCAGTATGTTGAGGGGTGGGGCTTGTTGAGGTCACTCCCACCTGCACAGACCCTTTTGAGGCAACCCCACAGTATGCCCTCTGCCGATTTCTTCTAACAGCCCACATTCACGTCGGTTGCCATTACAGTCACAGGTCTCGGCCCCCCGTGTCCTCCTCCACGCTCCTCTGTTGGGCCCCCCAGAAGGCTTGCAGGAAGTTGCCCTGCCGACACTTCCTGGCTTTTTTTTCCCATCAGTATTTGTTCCCCAGAGCCCAACACCCACCATATAAATGTGATTTTTGGACTCACTAACAGCTGATAGTGATGTTTGAAGAGTGGGACGTTTACAGGCGGCAGGCGGCTGTGGGAAAACCGAAAGGGAGCTTAAGTGTCTGGTGCCCCCTGCAGGCCAGAGAAGTCGAATGACCTCTAGAGACTCACATTGCGGTAGGTCAGCCACTGTGTACTCTCATGACAGTTGCTTGTGGGGGTCCATATAGCGCCTTTCACTCTGGGGTCTTGTTACAATCCAGTAGGCTTCTAGGTGAAGGCAGAGAGACAACTGGGAATAGCAGGCAACTTGAATAGGGGGCTGGGCATCAGCTTGGCGCAGAAAGAGCGTCATAGATGGGCTGACAGACAGGGGGCGCCACTGAGCATTAGGGGGTATTATCAGGGTCAGCAGTGAAGGCCAGGAGGGGCTCTTTGGTCTGAGGTGACAGCTTTGTGAGTGAGTCACAGACAGGGGGTGACACTGAGCTCCCCCACAGAGGACTGGACAAGTGGTGGGCACTCTGAGGTACTTCATGCAGAGGTGGAGGTAGGGGGGCCACAGATATAGGGGGCGCCACTGAGTATTACTGGGACTGTGGCAAAGGTTTCAGGGTGAGCAGTGTAGACAAGGAGTTCTGGGGTCACAGCTTTGAGAGTGTGTCACAGATGGAGGGCACCCCTGAGCATTAGTCACATTATTATGTTAGGATTTCAGTGGAGATGAGGGGGTGTCAGGTGACAATGTGGTGACATTGAGCTCATCCAGAAGACTACATGGATGATGGATTGTTCAAGAGGGTGAGGGTGGGGCCTCTGAGGTGTGAGGTCACAGATGAGGGGTCTCCACTGAGTATTGGGGGGGGGGGGGGGGGCTTTGTGATTTCATGGTTAGCAGTAGAGACGAGGGGTCCAGAGGTGTCAGGAGACAGTTTTGTAAGCGAGTCACAGACAATCGGTGACACTGGGCTCACTCACAGAGGATTGGACACATGGTGGACTCTCTTTGGCACTCCATGTTGTTCAGGAGGTGAGCCTCTGGAGTGGGAGGGTGACACTGAGCTGACTCCTTAAGTGAAGAGAAGGCGTCTGGCAGAAGATCCCCCGCAGATCTTCTAGGGATCACCAGCAGAGGCTTTAGGGGTACACAGAGGGAAGTCCAACGTGTAAATGTAGGAGCAGTTTGTGTATGGCACTTGTGGCAGCCATCGCATCATGAAGTTGTCCAGAGGAGAGGGGGCAAGCAGGACAGGGACATAGTGACCCCTCTTGCAGCCTGAGGTTTCATATAGCGGCTCTCCTAATACCCAGTGCCACCAGCACAGGATGAGTCAGTCGAGGCCTGGGCAGCTCCAAGTGAGCCACGTGAGGCTGGAAACAAGTGGGGTGGCTGTGACTAGGACCACCAGGAGTCGGAGTGATGGTGAGGGTGGGCCGTGCTGCCACCTTATCGAGCTCCTCGGTGTTCCTTGAGATTCTTCCTGTGTGTCCTCAGCTTCTTTTTGGGGGTAACTCAAATGTGGGGGGGTCAGACATGCCATTTGAAGTGGTGACCCCGTGCTTTAGATGTGGTGTTTATTCTTTCTCAGCCCCCGCGTCTGACCACTCTGATTAGTTTGTCAGGACACTGGAGAAAACACACATGGCCAGAGGTACCAGCATGCCACACTTGGTGGCCTTAGCCCTTGGGGACTAAACGTCATCAGCCCTTCTCTGATACCACCTCTTCTGTTGTGGCACTTGTTAACCACATTGGGCTGGTGTGCCCTCTCTCTCTGTCTCACCACTCTTCATCCTTTCAGCCACGGCACCATTTCACTCGCCGCCTGGCACTCGGTGTCTTTTCAAAGGCGTGGGCCGCATGCCAGGCCCATCTGTGCTGCGAAGTGCTGACAGCTGACTGTAGGAAATTTTACAGGAAGTGATGGTTGGCTTGTCGACTGGCTGCTCGTGGGCAGCATAAGCAGGTGGGCATCTTAAAGGCCTGGGCAACAGAAGGTAGCAGGCAGTTAGGGGGTCTTGGCTCCTGCAGGTTGGCAGTTTAGGGTCAGTGCTATGTGATGGGCCCAGCTTAGGTCAGTGGTCTGACATTTTTAGGCTGCCACTTGTGAGTTGGCTCCTGGTGGTCGTTGTGCATTTTGGTCAGCTCTCTCTGGTCAGCACCTTCACACGGGCACCCGAAAGGGCAGAAATGCCAAGTTGTCTTTGATGCTTTGGCATCCTTGCATTTTCAGGTTGGCACTCAATGGGTTAGTTTTTCTGGGTCAACTCAGGTCAGCTGTTGTTGGTGGTTTGGTCAACATTGTCAGTGGTCTGGTGCCCACAGCTCAGTGTTTCAGGTCAGCAGTTGGCATTCATGGGTCAGCATTTGGTGATGGACTTGGGTCATGGGTCTAATGGTGACTCTGGTTGTCCGCATTCTCACATGGGCTCTCGCATTGTCTTTGGTGCCCACAGGTCAGTGGTCTCCTGCCGGATCTTTTAGGGCAGCAGCCTGTTCTCTGCTGCATATTTTCAGGTTGGCACTTGTGGGTCAGTATCTCATGGTCGGTGTGTCTGGGCAGTTTTTGTTGGTGCTGCAGTCAATAGTGTCATGTGATTTCCAGTGGTCTTGTGCCCACCAGTCAGTGGTCTCTCATGCTGGCCAGTTCAGGTCAGCAGTCTCACTTCTGTAGATCGGCTCTTTTGGGTCAGCACTTGGTGATGGGCTCAGGTCAGGGGTCTCACATGGGCTGTCACAGGTTGGTAGGCTCACTCTGGCTCTTTCAGGTTACTGGCCTCTTGTCTGACTGGTTCCAGAGGTCCAGTTCTGTCTGTGGTCAGCACCCTCACATGGGCACCCACCAGCTCCGAGCTCCTCTCCAGCGGTCAGTCATCTGCTGTGCTTCTGGTCCCTCAGGTCAGTGTCCTCATACTGAATGCTACCCACATTCTCAGGTTGGCACTGAGGGGTCACTTCTTGCAGGCCAGTACTTCTTTGTGGTCAGCTCCTGGAGGTCAGCAGGGAGAGCACTGGATGTTGAGCAGTTGGCACCCTTGATGCACAGACACAGATGGGCATGGGTAGAAATAGATGAACAGGTGATTGCTTTGCACACTTGGCTTTTAATGTCTGCAAATGTGGAGATGATTGGCACAGGACAGTGTCCATGTTAGTATGGCATCCAGTAGTGTGGTGGATTGCTCTGACCTGGCGTGTGCTATCTCTGATGCTGTTGATGGCTCCTTAACACCATGATGCCTGGCAGAGGGAATGGTGGGATACAGGAAAGGGTCAGTAGGTGGCAGTTGTCATGGGTGGCACCATCCTGGCTTCTAGTCAAGTCATTGAGCTTCTCCCCCCAGGACAAGCCAACAACACCAGATGGCAGTCAGGAGACCCCAGTAGCAGCAATTGAACCTGGTGGTGTATAAAGTTACCATTGGATGGCAGGGGTCTTTAAGAGTGCCCAACATTAGCTGCCTTGAGCCCCAGTGTGGTACCCCTCAGCTGGCTTTGGACAAATGGACTAATCACAGGTCCATCATGCCTGTGACCAACGGGGTGTCCTTTGTAGGGAGCAGATGGGTCATTTGACATTTGGGGGCCTGTGGAATTGGAAGTGAGAGCACCAGCAACAGTTGTTCTGCACCCTATGATGCCAGTGGATGCTCCGGAGAGTTGGCACTGATAAGTTGACCCACTTGAGGCCCCAAACGTAACTGTGTTGAGATGTGGTGCCAGGGGGGTCCTGTGGTTGGCTGTTGTGCTCCACCAGTGAGCCTTGAAGTGACAACAGGCAGGATGTACCACCATCTGAATGGCCTGCACGTAAAGGAGGGGGACGGCCGCAGACTCACAGTGCCAGGCACAAGGGTTCAAATCCCACCCTGAGTGGAGTTGGCTAGTTCTCCCTGAGCCCGTCTTCTCTTCTTTTTCGTCTGCTGTGTTCCTGTCACGTCCCAGATTCTACATGCCCCCCACCCCAGTGTGTGAGTGGGCTCTGTGATGCACTGGTGCCCCCTTCTGGGACAGTTCTTGCCTCGCACCCAGTGATGCTCAGATAATGATGGTTTTGAATCTTCTTGTGCTGTGTGGACCCTCGGGTGCCCTAACATAGGAGGGTCTGCGCTGTCAGACTGGTGGTCTTGCTGATGCTCAGTGAGCCTCCCCACCGTGGCACTGGTGTGGGTGGTCTCACACTGGTGCTGTATTTGTGTTCCTATGCTCCTCCCCCTCTATTTGTCATTGCACGTGGATGTTTGGATGTTTGCTTTGGCCGCTTAGGGGTCCGGTCACCTGACACACTTTGTAAATTTGTTCAGCCCTTTGTGCCTCTGTGGTGCCAGGAGGGAAGAAGGTGAAGTTCCTAATCTCGTAAGCAGCGTGGATTTGGGGGGGGGGGGGGGGGCTTCAGGAAGGGGCAGCAGGCGGCAGCTGTTTACTTGGGTCACAAGGCAGGGGCAAACAGGAGCGTGGCGGCTTCAGGAGGTCCCGCTCTTGGGAACTCCAGGTGGCACTGAAAATGTGCCCAGCTGTGTGTCCGTCGGTCCAGCTAGTGACCTTTCTTATGCCACTTGGATGGTTGTAGAGCAATGCAAAGAGCATTGGGGGTCTTGTCACAACAAACCTGGGCACATTGGCAAGCCCCCCTTTTATTTTTTGGCCTCTCTTTGGATGCTCATGCCAACTAATGTCTGTCAGACGTTTGCCCAGTTGGTGACAGGAGGGATCGAGTGTGACGCTGTTCCCGGGGCCGAGGTCTGTGTGTGTGTTGGGTGGGGCAACTGACCAGTGTGTCCCCTGGCGAGGTGACCCAGCCAGTCCATTCCAGTTGCTTCTTCCTTCTGGTCTGCAGGGATGCCACCCTAGCATGGGCTCCTGACCCAGCTCAAGATTTCCTTAATCGTGTCCAGTGCCCCCCACCCCACCTCGATTTATTAGGTTTGTCAAACTTGTCCTTGAGCAGCAGGAGCAGCTGCTGACAGGCAGTGGCCGAAGACACAACGGGCTTTTCACAAGAGCTGCATCTGACCACAGTGGCCATCATCTAAGACTGGCGTGGCCGAGCCGCCACAGAAGTCCCAGGTTCAAGGCGGCCTCCCTGCTGCCCCTCCGTTTTCTCCCCTTTTAGGCTCTTCCAGGGGTCTGCCAATCCTCGTCCTCGACTCTGTAATCTCGGTGGCCGTCTCTCTTTGTGGACGCTTGTCCTTCTCCACAAGGTCACTCGTATCTCTGCTTCTCTTCTACGTGCCCTCCTTGCGTTGTGCCCGACTCGTGTCCTTCAACATTCTGGCGGAGGGGACGTCTGCCTTTTTATGGTTGCGCTTTTTTGTCTTCGGATTTCTGACCATCTGGGTGTCCACTTTGTGCTGGCATCACGATTAGCACTGCGGCTTCATAGACCTGGTAGCCTCAGCTCAAATCCCACCCATTCAGTCCATGTGTGGAGGGGTGGGCAGCACGGTCCGATTCTTAATTGGCCCATTATGTGCCCCGAGGTGGACTGGCTCCTGTCCCTGGCCCCCTCCACAACCCTGAAATGGACAAAATGCGATGGAAATTTAGTTAATGTCAAAGGCACTATATGGAGGCCTGCTAGGTGTGTTAGTGTCTCCATCTTCAAATTGGGGGGGCGGAGGTTGGGGTTTTTCTGACTGGCATCTTGCCTGGGGTGGCTCTTGATTCTGGTCCCTCACAACCCTGAAATAGGATAGAAAGCAAATTCATGGTTGTTCATTGTGAAAGGCGCTATATGGAGGCCTGGTAGGTGCATTAGTGTCTCCAAATTTGGGGGGTGGTGTTCTGTGCTGATTGGTATCCTGTCCGGGATGGCTCCTGTCCACGCAACCTTGAAATGGACAAAATAGTGGGTGGAAAGCAAAGTCATGGCGTTTATTATGAAAGGCACTATATGGAAGCCTGGTAGGTCTGTTTGTGTCTTCATCTTCAACTGGCATTCCGTCTGGGGTGGCTCCTGTCCACGGGCCCCCTCCATAATCTTGAATTGGTCAAATTTAGGTGGAAATTGAAAGTCTGGCTTAGTAAAATGCCAAGTCATAGTGTTCATCATGAAAGGCGCTATATAGAAGTCTGATAGACACCTTAAAGTCTCCATCTCTATATTAGGGGTGATGGGGTTCTGTGCTGACTGGCATCCGGTCTAGGGTGTCCCCCTCCACCCCATCCTGAAATAGTCAAATGTGAAAGGCTGAGTGTGACCTTGATTCTTTAGTAAAGTGCCTTGTTCTGGTATTCATTGTGAAAGGCGCTATATAGAAGCCTTGTAGGTGCATTAGTGTCTCCAAATTTGGGTGGTGGTGGTGTGTGCTGCCTGGCATTCCATCCGGGATGGCTCCTGTCTGTAGCCCCCATAATTCTGAAATGGAGAAATGTGGATGGAATAGAAAATTCATGGTGTTTATTGTGAAAGGCGCTATATGGAAGCCTTGTAGATGTTTTAGTGTCCCCATCTTCAAATTGGGGTGTTTCTGCTGACTGGCATCCCGTCTGGGGTGGCTCCTGTCCACGGCCCCCTCCATAATCCTAGATTGGGCAAATGTGGATGGAAAGCATAAGGCTGGGTGTGATCTTGATTCCTTAGTCAGGCACCTCGTTCTGCTGTTTATTGTGAAAGGCGCTATATAGAAGCTTGGTAGGTGCATTAGTGTCTTCAAATTAGGGGTGGTGGTGTGCTGTGCTGACTGGTGTCCCATCCAGGGTGAACCAAGCCATCAAGTTTTTTGTGCCCGTCACTCCTCAGACCCTTTGCTCTCTGGGTGGACCCCCCTTTGGTGCTTGACCCCCTTGGCCAGTCTGCCCCTCTTGCCCTTTATTGTTTTCACGCTGTGTGCCTGACCCCGCTGAGCTCTGTCCCATTCTCTGTCTTGTGTGGTTTTCTGCGGCCCTGGGGTGCCGCCCCTCGAATGCCAGCTTCCGCTTGGTTTCCTCTTTTAGAAGCGCTTGTGCTTGACATTAAGCAGGCGGGAGCCTGGAATGCAGCGTCTCTCTGTAATCACGGCGGGCGCCTTTGCCAAGCTGTCCGGCCGAGTGGCCTGGCGCTCTTGAACAGAAGACTCTCTTTCTCTCTCTCTGTGCAGATTGCGGTGGGCCGCTCGGCGTCCATCTTTTAACGGGGATGGTCTTTAAAGGTTTGTCCTTCATGACTGGCTGCTGCTTGTTACCTGCCCTGGCTCTGTCACTTTGGGGTGCCAGCGGTGGCTTGTCTTTTCTATGCCTGAAGTGAGAAGGTGCAGTGAGCCGTGAAGGCCGCGTTCTCCTCCTCCTCTTCCTCATCTGTCCCTGCGAAACACTGGTGGTGGCGAGTTAATCCGCTTCTCCTTCATTTGATGTCGGTAAATGCATCGGGTGACAGCTGGTGACAGCTTTGTGCCACCCCTGGTAACGGCCTGCCCATCGTTTATGACGAGAAGCTTAACACCCAATTAGTGAGCCTTCATCATGACAGTTGGCTCCGGGCTGACCTCATGGAAAAATCACAGCACGGCGTCCATAATGTGGAAAATCAGTGACCCATCTGCCAGTGTGGCAGCCTCTGCTTCATATAGCTCCTTTCACATGGTGACGGGTACATGACGCCAGTGGCGGGTTTTGGTGGGCTGCTGGAGCCGTGCCCTCCTCGCTCCTCAGTGTCACCGCTGCGCTTTTCTGCACCTTAATTGTTTTTCGTGCTTCCAGTGCGTTGGCAACAACATTCAATTAAGGTGCGCATTCCTCAGTGGCATCCATGCTGCACATCTCCTGTGCCCGCCGCGGCAGCAGAGGACTTTATTAGTGAGCCATTGCTTCAAGTCGAGCACACACAGGCAGGCAGGCAGGCAGGCCCCGGCGTTCCACACAGCCAAGTGAAGTAAGGGCAGCCAAGCAGGTGCCTGGCCTCAGGTGAGCAGGAGGGCATGGTGCCCTCCTAGTCTAGGGCCCGAAGGCACTGGCCATCAGATCAGAGCTGTATAGGGGGGCTTCCAAACACAGAGGAGGGGGAGTAGAGTGGCAGAGGTCATGGAGCAGAGTGGGCACATTGAGGCCTGGAGGTCACTTGGGGGTGTAGGTAATAGAGGGATGGGCACTGGGGGGGGGTGGGCTACACATCTGAGGCAAATCAGACTAATGAAAAGAAAGGGACATATGGGGCGGGCCTCACACAAACAAATGGTAGGTCTTTAAAAAGGGGGTCTCAGTCACAGAGGGGACCGGTCGCAGACCATGGGGTCACCTGAAGTGGGCTTTATAAAGGTTGGGGGTCGCACATGGGGGTGTGTTGATAAAAGGGGTGGCCGGTCACTTGGGGTTCTTAAACAAATCAAACTGGTAAAGACTAGGGGCTCACAAAGTTAAAGGGGTATAAATAATAAAGAAGAGGGATCACATAGGGTGGACTTCACATGGAGGGCACACACACACAAAGTAAGCCATTAAAAAAGGACTTTGAGGGTCACCACGAGGACTGGACATGTGGGGCTTATAGACGTCAAGGCCACAGGTCAACATGGGCACAGGAGTGAAGGGGGTATACACAGCTGGAGCAGATCCGCCTTAGAAAAGATGAAGGATTCATATGGTGGCGCCCCCCCCCCCCCGCGTACATAAGTCAAGCTGATGAAGACTAGGGGGTCACATGATGAGGGGGTATAAGTAATGAAGAGGGGTCATGTGGGGCACAGACACAAATCAGGGGTTCATATTGGAGATAATTTAAAAAGGGGTGTGGTTCCAGGGGGAGTGGTCATGTGGGTCACATACACAATGGCTGGCCAATGGGACAGGCAGAGGGTCATATGGAGGGGTAGATAATAGGGGGGCAGTCACTAAGGGTGCCTATGCATATGAGACAAATCAAACTGGTTAAGGCTGGGTGGGGGGCATCACATGGGCTAATAAAGGTAATGGTGGTCAGGGGATCACAGGAGGTCAGGAGGATGGCTGGTCACCTGGAGGGCTTGCTGGCAGGGGGGTGGGGGTGTCACAGTATCCGAAGTGTAAGTAATGAAGAGAGGGGTCACATGGGGGGGTTCAGAAAGGTGGTATAGGTCATAGGGAGGAGAGGTCATGGGGGGCTCATACATCACAGCCAATGGGGTCACATGGGGTATAGATATTAGGTGGGCACGTCTGTGACAAATCAAGCTGGTATAGGCTGGGGGGCATCGCAAGGTGAGGGGTAAACGCTGTGAAGATGGATGGGTCAAAAACAACTGGTCATGGGGGGTGACTGGTCACTTGGAGTGCGCACACAAATGAAACTGGTAAAGGCTGAGGGGTATAAATAATGAAGAAGAGGGGTCACATCGGGCATCTACTCAAATTGGGGGTTCATATGTGGGGGTCTTTAAAAAGGGGTTCATAGGGAGGAGCAGTCATGTGGCGTGCATATGCATAGGCAGGTCAAATAGGGGGTCACGTGGTGGCATAGATAATAGGTGGTCTGTCAGTGGGGGTGCCAGAGACAAAAAAAACTAAAAACTGGCAAAGGCTAGGGGGCATCAAAAGGCGAGGGGTGTAGATATCAAGGAGGGGTCACATGGTCACAGTGGTCAGGGCTTCAGGATGGCCAGTCACTTGGAGTGCTCACACAAATCAGAATGTTAATGGTTGGGGGGCATCACAAGGTGAGGAGGGGGGTCATAATCAGGTGGGGTTCACACGGGCCGGGCTAATAAAAGTCACAGCTGGTCACAGGGTCACATGAGATTGGGAGGCCACTGGTCACTTGGAGTGGGTACACAAATTAAACTGGTAAAGGCCATGTGTTGCAGTGTGAGGGGTTTGAATAACAAAGAGGTGGGGTCTCATTAGGTGGGGTTTACATTGGGGGGCATACACAATGTAGGTCATTAAAACTTGAGGTTTTGGGTCACAGGGTCATGTAGGGTGCATACCACGAGGGGGCTAACTAAGGATGATCTTCGTTCAGTAGTGCAGCTGCCCCCAGGATGTGATGGGAGGTCAATCCTGACTGGGTGAGGTTCAGACCTGAAGTACAAGGGGGGTCTTCTAGAGAGAGCACCCCTAGCAGACCCCAGGATAGTGGGCGTCATATAAGGGGAGGGTCACATGAGGTTTGTGCACAAGTTAAGCACATCACAGACCTGAGGTCACTTGGGGTGTCCATGAGGAGGACGAGGGGACATCACAAGAAGGGGTAGAGTTCTAAGGTAGGGGTGGCCACAAGTGTAGATAATGGGGTTGGGGAGTCACAGGGGGTGTAGACATTCAGCAACATAAGACAGAGTTTGGGGTCACCTGGTATGCTGGCTGTAGATCACCTTGTGGGGACCTGAAGACCCTGACACCGAATCTGAGAGCCTACCAGACGCTGGTCAACATGTGGGACCTGAAGACCCCTTTGACGACAGATGGCACAGCAGCCTTCCATAGTCATTGCCTTGGCTTCCACTGCCAGTTCAAAATGGCACAGGTGGTGACTTCAGGTCAGACTTCACACCTCAAGGTGCCAGGCAGATGGTGCCCCCAATGCCAATGGTCCTTCCTTTCCTGGCTCACTGCTTTGGGTTGGCATCCCCCTGTTCATTGCCAGGTGTCTGTCAGTGACTTGACACTTGTCCTGGGCTGGACTGTGAGGTGACTGGCACATGGGTCTGGCTCTCCTTTTTTGTTGAGGTGCCTCAGTGGGTGGCACTGCCCATGGGGTTCATACCACGTCACTCGACGACTCCTTCAGGTTTTTGTGGCCTGTGTGTAATTCTCTACTTGTGCCATCATTGTGTCTAGTTGTGGTGGTCCTTTTCAGTCCTATTTTATTTTTCTGGCTGTCAAGTCCAACTCCCTGTCCTGGGATGGGCCTAATGTGCCCAGGTGGCTGTCACGTGATGTGTTCAGGTTGGCACCTTTCACTCCCTCAGAGGTCCATTTGCCTGTCAGTCATGCATTTCTACTCCTCCGGTGCCCGTGTGGCATTTTGAGGAGGTTGATGTGATCCCCTTCCCCACCCCAGGGCACTCTGCTGACCCTCATGGCATCGTCCACCTCGTTCAGCCCAGTCCGCGCTCCCGAAAGCCCCCCTCCCCCAGTCCTTTGATGCTGGTTACTCAGCGGTCAAGTGGTGTTCTGTGGGCCCTTGGGGGCATCCCAGACACCCCACCCCAGCTGGCATAGTCAGCCGTAAGGCTCCTTGTTTAGCAGAATTCTCTGGCCACTGGTCCTCCAGTAGTCAGCTCGTGTGATGAAACGAGGTCTGGGTTCAAGTCAAAGTGGGCAGTGCAGAACAACGGGTGGACATAACCAGATGTGGAGCTCCAGTCAGGGGTGGCGTTTTGGTGGACCAAGTTGAGGACATTTTCTGAGGAGACCTTTGGGCAGCTGGAGTGGTGGACATGACTGGCCCACACTGTGCCTGGCACTCAGTGCCTGATGGCAACGCCAGCCAGGTGCTCGTCACAGGTTGCCCGCTCGCCCCTCCCCCTGCCTCTTTGAAGGGACATGACGCAAGGTATCCTGGTAACTTGAGCTGAGTCTACGAGTGGTGCCCGGTGTCAGGTGCCTCATCCGCAGGTGACCCAGAAACGCGAGCCAGGCTGACTCAATCGAGGCCTCTCCATGTGGCACCTCTGTGTGACAATGCCCTGTCCTCCTCCCCCGTCCGTCACAACTTTAGATGCCTTGGAGTGGCTTAGGGTCCCCTTGCCCCCCCATGTGTACCTGGTGGGCCCCTTCACCTCCTTGGTCTGTCCTGCTGCTCAAGATCGACTTCAAGTCCTGGGTTGGCTTGTTCTGCTCATGTCCCTGTGGGTCCTCCTCCCATAACCTTTAACACTTCAGTTTTGGGTTAAGAGGGCCCCCTGTGGGGGAGTCTGAGCAGGCATTGCATGAACTGACGTGCCATCCAAGGTTGGATCCTGCATATGCTTCATGCTACCAGGACAGCCTCCACCCACTGTGCCCCGGATCTTGTTTAACCAGGTCTGACCAGGCTTTGTTGTACAAACATGCAATGCTTAAACCAGATTAATCCAGTTCAGGATGATGGGGTGGAGTGCGGGAGAGTGGCAGCACCAGGAATGAACCCAGGACTGGAGGTCAGTGTGTTCAGAAGTATAGTCTCTGGTCCTGCATAGATTGGCATCCAGCCTTGTGCCCACGCTGCCAGGACAGGCTCTGGTCCCCCGTAAGTTCCATCAGGATTAAACCAGTTTGGTCCTGTTATGCCCACTCCTCTCATTGGGCGATGGCAGTGAAGGGGGTTCTGATTGGGCACAATGACTGACAGGTGTGACTGAGTGGTCACCGTCATCAGTGATGCCCAGGCCTGAGAAGATGTGGATGGTGGCATTGCATTTTGTGTGACTGGTTAGTTTTTGTATAGTTTTTTTGTATAGTATAGAGAGCCACAACTCTCTGCATGAAGGAAGGCTTTGTGTCTTCATGAGGTGCAGCTCAGTAGACAACACAACAAGGCCATTGTGGGAGGAGCTTAAAGCAACAAGGTGTGACACAAGGCGCTATATGGATCAGGCGAGGTCGGGGTAGGTGGGCAGAAGTGTGGGGCTTTAGGTGGCTTGAATGGGAACAAATGTGTTGCCCGGAGGGACAGGTGAGAAAAAAAAAACATTTTGTACAGTGCCTTTCTAAGGTCAATGCCACCCCAAAGCCATGTAGTTGATTGTACTGACTTTATTACAAATGGAGCATGGGCAGGACATGTGACTCCTCTAGGGTCAGGTGGTCACTGAAATGGCCATCTTGTGCTGTGATATAGCACCTTTCGGTGATGTCCACCATCTCAAGGCTGCAGTGTGCTTTACTACAGTTGGGCACAGGTAGGTGAAATAACCACACATGGCCATGGAGTGACTGAATTGGCTCTTTTGGACTTGTATATAGCGCCTTTCCAACACCAGCAGCACGCCAGTGCTCTTGAGAGCCGTCGTCTCGTGTAGTTGATTCCAATGAGTTTATTACAAATGGAGCACAGGCAGGACATGTGACTCAACTCGGGTCATGTGTTGAGTGAAATGTCTGTCCTGTGCAATTATGTAGCGCCTTTCGGTGATGTCCACCATCCCCAGGCTGCAGTGCAGTTGTCCCTACTTGTTTTAGTGCGATTGGCCAACAGGTAGGTGAAGTGACCACACAGGGCCATAGCGTGACTGAACTGGCTGTCTTGTGCCTTTATATAGTGCCTTTCTGAAACAAGTGCCACCCCAAAGATCTTGAGAGCCACCGTATGGGTTATTACAAATGGAGCAGGAGCAGAAAATGTGACAGGTTGTGACAGGACAGTCTGTCCGGTACTTTTATATAGCGCCTTTCTATGGCATCCCTTCAGTTGTCCCCACTTGTTTTTATTTTTTTTGTCAAGAGTTGAATCACAAGTAGGTGAAGTGAGCCTTGCAGGGCCAGGCTAAGGTTTAACTTGCAACCACTAGGGGGAGTTGTGCCCAGGCAGGACATGCTGGCACTGAGGGTTGAAGGAAGAGAGAGATGAGGAAGATGAGTGCTGATGGGATGCGATGGGTTGATGGTGGGGGGGATTGATGGCTGTGCTGAATGACATGAGAAGAGAGTGCCTCACGGTGGAGGGGACTCAAGAGGGGACAGCGGGACCAGACCATTTTTGATGAGTTGGTCTTGTTTTCCATTTGAATGAGTTGTGCGTATAATAGTTGGCCAGTGAGGGTGCCCCTTTTATGGAGCTGCTGATGGCATCACGTCTGTCTCTGGATACTCCGGTACCCTTTGGTTGGTAGATAGTTGCCAGCCGTCAGCTGATTGACTGTGGCACTCTACTTGATGCCGTCTGCCTTGTCCCTATGTTTGTGTGAATTTCATCACCACTCCAATGTTATGTGTGTGTGTGCCATATGAAGGGGTGGCACCCACTTCTTTCATCACGGCCACCACTGTCAATCGAAGATTGGTGGGTTTGTCTGACTGGTCATAACGGGCACCACTGACATGCCTGGGGAGAAGAGGGGTTCACATCGTCCTTGGGGGGGGGGTGGCACTTAATTCATATCCTCCTTAAGGTAGTGCCAGTAGGGGGTGACAGCCTATACATGATTGAGGGGCACAAAGGCCATAGGGAGGAGGCTGTGTTGAAACGTGAGGCGCCACCCCGACCCCGGTGACCCTCAGAAGCGCCCGCTGCTTTTAGCTCCACATGTCTTATTAACATTCCTTCGAGGTTGAGGGAACTCGCAGACAGAAAAGCCGCAATCTGCACGGGGCGCGAGATGCAGTTTTAAAATAGACTGCGCTGTCCTCACCACTCTTCTTCCAGATGAATTCTCTGGAACGCGGGAATGTTTGGGCGTGGCCCCCTCTCGAGTGGAGCGTGTGCATCCCCACTGAGGCGTGGTGAGGAAGACAAGACAAGACGCACATGTGTGAAGTGCTGCTGCCATATACATGCGTGTGAGGTGCCAGGTGGGAGAACCCACAATTGGCACCAGATGTGAGATGAGGCCTGGCATCAAATGGGCTCATTCATTTCAGTGCCCTTTGTGTGCCATGGCAACTTGCACCAGTGCCCATAGTTAACTTCACATTGCCCTCATGTTTTTCAGGGGGTGTACGTTTTGATGCCAATCACCATCCATCTCTAGCTGTCCATTTTCAGACCCATGGCACTGTCATCGCCTTCTCGTCGGTGACTAGCATTCAGGGCCATGCTATCACCATAGCTTTATTTTTTTTGCTCTTAATCTCATTGACTGGCAGGCTTATTTTCCATGGCAGCTACTGCCCATCTCCTTGGCTGTGCCCATGCTGGTGAGTGTCGAGGGCAGGTTGACAAGATGGGATGCCACTAACTGAGTGCCTTCTGTCCTCCTCTGGCCACGCCTGACCCCTTCTTGCCTCCCTGCTCTCATCTAAGTGTGACGAGCAGGACTGGGAGTCTTGTTAATTCACCCAAGGGTGCCAACTGCTTGTGTAAACGAAGCCGGACTCGCCGAATTTCACGCCTCACGCCCCATTCCAGATGTGCGCCAGGGACCACCCGAGTGCCCGTCTGTGTAAATCCCTGAGCTGCACTGACAAGCACTGCCATCGTTAACCTGGGGGTATGCAGAGACCCCCTACACCTTATGCTCCCCTTCATGCCCATCATGTAGGAGGCAGCTGACTGCCCTCTGAGCACCTTTTGTGTTTGCAGTGGGCACTTACTTCACTCTTCCCTTGACCCATCTAGTCAACCCCTTGATGACCAGCCATCTTCATCCAATGTAAAAGGAGGGACACTTTGGTGCCAGCCCACCTTGCCCGTTAATGCTTCTCAGTAAAAAAAAAGTGTCTCAGCAGTGCCACCTAGTGGTCCAAATGACACACATTCAGAGCCGCTTGCCAGCCCCCTTGTCTTGGGCATGTGCCCTGTCTCCTGTTTGTTCTCCTCGCTGTTGTCACACTACCCAAAGGTATAGGAGTGGGCATTGCTTCCTTCTGCTTTGCCAATGGGTTTTGAGTGCCAGGTGCCTTCTGTTGTCCTAGAGGCTGATGGAAGTTGATTACAGTCCTGAGGAGCACCATCAAAATGACGGCCATCGAAGAAGTGGACAGTGACATTCATAACTTGTCCTTCCTTTTAGATCTTAAATCAGAGCCACTTCTGTTGTGCCCATGCATGTGGCTTTGGATCACTCTGCTCTGCCCCCTCCAGGTGACCATCAGTATTGTCCTCTCTCGATTTGATCCTCATGATGCATTTTGATTGGTTGACTCTTGCCTGCTTGGAGACACCTGTGGGCAGAAGGCAGACACAGTAACAGAGTGGCATGGTGAAGGATGGCACTATATGGCCTAACTGGAGCTGAAGAGGGCCTTTGTTTGCTGGCGGCCCTGGAATTCTGGAGGCGGATGAAGCCCACCCCACCAGCCTCTTGTTTCTCAGCCCGCTCTCCCCAGAGGCTGGCGTTCGGAGTCACGTGGCGCTCGTTTTTGGGCTGTTTTTGGACATGTGGCGCTTGGCCAGCGAGTCCACTTTGCTCCGCAGGGAGCAATGGCAAGGAGCTGGAAAAGCCGACTTCCTGTTGAGAAAGCTTCTCTCGCACAGCGGAATATAACGAGGCCCAGACGCACGGGCAAGGGGGGCCCACCAAGGGTCTCGCTGTGCTTGTAGCGTCTTTCAGGCCCTGCCTTTCCATCACGTGCCCAGTGAAGCTGCCACCTTCGCCCCCTGGCTCTGCTCAGGCTGCTGTTAATAATTAATTCGACGGAGATAAGAATGGCATGCCACAGCCCATTAGACGTGACTGAATGGAGTGCCCGCTTCACGAAGCCCTCTGCTGGCCGGCCTTGACACTGAGGGTCGATAGGACCACTTCCCTGGGTGAGGGTTGGCTTACAGTGAAAGTAGCTAGATGAAGAAAGTTTATTAAAGTGGAACACTGATGCCGCCCTGAGTAACATATCAGCAGATGTGGCAGCATCAGGGTGGGTGAAGGGCAGGTGGTGGAGGTGCCCCCACCAAACACCCAGTGGTGAATTTCCAAGGTTTATAGCTCTTTGAACAAAACATTACCACTCATTGCCTGCAGGGGTCACTCTTAGTTTTGGAGATGCCAGGTGGGGCTGTGGGTAGTGGCATCTACTGATTTACACGTGCCTAAGACCTCGCAGTTTGAGATGCCATCCTCATTTCCTCCATCTAATGTGGTGTTTCACTTCTTGATGGGCACCATTTGTTCTCGACCCTTGTCTGTTTTGGCTTCCTAGAAGTCCTCCGTGAGTCACATTGGCGACGTGGAGAGCTGCAGTTGGTGAAGTAGCTGGGCTGTGGGTGTAAGGACAACAGAGGTTGTCCAACTGCTTTATGGGCACCTTTTTTAATGGCAAGTATGGGATGTTAATGCCAGTAGGCAAACACATCACTTCAAAAAGGATGCCACCCAGTGTGCCAGCCACATAGCTTTGAGTGGTCCCCCTAGTGGGACTGCAATGGCACTGCATTTGTCAAAGAAAAACACTTGAGGTCGCCATAAGCGATTGGAGGTGTCCAGCCTGCCCTATGATGCCTTGGCACCACATGGTTGGCATGAGGGATCAGCTGATCTGTTACTGGTCTCACACCCTCGTTACGGTTGGCATGAGGGATCAGCTGATCTGTTACTGGTCTCACACCCTCGTTGTTTTAGAGCCTCACACTTAGTCAGGTATGCCACTGAAAATGGTTCAGGTGCCCCCATCATGCCCACATCTCTCTGGGCATAACTTTCATGAGTGTTTATTTGGTAGATATCTGATCACATGATCAGTACTTGTTAATTTTTATATGGTTCCTTTCACAAGATGTAAAAAGACATGGTTCTACCTACCAGTGCACGTTGTGTGCCAGCAGCAATATCAATAGAGAGTGGACATCTGCTCCTGGCACACAAAGTGTCCCGATTTTTGAACACTAAGATGAAAAATGGCATACTGGCACACCGCCAGGCTCTCTCAAGGCAAGTTTTCAAACGTTGAGTGCCGTCTGAATTCACATCTTGGATTGATCATGATGTGCTGCCAGGGCCCCCATGCCAGTGTAGATAGATAAAGAGTTGAAGAGTAGTGCCAGGAGACTGAATGCCATGTGACAGTTTGGCTGATAGCCTCATGCAGCTGCCAGGACGCTTGGGCATTTAGTCAAGTGCCTTGAGCAGAAAGGTGGTCTTAAGCATGTGCTGCCACCTAGCAGAGGCATGTGGTACTGCAGTCCTTGCCATCACAATCAGTTGGGGTCAGGGTCAGGTTTACCCCATGCTCCCCTCTTATCCATTGTCCTGTTAAACCACTGCCCAATGCTGTGACTACTTGGTATTTTGGACTTTAACATAACTGGACCCCCTAGTTGGCACTTCTTGTCCACACCAGTAGCCTCTGCAGTGTAGATTTTAGTTGGTGAAAATGCCTCATCTTTAGTAACCCAGCTGGTGTGCAGTGCCCGCTAAATGAGGTGCACCTGAAGGTTGTATGCCAGGCTTGTGTCTTTCTGGGTTTCTGCAGGTGGCACACTGATCTCTTTTCTGCAGGATTTTAAAGTGGGGTCACCCGGGCCTGCCACATCTGCCCTTTGGTTATTCTTGCAGTTTTGTTGATGAGCTTGGTAGTTATGGGCTAGGGTGAGGAGGGTGTGCCCCCCTTGTGCCCGATTCTGTCTTGTTGTGTTGGACCCAGGACCCCACTGGATTCCCTCCTTGTTTTTGGATTTCTCTAATGGTGGATGGCATCTGTTTGACTCAAGTGCCCTCTCTTTCTCTGTTGTCTCTCTGCAGTTGACTGCCAACGTCCTCATTTTTTTGTGCAGCAACATCATCGGCATCTGCACCCACTACCCAGCTGAGGTGTCCCAGCGCCAAGCCTTCCAGGAGACGCGTGGCTACATCCAAGCACGGCTACACTTGCAGCGGGAAAACCAGCAGCAGGTCTCTGTCTTTGTCTTTTGTGTCAGTCTGAGGATGGGTGGTCAACATGGCTGGCACATTGTTCAGTGTTTAACTGCCATCTTCCATAGTGAGCGGCGTTAGTGAGTGAACCAGTTGAACCCGCCAACCTGCCATCTCACACTCGCCCATCTCTCTCCCCCTCAGGAGCGCCTGCTGCTGTCGGTGCTGCCAAGGCATGTTGCCTTGGAAATGAAGGCAGACATCAAAGCCAAGAAGGAAGACATGATGTTTCACAAGATCTACATCCAAAAACACGACAACGTCAGGTGGGCACCTCGTGCCGGACCCTCGCCGTGGCCGCCTTTTGGAGGGCTGTGACAGAGCCAATGTTGTGAGGACCCCATTAGTGAGCACAGAGCCAGCAGGACAAGTGTCTGTTAGAGGGACGGGGGGACGGGTCCAGTCTGAGGATAGTGGACGAGCCCCCCATTAGGGTTCAGGGAGTGAACAAGCCCCCCCCCCCCCCCACTGCTGTATGCTGAGTAGCTGTTCAGTAAGTGGATGAGCCCCCTCTACAGTTCAGTGAGTGAACAAGCCCCCTGTGCTACATAGTGAGTGGATGCACCCCCCCCCCCCTTGTTTTGTGAATGGACAGTGCTGCTGCAGCTGTTCAGTGAGTTGATGGCCCTCCCTCTGCTGAACGGTAAGTGTACAAACTCCTTCTCTGCTGTTCCATGAATTGACAAGCCCCCACTGGTGCATTTTGAGTAAAGGAGTAGGTGATGCTCCCATGGCTGTTCAGTGAGTGGACAAACCCCCTCTGCTGTTCAGTGAGCGATCAAGCCTCCCTGTGCTGTGTGGTGAGTGGATGTTCCTCCCTCTGTTGTATATTGAATGCACAAGCCCCCATCTGCTGGTCAGTGAGTTGAGAAGCCCCCTCGGCTGCTCCTTATGCTGCTCTGCAGTGAGTGGATGACCCCCAAATGCATTGCTATTTGGTGACCAGTGAGTGGATGAGTCCCCCTCTGCTGTACAATGAGTGGACAATGCTCCTGTGGCTGTTCAGTGAGTAGTCAGCCCCCCCTCTGTTGGTCAGTGAGTGGGTAGTCTCCTCCCTCTGCTGCACACTAAGTGGACTATTACTGGTCAATGAGCTGATGATGCTTTTGTGGCTGTTCAGTGAGTGGACAAGCCCCCCCCCCCCCCCCCCCCCCGCTACATAGTGAGTGGATGACCCCGCCTCTCCTGCTCAGTGAATGAACAGTGCTTCTGTGGCTGTTCAGTTAGTGGATAGTCCTCCCTCTGTTGTACAATGAGGGTGCATGCTCCCCATCTGCTGTTCCCTGAGTGGCTGAGCCCCCACTGCTGTATGGTGAGTAGTAGAGTAAGCAATACTCTCACAGCTGTTCTGGGAGTGGACAAGCCCCCTCTGCTACACAGTGAGTGTGCATGCTTCCCTTTTGCTGTTCCGTGAATGGGTAAACCCCTCTGTGCTACATAGTGAGTGTATGACCCTCCCTCTGCTGTTCCGTGAATGGCTGAGCCCCCCTCTGGTGTATGGTGAGTAGAGCAGTGGGCAATATAACCGCCGTGCTGTTCCCTGAGTGGCTCACTGTTACTATGGCTCTTCTTCAAGTAGATGGTTCTCCCTCTGCTGTTCTGCGAGTGGACAAGCCCCCTCGGCTGCACAGTGAGGGTACATGTTCTCCCTTTGCTGTTCTGTGAGTGGCCGAGCCCCCCTCTGGTGTGTAGGTGAGAGTAGGAGAGGGTTGAGCCCCGAACCCAATGCCAGTCAGTCCCAGCTCTGCCCCCATTAGTGGTGCCTCGTGGTGGTCATGCTAGTCCCTGTTTCCTGTTTTGTGCCCGTTTGAGTGTCTGAGTCTCCTGCAGGTCTTCTGTCCTTCTACTCCCATAGGACCAGCTTGCCACCTGACACACATGTGTGGGCACACGTGGCACACCGGGTATAGCAGGTGTACCGCAGCTGCATGCTGTGATGGCTGGTTGAATCCTGTGGGTTATGCCAAAAGTTGTCGAGTCGTCCGTGTGCCATGGCACCGCAGGCCTTATGGGGGCGCCGTGTTGCAGCTGCTGCTCTTCTTGATGTTGGGTGGCAGCATCGGCCAGCGCCAGGCTTCTCGTATCGCCTCGACGTTCCTCGTGTTTTTGCTCTTTTCCCAGCATCCTGTTTGCCGACATCGAGGGCTTCACCAGCTTGGCCTCCCAGTGCACCGCCCAGGAGCTCGTCATGACCCTCAATGAGCTGTTTGCCCGCTTTGACAAGCTGGCTTCGGTAAGTGACCCCTCACCGGAGTCGGGGGACGGTGGCAGTGGGTGGCGCCAGCTTTGGCTCAGGGTGATTCATCTCCTTTTGCCCCCTCAGGAGAACCACTGCCTGAGAATCAAGATTCTGGGCGACTGCTACTACTGCGTGTCGGGCCTGCCAGAGCCGCGGGCGGACCATGCCCACTGCTGCGTGGAGATGGGGGTGGACATGATTGAGGCCATCTCGTAAGTCCTCTGTGTCGGGACCCTAACCCTCGCCCCTCCCCCCGGTGGCAGCCCACTAATCCTCCCTCTTGTGCCGCAGGCTCGTGAGGGAAGTGACGGGCGTCAACGTGAACATGCGGGTTGGCATCCACAGCGGGCGCGTCCACTGCGGCGTCCTGGGGCTGCGCAAGTGGCAGTTTGACGTCTGGTCCAATGACGTCACCTTGGCCAATCAGATGGAGGCGGGCGGCAAGGCCGGGTAGGTACTTTGTTGTGACACGGCCGACGGCCGCTGACCTCTGCTGGACTGCTGACCAACTGGCCCCCCCCCCTTCTATGTCCCTCTTGTCCCTGCTCAGGCGCATCCACATCACCAAGGCCACCCTGCAGTACCTGAACGGCGACTACGAGGTGGAGCCCGGCTTCGGAGGGGACAGGAACGCCTACCTGAAGGAGCACAGCATCGAGACCTTCCTCATCATCGGCTGCAGCCAGAAGCGGGTGGGTGCTCGACGTGCCTGGGCAAGCGCCAGGGAGAGGGAGACGTGTGGCAGCGGGGTATCCGTGGTAACCCACGTGTGACACACACAACAACTTGTCATCACCGGCCTCTTCACAGCCCTGTCTGGTTGCCTGTTGATTGGCCTGCTGGGCGTCACATGATCTCGGTCAAGCACAGGTATTGTTGAACTGCCTGAGGTGGTGCTGCCATCTGGTGCCCACTGCTGGTCTAGACGTACTACTGTTGAATTAGGAGGAAAACGGGAGCACCAAGCACTTTTATAAAGCTGCCCATTCCTTATGTTGGCACGGCATGGCCTCCTGATGCTGTTAGAATACTCGCAGTGCCACATGGAGGGCATTTGATCCTCCACAGTTTGTACATGTGCAGCCACACTCTGGGCACGGTGGGGTCAAACTGGAGGAGCTCGGGGAAGACCACTCTGTTGAGGGAGACTGCAGGATGCCATGTCCAGCCACAGCTCAGCTTTTGAGGATTAGGTAGATACCTGCTGGGCCACAAGTGGGCACTACTACATCACAGTGTGGCATCACCCATTACCCAAATGAAATGTGCCCCTGGCTCCCATGTTAGCTGGCACCTCTGGTCTTGGCAGGTGGTGAAGTGGTGCCACTGTGTTGTGCATTATTAGTTTCTCAATCCTTGAGGGTCTCTGGGCAGCAATAGAGAGTACAAGGGGGGCGGGGGGCTTAGAGTGAGGGGGCATGAGGTGCTTCAAGGCATAAAACAAAACCTCTTCAACAGAGGAAATGTCACTCGAGGTGTCACCGCTCTGTTTCATGGCCAATGAACCCTGGGGGTCTCGGAGTCAGCAAGCCAGAGCTTATACAGTTGAGCCAACAGAGACCCCCATTGCAGCTTTTCCAACCATCTCCTGGGAATATCTTGCCAGGTCTGGTGCGGAGGTACCCTTTTGGGGGTCTCTCATGGCTGGCAGGTCTCGTCAGTACAGACCTTCACAAGCCACAGAGCCGTCATTGACCGGTCACTTCAGGTCATCAGTTCTTTTGATCCAACTGACTGGACTTGTTCACGTCGGAGCCCCCGATGTCGTCCCGGCCCCTTGTTGTTCCTTTCGTTTCCTTTCTTAATGGTCGCCGTCCGACCTCCTGCCGCTCTGGAGGGTCTGCACACCTCAGCTGCTTGACTGGTCAGTTTTGTTCAGGGGATGTGAGACTTGATAGACCCAAATGTCGGGACCTCCTGTATGGGTGACCACAACTGTCGGGGGGCCGGGGGGGTACACACACCCCACAAACCTTTGCTCTCATTTCAGATGCCAGTCGGTCATCGTCCATCATTCGTCGTCTCACCCGCTCGTTTCCGTTAGAATTTTGGATTTTGTGCCCCTGCTGTTTACTTTTGAGGACATTGAGCGCCACCTGCTGGTGACTGAAGACACTTTGTTTTGTGCCACTTGCTGTTTTAGCAGATGGCCTTTGACGTTGTATTAATGTCACAATTGGCTGGCTGTCTGTTCTGTTCCTCTGCTAAACTTGTACTTTCACTCTGAAATGTTTAAAAGTTTAAATGCGTAACAAAAGTCGTGATTTGGTTACGTTTTTGAATGTGAAGTTATCGTGACGTCATTTCGCCATTGTCTTGAGCGTCCCTGTTTTGTGAAGCCGTTTACTGCGAGGTGGCAGCACGTTCCCTAAGGGGGGGCGTCACCTGGGCGCCATGGTTTGATGATGTCATTGATGATGTCCCATAATTCCACTTGTGCTGGTTTGGTCGGAGTCTGTCATTCTCTGACTACGAGTTGTTTTTGTGTTTTTGGTTGCCGCTTTTCCTTTATTTTCCAGTCCTGCGTCTGCCAGTGGTGGCAGCACAACAATACATTCCAATGTCCCTTTTTTTTTTTTGTTTTGTTTTGTAGCGGGTTGACTGGCATCAACACTTTGTAATTGGCAGATGTGTTGGCACTAGCGGCTTGTAGATTGTCACTCCTGTCACTTTGAGTGACAGCAGGCAGGAGGAAACACAGAACAGAACAAATGCCCGGGCACTGGTGTCTTTTTTTGTTTTTTAGTTGCACACACCCAAACCTGTCCTAATGCCTCCCCCTCCCTGTGACTCTCCACAGAAAGAAGAAAAGGCCATGATGGCAAAGATGCAGCGGACTCGGGCAAACTCCAATGAGGGTCTTGTGCCACGCTGGGTACCTGAGCGCTCCTTCCCTCGCACCAAGGACTCCAAAGTCTTCAGGCAGATGGTAAGGAGTTGGGCAGTGCTGCCCGTGTGACATGCAGTGAAGGCTGGCAGGCCTGGTAGGATTAGCCCTGGCATCACGCATCCATGTCAGGGGCCACCTGGGAGATTGCCACTCTTTTGATTCCTTTAATTAAAATCTCTTATTAGTCTGTGCCAGGCACCCTGGGCATGAGCTAATCAGCCGACTAAGGACAAGGGTGGCAGATCCTTAACCTCACCATATGGCTTATCTTAGTAAACTAAGAATGTGGCCGCATATCTGCTGGCCCTGAGGTGTCAGGTGGTGGTAGTGTGGTGATGGCCTGGCACGCTTGGCTTCTCAGACTATTGTTGAATCAATCCTGGCATCCCCAGTGCCACTGCATTCATGTCATTTTCTGTTTCTCCTTCTTCTTCTAGGGCATTGATGAGACATCCAGCAAAGACAAGTGAGTCCTCTTTCTGCACTCTGATAAGATGGGGGCTCATGGGGGGACCACTCCCTGTCAGCCAATGAGCTCCTTCTCGGTCACTAATGTCCTCCAGCCCTGTCACCCCCCTGAGTCCTCTTCACGTGTCTAACGTGACCACACATATCCTGTTCAGGTCTTAGATCAGCAGCCAGCTCCCGACTTGCCCCCTGGTTCACCATTCTGCCATTGACAGGGGAGCCTCAGCAGCTCTTAATGGTGAAGTCTTGTGCATTGGGGGGGGGCAGACAGCAGGGGGCACTGCACACCTAATCCTGTATGTGTGTTTATTTTCAAGCCGCTGCACTCAGGAGGCACTCAATCCCGAGGACGAGGTGGATGAGTTCCTTGGGCGGGCCATCGATGCCAGGAGTATTGACCAGCTGCGCAAGGACCACGTCAAAAAGTTCCTGCTGACCTTTCAGACCCCCGACCTGGAGAGGAAGGTGAGCGCATCAGACCCCCCCCCCCCCCCCCCGTCACATTCTCTTTTTACATGTCTATGAATGGACAAGGTGGTCAAATCAAAGATCAAAAGTCACTGGTGCCCACCTGCCTCTGCCATGCCAGTTGTTAGTATGTGGGCGCTTACTTGTGCCACCTGCTGGCTGAATGGGATGGCGGTTGAGGGTGGCCGAGTCTTTACAACATCGGAACTATGGTGGTGAGTAGGTCGGCAGTGTTTTTCCAAATTGGCATCACGTTAAGATATAAAGGTACATGAAGTCCTCCTGCCCATCACTCCACTTAGTCCATATGGTCCTCAGTATGACCAACTGTGCCCCCCGATGAGCTCGTTTTAAAGAAGACGTCCCCAAACACTTCGGTCAGGTCGCCTCCAGATCTCCATTTGCGTCTTCAGGTTTTCCTCTCCGGCCACTCTCCATGGTGCTGAATCCGCCTGCTCCCATCAGCTCTGGACTTTCTCTGGCGCTGCTATGTCGTTTTGGTAAAATGGAGGCCAAACACTGAGCGCGGTACCCAGGTGAGACCTCACCAGTGGCTTAGAGAGCTGAAGTTCAACTGCCATGACTCGTACTGCACACACAGGGGGCGCTATATACCCTAACAACCCATTGGCTTTCTTGATCGCTACAAGTGTCAAGTCCACTGTGATGCCCAAGTCCTTCTCATGAGACGGCCTTTCAAGTCTGACTAGCTTGACTTGTGCAGAGCACATAGGGGGCACTGTATAGCCTAACGTCCAATCAGCTGCCTTGATCACTCCTGTCCACTGCCCCCATGTACGTGGTTACGAGCCCACCAGTACTCCCGGGTACTTTCAAGTTCAAATGGTACTGCACACGTAGGGGGCGCTGTATACCCTAACATCCTATTAGACCTCTTGATTGTTCATGCGTGACCAGTCCGGTGTTAATCCAAGGTTTATTTTTATAAGGTGGGCTTTTTAAGTCTCACTTGTACTGCACTCATAGGGGGCGCTATGTACCCTAACATTCCATTAGACTCCTTGATTGCTCCTGTCCACTGTCTAGGTGTAGATCTTGACCAGTCCACCATGGCTCCCAGGTCTTTTCCATAAGGCTATGTACCCTAACATTGTATTAGCATCCTTGCTTGCTGGTGTCCACTGTCTGGAGGTAGAAAGTGACCAGTCCAGTAGGATTCTCAGGTTTTTCTTTTTTATAAGGTGGTCTTTTAAGTCTGACTTGTACTGCACACTAGGGGGCG
>JANRMT010062791.1:178246164-178301422 GCA_026402145.1 Polypterus bichir lapradei | reverse complement strand
ATAAGGTGGTCTTTTAAGTCTGACTTGTACTGCACACTAGGGGGCGCTATATACCCTAACATCTTATTAGCCTTCTTGATGGCTTCTGCCCGGTGCCTTGATGTAGACAGTGACCAGTCCACCCTGACTTGCAAGTCTTTTTCATAAGGTTTCCTCTCAAGATTGACTTGTACTGCACTGATAGGGGGCGCTATATAACCTAACATTCCATTAGACCCCTTGATTGCTCCTGTCCACTGTCTAGGTGTAGATCTTGACCAGTCCACCATAACTGCCAGGTCTTTTTCATAAGTCTCTGAACATTAGGGCACTATATAACCTAACATCTAATTAGCATCCTTGGTCGCTGGTGTCCACTGTCTGGAGTTAGAAGGTGACCAGTCCAGTGTGACTCTTTTATAAGGTGGTCTTTTGAGTCACACTTGTACTGCACACTAGGGGGTGCTCTGTACCCTGTTAGCCAGTTACATCCTGTTTGCCTGTCCACTCTGTGAATGTGGGTACTGACCAGTCCACCATGAGGGCTCCTTTCATTTTGTTTCAGTCCCCTCGTTGTGTATTCAAGTCTTCCTATATGTAATTCTTTGCACTTTATGGCCTTACTTGTCATCGTCCACACGTCTGTCCAGGTCCCCCGGTGACGATTCTCCTGACTCTCTGTCCTCTTTTAGTGTCCCTACTTTGCTTGTCCTTTCTGTATATTTGGAGAGTGCAGCGGCACAACACTGCCCCCTGGTGGGCACAACTTCTAACATTACCTCATTCTGCTCTTCCTTGTGTTTAAGCCCAATTGTCACCCCCTCGAGCCCCCCATTTGATGCCATGCCTCTTGTCTTTCTCAGTTTCCTGACTGATATTCTCCTCCGTAACCCCCCCAATTGCCTGTGTTTGTTTCTTCCTCAGTCAGTTCTGCCATATTGGTCTCGTCTGACCCCCCACCCCCCCGACCCCCCCCCAATCCATGCCTGCTGCTCACTGATGCTCCCGTTCTTGCTATCTGGTCCTTTACTTATTAATGGCTTTCATTAGTTCATCCTGTCATGCCCACTCATCTTACTTCACCCTTTGTTACGTAACTGGATGCCAGTCCATGCCCTCTTGCCCCGTATGTCACATCAACGGCTTCACATGTGCACTCCTTCCATGTCACTGTTTGTTGTGATTCATTGAATGCCCGCCGTTTTCATTTTTAGTGTCCACCATTTTGAACAGAAAGGGCCCCATAAGCCTCCTTGGCAGTGCCAGTCTCTGCTGGCAGGTCCAGGCCTCTCATTCTGGGGTCTCGTCCCGAGCATCACCTTCACGGGTGACACCCTGCCTGTCAATTAGCATGACAGGGTTGAGCAAAGTGGGCATTGGCCCTTTCGGCCCACCTAAAGACAACATGCACTTTATAAGGATGCCCAGCCAGTCAGATTTCTCCCCCCCCCAACCAATTCCTTTTAAGGTCAAGAGGTGCCCGATTGTGTTGTGGTGCTAATTCACCCTATCGGCCACTTCCTGCCATCCTTGATGTGTCTTGAGTGAACAGTCATAAGGAGGTGCCAACCTGGCACTTCCCCTGTGGGTCTACTGACCCTTGGTGGCACTGATTTAGACTTGCCTTTCTCTTGCCATCTTTGTGCCCAGTGAGCCAAGTGGTTTCCTTTCACAACCCGAGGCACAGGATGTAAATCTTCTTGTCTGTGTCCTCGAGTCCTTGAGCTCAGTATGCCAGTATGTGCCCATGTGGGTGAGCCTGGCACAGATTTCTTATTAGGCTGACTGAATTGATTGTCTGTAAAAGTAGAAAACATCAAAGCAGGTGATTTGAGAGACAGTTGGCGAGGGGGCTATGAATTGAAGGGACAGAGCGGGCACCTCAAAAAGAAGCTGCTTGAAAAGTCAAGTTAGGGCACCAAGACAAGGGCCTGGCAAAATGCACCCACCCTTAAATATGATAGGTACCAACCCCATGTGACCTCACACAGCCATGCAGGTAGGACACGCCCATCAGCAGGTGGTGTCATGGCAACCAAATGTCAAATAGTGACATCACCAACTGGCAAGCAAACAATAATAAAATAAGAAAACTGAAAAAAATGGCGAAGATTAATAATGTGCCCGTGGCACAGGACACCTTCATGCTGTGCTCGCAGGTGCCTTCATCATCAATCTTTTGTAGGATTTGAACAGATGAAGTAGCTGGGCACAGCAGTGAGCCTTAGAGGCACACAATCTGTAGTTCTGTTTACCACCATAATGAGGCACCATTGGGGCACAACAGAGGTGCCCTGAAGGGATGCCCCTTAGGTTTGTGGGGCTTGTAATAAGTCCTGTGTCCAGTAGGTGGCATAACAACCAAAGACAACAGGCAAATAAGAGGCGTCCATTCTGTCCATTCAGTGGGCTCAGGCCTTTAAGGGAAGCCCATTGGGATTAAGAAGGTGGGCATGCAACAGCTGTTAGGCATCAGAGCTGGGCAACTAATACAACAGGGCACAGGTCAGAGGCTTGAGTGGTATGTTCAGACTCTTTCATGCCATAGAGGTTGGCATTTAGGGTTGGGGGCCTCAAGGTGCCAGCTACAATGCACCTTGGCATTCTGACATTCCAGTGCCACAGAACAAGCCTCATGATACAAAAATAGAATGAGCGGCCATTCAAGGACAAGGGCAGGAAGCTGGCATTCTGTCCTGCTTCGACACAAAGGGATGCCCAGCATGCAGCAACATGTGGGCTACAAAGTGGGATTACTGCGAACCAAATGGCTCATTACCTGATTGTATCATTTGGAGAGTGGCGGGTGACGAGCGCTCAGTCCACAGATGACACTGGATTAGTGGGATTAGCGGGCGCGGCTGCGGCCAAATCTGCACAGGTGGTGCTGCCAGAATTCGGGAAGGAACGTGTTATACATGAGCTGACAAAAGACCCCAACTCGGGGGTCTCGGTGGCCTCAGAGTGAACACTACAGAAGGGACTGGCCAGTCTGAGGTGTGACGAGGTGCTAATTCTGAACATAACGGGGCAGCACTCGGCTCCCACCAGCACACACAGAGGGGCTTCAGCCTGCCGCCTGCCCATTTCCTCTGCCCCGTTTGCTTCATTGTGTTTAATAAAGCTGGAGAGGGTCTGCTAGTTGGGTTGAAAAGCAGAAGGTGGGCCGCCTGGAAGTCCTCGTTTACTGGGTGTCTGCACTGGGTGCCAGGTAGGGGCACCATCCCAGGGCACACTGTCACTCAGTGTGGGCAGATAAGACACAGCTGTCACATGGGCCACAGCTGGTTGTCATGGTGACCACCCCAGCCTCTGGGGGCTGTGAGGCAGCAGAACAACTGTTGAAATGTGCCTCACACATAGGGGGCGCTATATAATCTAACATCCTATTAACATTTACTTCCGTCCAGTGTATGGAGGTGGACACTGACAAGCCCACCATGACGCCAGGTCCTTACCCCAGCTTGACTTGTACTGCACACGTGGGGGGGGGGAGTGTGGACCTCCTGCTAGCCTGTTTCATGGCTTCAGTCCACTGTCTGAATGTGGACACTGACCAGCCAGTCCACTGCGACTTCCAGCTTCTTCTCACAGGGCTTCCCATTGTGCTTTTAAATCTCAGTCTTCTCTCCTAAATGATTCTCTTCACATTTCATCGTCCATAAGTCTGCCCATTTTTGAATTCCATGATGATTCTGCTGCTTCTCCATTATCTGCCCGGCCTCCCAGTTTGGCGTCACCATCAGACTTGAACACCTTGTCCTTTCTGTATATTGAAAAGGGCAGCAGCCCCTCCACCCCCCTATTTGATGCCACATCTCTCCTTCTCAGTTTCCTAATTGATATTCACACCTGCACCCCTCTGCTCGTCGGCTTTTGTTTCTTTCTCTTTCAGTTCTGCCATATCAGTCATGTCTGATCTCCCCGTGTAAGCCCACTGCTTGCTGACGTGCTGCTCCTCGCTGCCTGGCTCATCTTTTCTTTATTAATGCCTTCCATTAATTCACCTTGTCAGGCTCCCCCAGCTTGGGGCTTTGGGGGAAATAAATACGTGTCGATGGTGACACCGTGTGGAACTAAGGCTAAGTGATCGGACCCTCTGCGCAGAAGTGTCTGACTGGGCAGGGTGGCACAGCTGCTGGTGCGGCTGCCTAGAATTTGACTTCCAGCTGGGTCACCATCTGTGTGCTGTGTGCATGTTCTGCCTGTGTGGGCATCCAGGGGTGTTACATTGAATGGCAGCGCCAGGCAAATAATGTGAAGTTAATGCAGTTTAAAACCTTCTTGGCTTTATGGTGGCACATAGATAGATAGATATGTGAAAGGCACTATATAGATAGATAGATAGATAGATATGAAAGGCGCTATATGATAGATAGATAGATAGATAGATGTTAAAGGCACTATATGATAGACAGATAGATAGATAGATAGATATGAAAGGCGCTATATGATAGATAGATAGATAGATAAATAGATAGATAGATAGATATGCGAAAGGCACTATATAGATAGATAGATAGATAGATATGAAAGGCGCTATATGTTAGATAGATAGGTAGATAAATAGATAGATAGATGTGAAAGGCACTATATATATGATAGATAGATAGATAGATGTGAAAGGCACTATATGATAGATAGATAGATATGTGAAAGGCACTATATAGATAGATAGAAAGATAGATAGATAGATGTGAAAGGCACTATATGATTGATAGATAGATAGATGTTAAAGGCACTATATAATAGATAGATAGATAGATTGACATAGATAGATAGATAGATGTGAGGCATTACATAGATAGATAGATAGATAGATAGATAGATAGATGTGAAAGGCACTATATAGATAGATAGATAGATAGATAGATGTGAAAGGCACTATATGATAGATAGATAGATAGAAAGATGTGAAAGGCACTATATGATAGATAGATAGATGTTAAAGGCACTATATAATAGATAGATAGATAGATATGTGAAAGGCACTATATAGATAGATAGATAGATGTGAAAGGCACTATATAGATAGATAGATAGATAGATGTGAAAGGCACTATATGATAGATAGATAGATAGATGTGAAAGGCACTATATAGATAGATACTATCTATCTATATAGTGCCTTTCACATCTGATAGATAGATAGATGTGAAAGGCACTATATGATTGATAGATAGATAGATAGATAGATAGATAGATGTGAAAGGCACTATATGATAGATAGATAGATAGATAGATAGAGAGATGCGAAAGGCACTATATGAAAGGCACTATATGATTGATAGATAGATAGATGGATGTGAAAGGCACTATATAGATAGATAGATAGATAGATAGATGGATGTAAGACAATAGATAGAATAGATAAATAGATTTAAGGCACTATATAAAAGATTGACAAATAGAGAAAAGCCATTGTGTTGTAGCCATAGAGCTAGTCGTGAAAGGCGCTATATAATAAACATGAGAGACTTTTAATTATTGATAATATAAATAAGCTGGATGTAAAAGGCGCTATATCATAGGTATGAAGGACAGTTAATGATTGACACAACAAGAGCAGATCAGATTGCCTTTCTCTCATTCCTCCACTTTATGTCTGTCATTTCCTGGGTGTCCAGCGCCAGTGGTGGCAGCCCTGACCAGGACAGGCCCACCAGTCCATCGCACACTCAGTTTGCCACCCTTGAGTCTCTATTTAACTCAACTTGAAATCCCACTCACACAGGGAGAAGATGCCAAGGTGGCGACCAGGCAGGCTAATGACAGTGTTGGCACTGTCACCACATTCACCGTAATGTAATAAGAGCAGACTCAGATACAGAGAAGGCATGGCATGGATGGGGCTGGCATCTACAGTGCCCACATAACACAACATTCTCCAACTCGACTCATTCAGTTGAGGGGTCCTGGATGCCCTACTTACTTACCTTCTTCCTAATTTTTGTCCCCATCAGCCTTCTTTTATATGTCAACAAGTGGTGCGGGGGGTCTGTCTGCCTGCTCTGACTTTTTTATCTATACCAATCCCACTTCTGCCACCAATTCAAATGCAGGCCATTGACATTCCATGGTGATGAGTTTAAAGTATTTAAAGGTGCAGAAGGTGGGCGTCACTTATAAATGAAGGTGTGGGTTCAAGAAGTTGATCAAATATCAGAAATGGCTTCATGGTGTTGAGCCCTGGGGGACCTTCAGGTCTTGACAACACTTCCCTTATGTTAGGTGAGTGGGACTGGCAGCCTCAGGTGGGCTGTATGCAGAATTGGGACACAGTTGGCCATTAAATGACCAAACTTGTGACAGCATGAAGTGAAGGCTGTGGGGACAGACAGAAGAAGCAAACATGGGCTTGGGGACACCCAGCGACGAGTCCTTACAAATGTGAGTGTTGCGATGATGACTATGGGTTGGGGGGGGTGGTGTCGTTCATAGGCTGGACTGGCACAGGCATCTGATACAATGAGGAGGGCAGCCATGGTGCCAGGTGAGCAGCAGCTGCTTTACCCTGAGTTCCAATAGGAGGCGGTGTCAATCGCTGTGTCACCCTGTGTGGTGTCTTGTCCCTGCCTGGCATCATTATCAGATTTCTGTGCCTGTGCCACTTATATTGTCATAAGTGTTCAGTTGGTGGTCCTGTCTTGGATGTCACCCATAGGCCTTATCTGCTGGTGATCAGTTAGGATGAGCCCCCTGAGCATAGCAGGGTGGGCTTGATACTCAACAACTGACTCGCTGTCTCTCCCCACAGTACTCCAAGAAGGTGGACGATCGATTCGGAGGATACGTGGCCTGTGCCCTTCTTGTCTTCTTCTTCATCGCTCTCATCCAGGTGGTCATTTTTCCACAGTGAGTATCTTCCAGGGGTCCGTTATTTAACTCCAGCTGAATGCTGTCAGGAGGAAGTGAGTGACCCCAGAGTTGTGGGAGGATGGAAAGTAATGGGGGGGGGGGGGGGGGAGCAGCTGCAACTGCTGACCATCCCTCACCCTGCCTGGTAGTCTGACCATGTGCCTTTGTTCCCACAGCTCCCTGCTCATGTTGGGTGTCTACGTCAGCATCTTTGTAGTCCTCGCCAACATCCTGTTTGTGTGTGCCATCTACTCGTGTGTGCGGGTAAGTAAGGTGAGGTGGGCAGGCATCGGGGGACCCCCACTTTAGTCTTATATAACTCGGGCTGCATTTACAAATACCAAACGGCCAGAGCAGAGCTGCACGCGGGGTCTCGGTGTTTGCCCGTTTTTTTGTCCTTATTTGTAATCGCACCCCCCCCCCACCCACCCATTATGTCCACGTTTTTGATATTTCTATATTTCTGCCCAGCCCCTTTGCCCACTTACCAATCCCTCAGAGGTCACCTGACCAGCAGTCCTCTTTAATCCACCTGTTACTTCCTGGAGCTGCTGCTATTGGTGCGTCCCTCCTCTGTCCTCATTTTAGCCCTTTTGATTGGTCCTTGGCTTTCGACTTTTGGCTCCCTTTCTTAGGCCTTTCTCTCGAGTTAAAGAACTTGGTTTGGCCATTTTAGAACTTTGCTTTTATTTTGTTCCAAGTGTTCTGTATTTGAAATTTCCTGCATTTCATTTTTTTAAATGTAATTTAGAAAATGAATTAAATAATTCATACTTTATTTGGGCCAGGTTTTTTTTTTTTGGTTCCCCTCCCCTTTTGAGTGTTTAACCCCTTGGCCTTTTCTAAATGTTTAGGATTGGAGGCCTTTTTTGAGTGGTTAGGCCTTAGGCCTTTAAAATTGTTGGACTTTTGGCCTAACCTGAGTAGTTAAGCCTATGGCCTTGTTTTTTAGTGGTTAGACTTTAGGCCCCTTTTTTAATAGTTTGAATTTTAGGCCTTTTTTGAGTGGTTAGGCCTTCGGCCTTTAAAATTGTTAGGAATTTAGGCCTCTTTTGAGGGGTTAGGATTGTAGGCTTTTGTTAGTGGTTAGGTCTTAGGCCCTTTAAAATGGTTAGGACTGTAGGCCTTTTCAGAGTAGTTAAGCCTATGGTCTTGTTTTTGAGGGGTTAGGATTGTAGGATTTTGTTAGTGGTTAGGCTTTAGGCCCCTTTTTAATAGTTAGAATTTTAGGCCTTTTTTGAGTGGTTAGGCCTTAGGCCTTTACAATTGTTGGACTTTAGGCCTAACCTGAGTAGTTAAGCCTTTAGCCTTTTCTAAATATTTAGGATTATAGGCCTTTTTTAGTGGTTAGGCCTTAGGCCCTTTGAAATGGCTAGGATTTTAGGCCTTTTCTGAGTGGCCAAGCCCTTGGCCATTTTTAAATGGTTAGGATTTTAGGCCTTTTCTGAGTGTGGTTTGGATTATTTCAAGTGTTTCAGCATCTTTCAGGTTTTTTTGGGTCTGAATGATAACATGCATGAGCCTGAGTGAAGAGTGGGGTGCCTAAAATGCAAAGACAAGACATGTTGCTTGTTGGCCAGGGGTTTCAGTGGCTTCCTTTGCAAGCGGTTTGGCATTGGAGTCTCTCTTGAGTGGTTAGGGCTTAGGCCTTTTTGAAGGTGTTAGGCCTGAATGATAATATGCATACCCTCGAGTCAAGAATGGCTAAAATGCAGAAGTATGATGTGACCACAAGGGGCCGCCAAACCACAATGCACACAATAGATAAATAAAATGCTGGTCTTTTTCTTCCCAGCAGTCAGCCACAATAGCTGTATAATAAAGCACAATAAACCCAACAAGTCTTCCTCCCTCTCCACCTCCGCCGAGTTTTACTCCCGACTCTTGACTCCCCGATGTGAGGCAGTGGACTCCTTTTATTTTGGACCCAGGAATGCTTCCGGTGCCATTCCATGAGTCCATGAAGCACTTCTGGGCCATAAAGAAAATAAGGAGGTCCTCCCTCAACAGCACCCTCTACCAAGACACAGGGCTGCACTTCTGGACTCCAATTCCCAAGCACCCCTGCGGGTATCCCAATCGGGTCACCATATGAGGACCCCTGCCACCTGGCGTAAGGGGAATGGAACCTTTTCTGAGTCTTTGCTTCTGCTGGCCCATCCATTATTTCCTGTCAGCTGGACACACAAGTTATTTTTCTGGTGATGTATTTTTCCCTGTCTCATCCGGGATGCCAGTTCTCTTCCTACAGTGAATAGTTTTGTTTGTTTTGGCAGTTCCCCCTTTCCTTTCATGAGTGTTTAGGCCTTTTCTGTGTGTGTAGGCCTTCTGCCTATTTAAAGTATTGAGGCCTCTTTGAGGTTTACAGGCCCGGATCATAACACACATAAAGCCGAGTGAGGAGTTTTAGTGCCCATAATGCAATACATTCACAGTTTTGTTGGTTTGAGGCCAGGGGTTTATTGCGACTTCCCTCTCCCATTTTGAGTAGTCAGGTTGGCTTGAATAATAAGATACATAACTGTTAGTGCACAGTGAGGGTCTGATGGAGGCTAAAGTGCAAAAGTAAAAACCCATAGGGGGCACGGCACTCGTCTGGAAAAATTCAGGTCAGGGTTAGGCTGACCTTAGCCAGCTGGCTGCCCTCTGCCCTTTCCCCCCCACTTGTAATGGGGGGGTCTGCCGCTGTGGCTGTTCTTCCTCTGATGGCCAACGCTAGCTGCCTATTCAGAGTGTTGAATGTGTGGCATTGAGGAAAGGGGGGGCTGGGCAGTGAGGAGTGGCACTGACAGCTGGCATGACTGCACTGTGCCCTGCGCACAGCCAGTCTGTGATGTCCTCCACTGTTAATAAATCCAGTAGCTTGAAAATCAAGAGCTCAAAACTCCAAAGCTCTCTGATCTAATGGTAAAAATTCAAGCTGCTTGGAAGTCTACATGGGACGAGCAGCCCCCCCCCCCCCCCACCCCCAGTCCTGATTATGTGGGTCTCCCTGCAGATTTTTAAACTAAAACTGGACCACTTGTTGAAAAGGTTGAACACCACTGTGCTAAAACACATTCAGTGGACTTCATTACCCAAAAGCCTTTATGAGGCTGGGTGTGGCCCCACAACTGTGATTGACAGGTGGCCCCGCCTCTTGGAGGAACCACCCACAAAACACAAGGAACGTAAGGACATCTAAAGAAGCAGCACAGAAGAATACATGAATCATATCGACAGTGTTTCTTAACCACTGGGGGGGTTGCAGGTCCCCGCTCGCTGGTGGGCCTTGAGTTGTTACTGTTTATAATGTGTAATGAATAAAAGAGACTTGTCAAATTGTAAAACGATTTATATTGTGAAAGCTGTCATGACGAAAAACTAATAAATGACATCTAAAAAGTGCGACTGATCCGAGATGGCAGTACGGTCAGTTATCAATGTTGTGACCTGGAAGGGGCGGGCACAGGAGGGTGGAGACCGGAAGCGACATCAGAGGTGGAAGGAGCGTCAATCATCCGTTCTGCAGAGGGAGGAAGAGAAAAGTGAGTTGGGCAACAGCGGCACCCCCTGGTTTGGAGTGGAACAGCCTAGTGGGGGGGTCTCCCAAACAGGTGTGTGTGGCAGCTGGTCGTGCTTGGTCCAACATAATGACATCTGAAGACACAGTCATAAATGTTTTTAAACATAACAAAAATAACAATACATTAAGCATATCCACTAAATCAGTGCGCTGTTAACCACTGGGTGGGCCACCGGTGGGTTGCCAGTTGCTGTTGTTCTTAATGGTAGTGCGTTGCGGTAGGTAGCTGCTCCAATGATCGTACTTGAAAGATCTGACAATCAGGCTCAGTTCATAAAAGGGGGTACTCACACCCCCCCCCCCAACGATTCACCGAGGGGGAGGAGACTCCCCCCTTGGTGGGTCGCAAAGACACTTAACATAGGAAAAAGCATTGGACTAAGTGATAAATGAACAGAAACGGCCATATTAATCATTCAGAGTGAAAAACGAACGAAAAAGACAAAGAAAAGGAGGAGAAACATTAGGCAGGGATAGAACTCTGGGCAAAATGGAAGAGAAACAAAGCAGAATCCAGAGGGACCCTCGGGCACTCGTCACTGTGGTCCCCACTCCACAACACTCCACAGCTTCCATCAGCCAAGGCTATAAGGCAGGGGGCAGTCCTTCAGAGATGATGTCATCATAGACCCGCCTCTTAGGCTCCACCCACAGAGCTCAAAGACGATGAAGGAGCCAGCGCAGGCCACACAATGACAATGACAAGCAAACGATAAAGAGCAGAATTAGCAGAACATGAAAATAATAGGCAACAAACAAGAGAAACTACAATAAAAGAAAATGTACTTGTGCCAAGGTTCAACCCCGGGCCGACACATGACAATGACAGGCACAATTGGAGGGGCATTGATAGGGATAGACATCAGGGTAGCCGGAGTGCCATCCACACTCACAGGGCCTAATGAAAACGGACTTTAGGTAGGACCACCTGAGGACGTGTTGGAAACACAAGTTGGCAGCCACTCTGCATCACAAACCGGCCTGGCAAAGGCTGCACCACCCAAAGCCACAGTTCAGGTCAGCTCCCTGGACTTAAGTTACAAGGATGTTCTGTGAGGGACGTTTTCCCAGTTGTCCCTGATTTTTCCAATAAAGGATGGAGCTGGAGTGTCTCATGGTGTTTAGGTCCTGGTATGATGCCAGGCTGGCAGCGTTTCCGGTTGCCCGTCCTTTTGACTGTACAGCTATTCTCTTTCTCCTCTGCAGGTCTTTCCTGCCATCCTGCAGAGCATCTCCAAGAAGATCGTTCAGTCTCGGACAAACAGCACCCTTGTGGGGGTCTTCACCATCCTTCTCGTATTCATCTCGGCTTTTGTCAACATGGTAGGTAGCTTGTGGTCACTGTGGGTGGGTGGGGGGGGGGGTCACGATGAAGCTTGAGCCCTGACCGCACCCCTCGTGGTCTTCAGTTTGCCTGCAGCACGGAGCTCCTCCAGGACTGCACTGCCCGCAGCCTCAACATCACGCCAAGCTTGGTCACCGTGTGTCACATCAAGAACCTGAGCTCCTCCCTGACCAATGACAGCTGGCTGTGCAGCGACGAGTGGCCCGCTTGTACCTTTCCCGAGGTGAGTGCTCCCCCCAGGTGAGAATGAGAGGGTCCTGTGGTCCGAATTGCTGGACAGGTGCTGATCCAGGTGTGGCGTTTAGATGAGGGACGTGGAGTGCACTGTTTGTGGCAGGGGTGGCACAGCCTGGCAGAGCCTAACGGCGCCTGGTCTTCCTCTTCCCGCCCCGCAGTACTTCAACTACAGTGTGCTGCTGACGCTGCTCGCCTGCTCCGTGTTCCTGCAGATCAGCAGCATCGAGAAGCTCATCCTCATGCTGTTCATCCAGGTGGCCTACGTGATCATCGTGGAGTGGCCAGCTGTGACGCTCTTTGACAACTATGACCTCTTTGTCACTGCCAATGCTAATTCCACGTGAGTATGGCCACTTTCCTAAAGCCCAGAGCACAGATGGTGCCTCCAAATGCCAGTTGGCCTGAAGCGGGCATCTTCTGGTCCTTGCCCCCCTTCACCCCCCCCCTTGCTGATGCCATACTGATGCTGGACTTTTTCTCTTTAGGCCGCCCTTGAATGGCACGTCGGCTTGGTGAGTACTGACCTCTTGTTTCTGCTCTGGATTCAGAGGTGCCCTAAGGTGGCATAAGGCTGATGTCTTACGTTCTTATCCCCACTTCTCTCAGCTCGGTGACCAACACAAAGGTGGCCCTCAAGTACATGACCCCCGTAATTCTCACCGTCTTCGTCTTAGCGCTGTACCTTCACGCCCAGCAAGTGGAGTCAACGGCCCGACTGGACTTTCTCTGGAAGCTGCAGGTATGTGTGCCCGCTGAGCTCTAGGGGGAGGATGATTTTGTCATTGCACCAATGGGCAGGTGGGCAGACAAATGCATCAATGTGGCAGCAGCAGTGAGGGCATCTAACCTGATGCAGGGTGGCTATGTGAGGGCAGATTTGGAGTATTGGGTGGCACCATGGTATGAGAGAAAAGCCAGTTGTATTAGAGGACTGCAAGTCCTGACATGTGCCCCAAGATCCCAGGGAGTGCCCCCAGAAGCCATTGTTAACATATCACGGTGTTGATGATATGAAGGCGTCTCCCACCCCAAACCAGACCGCAATGCCAGTCTCGGGTCCAAAAGACACTTAACTGCCACACAGCACCGTAACATGATACCCCTCTTTGCCAGGGGAGTGGCATCCACCTCCATTCCCAGCTCTGACTCCAACGACCTCCTTTCATAGCCACACCCCCTTGAATGGAATGCCAAGGTTAAGGGGGGCCTCTTCCCATTTGTGGCCTCCAGCAGCTCTGAAGGACCCTAAGAGGGCCACCCATTGAGACTACAAATGCCAAGCAGCCCTGTGGGTGTGCACCCAGAGTGATGCTGCCACCTGGTGTGTTGTAGGGGACTATGTCCCTGTCACAGTCCTACTTGCTGAGGAAGGCACCAACAGTCATGCCAGCCTAGCTATGCCCTCCATTAAACGCTGATTCAATTGACATGAGCCCATACGGGACCCCTGATTCCAGGTATGAGCATGGGGGCCTCACTGTGGTCTCCACATTGAGCACAGTGAGCATTGAGGGCTGCAGCCTGTTTGTGTCATTGGCATTTTCGTCACATGTTGATTTGGAGTTGCCAGGAGCAGTATTCCAGAGCTGGGTAAACAGGTCATAAAGAAGACCCCCAATAGCCATTAAACCCATTGTGCTGACCAAGGCTGCTGTCTGAGATCCTGATGTCCTGCAGCTGTTTCCTTCTGTAAGTGGCACCCATATGGTGTGGGGACTCCTCTCGTGTCACTTAGAGAGGCAGTGCCAGTTTTTGAGGGTCCATTGGGCGTGGGGTGAGTGAGGATTTGGACTTTGTGTTTTGAGTAAACACCAATAATGTGAAAAGAATCAAAGCTTTGGGCAGTGGTGGGAAGATGATTGGCGGCGGTCTTGAGACGTGTGCCCGGGGCTCTTAGGGGGGCAGTTCCAGAGTGACATTAAAAAACTGAAGGGTGCCAGTGTTGACTCAGCAGAGTCTCTGTGGGATGAAGCTGTTAAGAGTTGAGCAGATGGTCAGGTGAGGCCATAGCATTGACAGTAGGGGGCACTCTACTAAAGGTGTCACCATTGTCACCCAGTGTTGGGCTGAATGACCTGCTCCCTCATGCCTGAATGACTCCTGCCCGAAACCCCCATTTATTGTCCACTCTACCCAGGCCACCGATGAGAAGGAGGACATGGAGAAGTTCCAGGCCTACAACAGGCGCCTCCTCCACAACATCCTGCCCAAAGACGTGGCCGCCCACTTCCTGGCGCGCGAGAGGAGGAACGACGAGCTCTACTACCAGTCCTGCGAGTGCGTGGCCGTCATGTTTGCCTCCATCAGCAACTTCTCCGAGTTCTACGTGGAGTTGGAGGCCAACAACGAGGGCGTGGAGTGCCTGAGGCTCCTCAATGAAATCATCGCCGACTTTGACGAGGTAAGCAGAAGACCGCCACCTTGTGGGTTCGGACCATCTGTGTGAATGGCGCATGTCCTGCCCACCTCTGTCTGGGCTCTTCCTTCCTCACCTCACATTAATGGGTGGCACAAAATGAGTGTGAGTGAGCACACAAACGGACTGGCACCCTCTCCTGGGCTGTCATCTGCTCCCAGAGTTGGTTTAGGGTGAATTTTCCCTGAGTGAGGTGGCCCTGTGTCACCGGTGCCCTGCGCACCTCTGACATGGACAAACTGGGCACAGAGCCAGGGTCTCTGAGTTAGAAAGCACCAGGGTATCCAGCTGAGCTAACGAGCCCCCTGTGCCCGAGTGAGCAAGCAATTTCTAAACTGCAATGCCTTGAGGCTGACTATGACCACTGTGTGAATGGTGCCCGTTGCCTGTGTGGTCCAATGCCATTCTGTGTGGATGTGTGTGATGCATTGTTTCCCATCTTGCGCCAGTTGTTCCCATGACACCCTCTTTGCCCAAACTGGATTGAACAGGTTGAAAAGTGGGGGGTGAGTTGTCCCCGGGTGAGTGAGAATGTCCTGTCGCGTTGCGCCTCCCACAGGCCACCTCCATAACCGTGTCTCTTGAACCCGTGCTCTTCTGCAGATCATCAGTGAGGAGAAGTTCAGGCAGCTGGAGAAGATCAAGACGATCGGCAGCACATACATGGCCGCGTCGGGCCTCAACGACTCCACGTACGACAAGGAGGGCAAGACGCACATCACGGCGCTTGCTGACTACGCCATGAGACTCATGGAGCAGATGAAGTACATCAACGAGCACTCGTTCAACAACTTTCAGATGAAGATTGGTAAGCCACCTCTCGTGCTCTGTGCCCCTTGGCATCGTCCTGTGGCTCTAGTGGTGGGCAGCTCTGCCATTGGCTGCTCCTCCTCTTCTTTTTATGGGCCAGTCTGTGCTCAGTTGGGGTCACGGGTGTCAAGTTCTTGTCTTTGCCTCCATTCCAGGCTTGAACATCGGCCCAGTGGTCGCCGGAGTGATTGGTGCCAGGAAGCCCCAGTATGACATCTGGGGGAACACTGTGAACGTGGCCAGTCGGATGGACAGCACCGGCGTCCCTGACCGCATACAGGTACCCAACCACCTGGCAGCTGTACCCCCTCAGTGTGGCCCGGTCCTCATAATGTCTCCATTTGTTGCTGGCTCCCAGTCGAAATGAGCCCCTAACTGGTATAGCAGCCAGGTGCGACCACTTAGTGCCTGTTGGGTATTTGTTGATGCCCATCCTGCTGGGTTTTAAGTGCCAGTTTTGGTATCGTTTAACAAGGATATGTGTGTGCACTCAGAGCCCATACTCAGTGAAAGGCGCTATATAAAACAACTGCCTCTGGGCCCTCATCCACATACTGCACCTTCACAGTGGGAGGTGCTGGTGGATAAACAAAGGGTTAACACCACTGACCCATGAGCAGTGGACACCGTGAACGTGGCCAGTCAGGTGGACAGCATGGATGTCCCTGGGCTGACTTATATACCACAGACCACACGGATCACCCAGTGCAGCCCCAGTGACCCGTACAGACAAATCAGACCATCACCATCTTGGCACTCCACTTGGTGTTGGCTAATGGTGGTCCGTCATGTCCATGTCCCGGTCGCAAGTCAAATCTCTCCGCCCCAAGGGACAGGTGGGTCAGACTGAGATCTTCACTGGTACAGCGAACTTGGGTAGGCCCATTAAATGGTATTCGTCGATGCCCACTCTGCTTTCCCGGGTGTTTTAATAATCTGTTGCACTCAGTGAAAGGCGCTATATAAAACAAATGAATCACGACATCGAGGGCTCAGTGACTCACTCGGGCGTCACCCACATTACTGCAGGGGTACTAAGTGACACAGCGCCCTTACTGTGGTAGGTGGCAGCAGCTAAACAAAGGGTTAACACTGCTGACTCCTTAGCAGTGGACACAGTCGACATGGCCAGCACCAGTGTCCTGGTCACCTACCACAGACAGTGGTCACCACCCCGTGACCGGTACACACAAACCGGACTACCACCATCATAATTGGTCTTCCTGATCTTGGTGGTGACTGGTGGTCCATCACGTCCTCATCCAGGTCACGAGTGAAGCTGTCAGCCCCATGGACCCCTCACTGCCCATAGTGGTGTGACCTGTGAATCTGAGGGCAAATTAAGACTGGCCAAAGGCTGCAGTCGAACTGAGAACTTCACAGATGCAGTGATCTCGGGTGGGCCCCTCTTTGGTCACAAGTCAAAGTGTCAGCCCCTCCGGACAGGCAGTCAAAGTGAGATCTTCACCAGTGCAGCAAACTTGATTGGCCCCTCAGAGACTCATTGATGCCCACTTTGCTTTTATAATCTGAGAGCCGTGAAAGACGCTATATAAAACTACTGAATCACGACATCGAGGGCTCAGTGACTCACTCGGGCGTGACCCACATTACTGCAGGTGCACTGAGTGTCACAGCGCCCTTACTGTGGTAGGTGGCGGCAGCTAAACAAAGGGTTAACACTGCTGACTCCTTGGCAGTGGACACAGTGGACATGGCCAGCACCGGTGTCCTGGTCAACTGCCACAGACAGTGGTCTAAAATGACCTGTACACACAAACTGGACCACCACCATCATAATTGGGTCTTCCTCATCTTGGTTGTGGCTGGTGGTCCATCACATCCTCATCCAGGTCACGAGTGAAGCTGTCAGCCCCATGGACCCCTCACTGCCCATTGTGGTGAGACCTCTGAATCTGAGGGCACATTAAGACTGGGCAAAGGCCGCAGTTGAACTGAGAACTTCACAGGTGCAGTGACCTCGGGTGGGCCCCTCTTAGGGACTCATTGATGCCCGCTTTGCTTTCCTGTGTGTTTTAGGGCACAAGTGGTTAATAATCTTTAAGATCTGAGCCTGTACTTGGTGAAAGGCTCTATGTAGGACAACTGAAACATGGCATCAGGGCCCAGTGCCTCACTCGGGCATCACCCACATACTGCACCTTCAGCAAACAAAGGGTTAACAATGCTGAGCCACCACTGATTTATGGGCCAATCAGATGGACAGCAGTAATGTCACAGGCTGCAGTTGCCCCCTCCCCAGTGCACCCACCGTGACCCGTACAGAACTAACCCGGCCAGCTTTCACCAGGACACTTTGGTACTCATTGATGCCCACTCTGTCTTAATGGTTTCATTTTCTGTGAGCTCTGGGGTGGTACTCAGTGAAATGCGCAATATAAAACAATCGTGGTGTCAATGCCCAGCAACTCACTTGGGCATCATCCACATACTGCAGGCTTCCTAAGTCAGAAGGGGCTTGGCTCATTGCCACAAAGAGGGCACTGTCGCAGTCGTAGGTCTCAGAGGGTCACCATTACAATCACATGGGCATTGTGCTTAATAAGTTACTCTGGTGCCCATAGTAGAAATAAGAACTGGCTGTGGCATCCATGTCATGTGGCATTAGCACCAAACTGAGCCTATAGTCTGATTATAATGTGGTGAGACACACTGTACCCAAGTCTGGAGTTATAGCACAGCATTAGGATGGCATGAGTGGCACTGCATCTACTTTGGGGTTACATTTAGGTTAGACAAACACCCCCCCTTACCCTGCTCGGTGGTCTCACAGAGCTTGATGACCCAGGTGTGGCTGCCCTTTGTCTGGTATTTGGATGTTTGCTGACACTGAGCTCCACCAAGCTGCCCCATGGGGTTGAAGTGGTGGTGCCACAAAGAGGACACAGTCACAGTCGTGTGTTCCCACCAAGGCAAGTTCTTACAGCTCAGTGGCACGGCGGTGCCTGACAAGATGGCACATGAGACAGGGGTGTGGGCAGTTTTGAGGGCAGCTGAAGGGGGGTTGGTGATGGGGCCATCCTGCTGATGCCACATACTGAGCCCTCCTCTGCCCTTCCCTCCGCAGGTCACCACGGACATGTACCAGGTCTTGAGTGCCAAGGGCTACCAGCTGGAGTGCCGAGGAGTGGTGAAGGTCAAAGGCAAAGGAGAAATGATGACGTACTTCCTGAACGACGGCCCTCACAGCAGTTAGCGAGACGCCAGCAGGTGCCCAGACACCACTTGAACCCGAGCCTTGCCGACGAGTGGAAAAAGGAAAAAAAAAAGAAAAAAAAGTTCAAATTTTAAAAAAAATTCAAAAGACAACAAAAAAGATGGAGGAACAAAGGATGCCAGTGGCTTGCACCAGCGAGGGCCGCTCGAAGGACAGACAGCGCGGCGGGACGGACCCTCTGACCAAAGACGACAATGATGACGAAACGGTAGGGGGCGGGTCCGTCGCCGAGGCCCCGCCCCCGCCTTGCCTTTAACGCTTTTTTCTGTTCCCGTGTGCAGGCGGCGTGGAGACCACTTTGCGTGTTTGTACGTTCTTGACTCTTCAAATCTGTATTTTTGGTACAAGAAAAAATTATTCAGAAAAAGAAAAAAAGAAAAAAAAAAAAAAAAAAAAAAGAAAAGACAAAAAAACAAAACGCTCACTTCAGGAATGAAAACGAACGGCGCCCGCGTCGACACCCAAGGTACCCGCCGGGAGGCGCCACTCGGCACGGTCGATGCTGGCCTGGGGGCCGCCAGTCTTCACTGTGAACTTTCTACGACGCTTTCTTGCCAAAAGACACCCCGCGATGTGGAAGCGGCTGGGGGAGGGAGGGGAGGGGGGAGAGCAGAGTGCCAGTCCACCTGGGGGGGGGGGGGGCGGGCTGGCATGGGTGGCAGTGCTCCCGTCCCGTCCCGTCCGCGGCTCCCCTCCTTTCTTTCTTTTTTTTTTTGGTTGGGGCCGCCGCCCACTCCTCACGACGTTTTTTTTCTTTTGTGTTTCTTATTTTAGTCGGGGTGTGTGTGCGTGTGTGTGTTTGGGGGGGGGGGGGTATGGGGGGTTTGAGCGGGCAGGGCGGCGGGTGAAGACCCCGCTTGGCTTTGCTTCGCGTTGCTTTGGTTTTTGTGTATCCTGTTACAAGAAGGAGGCGGCAGACGTCCATTTGTAAAAGTTTGTACTTGTTTATGACCGGAGGGCGAACTTCAGACCATACTGGCCTTGTGTCTTTTCTAATAAAAATCACTTGTTACTGTCGCCTGTCTCCAAGTGGCGTACACCCTGGGGGGCGTCGGTCAGGTGACGAGGTGCTGCTGCTGCTCCTCCGAGGGTCCGCCGCCCAGCAGGCTCAGAAGAGATGGAAGTTCCGGTCTGATAAAACCATCCGGCTGACGAACCTGCGGAGACAACACGGGAGAAGAAGAGGAAGAAGAAGACGAAGACGTGTGAGAGTCGCAAATCTGGGGGACAGAAGACAAGTGGCATACATCATTACAGGACAAGACGGGTGGGAGTTTACTGTCGGGCAATGACGGACGGGGCGCACCGAGGGGACAGGATGACCACCTATGTAGACATAGAAGGGCAAGGATAAACTGGGGGGCACACAACAAAAGGTGACAGAAGACAAGTGGCATAAAGCAAGGCAGGACAAAACGCATAGGAGTTCAATGTCGGGCACACAATGCGGACAGCAGACAAAAAGGAGATAACAGAAATCGCTAAGTGCCATGCAGGCATAGAAGGGGGCACACAGCAAAAGGGGACAGAAGACAAGTGGCATAAAGCAAGGCAGGACAAAACGCATAGGAGTTCAATGTCAGGCAAGGACGGACGGGGCACACAATGGGGACAGCAGACAAAAAGGAGATAACAAGAAATTGCTAAGTGCCATGTAGGCATGGGGGGGGGGCAGAAGACAAAACGGGTCATCCAGGGGGACCGAAGACAAGTGGCATAAAACAGGAGGAAGAAACGGCAGGGGCCAACTGGCGCACACAGGGTGAAGGACAACGGGCACCATGGGGACATAAGACAAGTGACACAATGGAGGAGTGCAAACAGGTGACAGAAAACATGAGGGGTCCACATAAGAAAAGGGACAAGGGCAAATGAAGGAACAGAACACAGGTGGCACAAAGTGGGCGAAGGACAAAGAGCTGGCAATTAATACAAGACAGGTGAAGTTGTTAGTGCCATGTAGGAATAGAGGGATGAGGACAAAGGCAGGGCACACAGCAGGGGACATGAGATGAAATAGTGTGACTACAGCCAGGGGGACCGAGGACAAGTGGTGTAAAGGACACTGCAGTGGCAGAAGATGAATCTCAGTGTGAATGCCATGTGGGACAAAGAAGGATGAGGACAAATGGGGTGGCACCATGGGGACAGAAGTCAAGACAAGGTATGTCATGGTGTAAGTGCCATGGGGACCAAAGAGGAACATGATCAGGACACACAGAGTGTGAGGACAACTGAGGGGGACAAAAGGCAAGTGGCATAAAATGCTGGAGGAGGACACAGCAGACGCAGAAGACAATGTCTCAGAAAACGGAGTGCCAAGTGACACAGAGGGAGAAGGACAAATGAGGGGCACCATGGGGACAGAAGACAAGTGGCAGGAGAGAAGAAAGATGAGTGAAATTTTTAATGTCATGGAAGAAAGGAGGGATGGGAACAAGCGAGGGGAAAAAGGACAAGTAACACAAAGCAGGACAAGGACACAGAAGGGGCAGAAGATAAAGAGTGGCAGCACCACATGGCACCAAATGGAAGGGTGGCATAGACGTGAGACACAGAAGTGGAAGAGAAGGAGATGGTTGAGAGTGTGACCATCGAGGGGGACAAAGAGGGACAAGGACAAACATGTAGGATAAAGGACAAGAGGAGGGGGCAAAAGGGACAAGAGGGGCAGCATCAAATGGCACCAAGTGGAAGGGTGGCATAGACTTTGGATGCATAAGATGAAGACAAACAGGAGGTCACAGACAGTCGAAACAATGGGGACAGAAGATAAGAGGGGTGAGACTGTGAGCATCACTGGGGACAAAGAGTGACAATGGTACACAGGTGGGACAAAAGAAAAGATGGCAGAGTGTGAACACCAAGTAGGAAAGGAGCAAGAGGAGAAACTGAAGGCATCCTGGAAACAGAAGAGAAGGGGCATTAAACAGGAGGGGCAGAGACAGAAGACAGTGGGTCACAGTGTGGGTGCCAAAAACTTGGGACACAGCAGGGGTGTAAGAAGGAGGACACAGAAGGACACCAACAAAAGAAGGGGCACAGATATGACCACCTTCAACTCATCCTGTCACCTACAGTTCCTTTTAAGTGGGTGACATTCACCAACATGCTGTTTCCGGTCCCTCACAGTGTCACTAGGGTGCTGAATGGGCCTGATGAGAGTTTCTTGCCTCCACATACAGGGGGCACTCTCGGGTTTGATGAACGCACTAAGGGTATATGAGTGCCAGCCTATCATGGGGGTTCTCATTTCATGCTGCTATCTCTCAGCTCCGGGTTCAAATCCCAGTGCAAATTTTCTCTGGGCTTTCTACCTCTTGATAGACAAGCAGGTCACCAGGACTGGGGACACCAAGTTGTCCCAGTCTGACCAGCATGTCCCACTGCCCAAACAGGCACTGGCAGTTTGAACACAATGGGGCAATGACTTACGAATTGTCATCAACAAGACTGGTGACTTGGGTGACTGCAAGGATAACAAGCTTGAAAAGTCAGTCTTAATTGTTAAATATCAACATGTGTGACACGTGTGCCAAGACTGAGTGTCCGAGTGGACCAAATGACCCAATGATAGCCACATCCAATGTCCGTGTGTCGAAGACGGCCAGTCATTAAACTGGTGAAGATGCTCGATGGCCATGTCTGTTGGATAATGAAGACTGCATTTGGTGGGTACAGACTGCAAATCCGAGTAGCCCACCAAGGGTACAAGTTGACTGGTAAGTCTGCTGGCTGGGCACTAAAGGTCTGGATGGAGTTAACAACAAGAAGCTGGGGAAGGAAAAACATGCCAAACTCACATGGGTGGCACAAGTCAGCTCTAGAAGCTCCTAACTGGCCTGACAGCTCTTGAGGGGGAATCTTGTGTATGGGCAAGCTGAGCAGAGTGTTGGCATTGGTAGGTACGTTTGCAGGAATAAAGTCAGCGGCACTGGCACAGACTCAGTAAAGCCGCATTTATATTAGCAGCCCTTGTGGCCTCTCATATTGGTTTTGAACCCATGTCAAGAGCATGCAAAAGTTTGTGCCCCCATGCAAATTGCTCTTCCAAGTGACACCCTTCTGTTACGACCTGTTTGAGTTAAGGGAGTGACACAAAATAAATAAAAAGATGAACTGCTGTGTCAGTGCTACTCAAGACAGGGCTCAAATGCCATAGCATCAGGGATGTGCCAGCTCTCTACTGCCTAGCACCAGCTTATTGCTCACCTTGTCATCTCGCTGTCTTTCCGAGGATGGCGGTTCACACGTGCCCAGGCAGGAATCATCTCTCCACTACGCCCACTCTCCTGGCACAACCACCAGCCATAGCGCTGGGCCTCTGTGATGGGGACGCGGCTCAGCTCATTCGGACCTGCAGAGGCAAAGCCTTGAGTTAGTCACTGCTCAGACCACTGTGCCCAAATCGGGACAAATAAGGGGCATCACACAGTCTGCCTCCACTCCATGGCTTTCCACATGGTGCCCAAATCCCCTAAGTGTGCCCACGTGCCCCTCACTACTCACTTTTGGGGATCCTGGCCAGAAGCACCATGTCCCGGTATCTCTGCTGGCTCCCACCGTGACCTTCTGAGCCTCTAAGCCCGTCCCCGCCGCCGCCGCCTGGCGCCAAGAGATACGCTGAAGGGACAGCACCCTCGGCACCCGGCCCCTCGAGTCGAGCGGAGCCCCTGAACGGGTTTTGGTAGCCCAGGCCGGTGATCCCGAAAAAAGCCATCACAGCGCGTCTGTTTACTGGTTACTATGGCAGCGGCCTTGCAGAGCAGGAGACTTCCGCCTCCGCGCCTCACGTGATTCCCAAAGCTCTCGGGCCGTAGAGAGAAGTCATGCGCTTCACAAGCGGCCACAAGGCGGCGACAGAGAGCTCTGAGAGACACACTTCGGGCTTTCGCTCTGCTGGCCATCTGACGTTCAAAACGCAAGTGGTCACAACTACTGGGACAAAACGTCCAGGAGGGATACGGCTAGCTGTGGGCACGGGTGGACGGGCGCGTCGCACAAAGAGACAAAGCGAGCGCGCACCGGCAAAAATATAGCGCCTTTTCTAATTTTATTTTGTCCCTTTCATCGCCATGTCCCTGGCAACCGTTGCCTTATTGCCCCAGTGCTCTTGCGGTTTGGCAGACAGCTCTAAAGTTTGAACTGTGCCCTGTGATGGGCTGATGCCCGTCTTGGGCCCATTGATGCCCAATGACATGGATTAAGAAAACAGAAGGACAGGTGAGGTGAACATCATGGCACACCGCAACGCTTACAGGAGGAAGTCTGAAAGGGAGCTTAATCGGGTGATTCTGTCCTGGTGGCGCCAGGTGGGCACGCGGGTTCAACTCGAGTCTCACCGCGTTAGTGGCGTACAGCTTGAAAAGCCCATCTGTCTGTGAGCCTCGTGTTTCCTTTAGACATCCATCCACCTTCCAAACCCACTTGCCTAGGGAAGGATCGCAGGATAGCCGGTGGTCTAAATTCAGATTAAGTCCCCCCCACAGGCCCCTGGGTGACGTAATGAACAGAGCTGCTTAACAGAGAGTTGATTATACTTTAAACAATGCCCCCTTGTGGTCTGTCGTGCCACGCCGTAGTCGTTAAGCCACACCGCCTGCCCTGCTTTATAAGGTAATTATATATTGGGGTTATCTATAAAGCGCCTTTCTGAACCTTGAAGAAACATTCAGTGGAGGGCGATGAGTGACAGCTGCTTTTCAACAAAAAAAGAAAAAAAAGACAGACAAAGCCAAAAAGGAGGCGGGCACCTGGAGGGCAGAGAGCACACCACGCTGCCTAGATAAGTTTCTATATCCTGGAAGGTACAGGATGAACTCCGCGTCTGGCTTCTGGGAGACGTGCCACCCACCTGCCACACCGGCGTTACCTGTGCAGACAGCTCTCGGGGTCTCCAGTCGTCTCGTTGCAGTTACTTGTCCTTAAGGGCATTTCTCAGGTAACTCCACTAGGTGGCGCTGCACGCGCGCGCGAGATGGCCGGTGAGGTGGGTGGACGTGATGACCACCTGAGATGGACAACCCGCCTTGTATGCCTGCATTCGCTCCTCTGAGGCTCATCTGGAATTGCACTGTGGGGCTCTTTGTGAAATCACCTGTGACGACACTGGCTGTGTAAGGCGCTATATTAATATTAATAAATTCTTTTGAATCGACTTTGTTCTTTTTTGATTTGTTACATCATCTTGTAATGCAGAGGGCTGTGTAAGGCGCTATAAAAACGTATTGTGCTTGTCTACTTTGTTATATTTTGAGAGATCGCCTTGCTATATAAGGCGCTATACAATTTGCGGTCTATTTGTTACTCTTTTGCTTCATGAAATCACCTTTCCGTGTAAGGCGCTACATGAATATTTCTATTTCTTTTTTGTCTACTTTGTTTTTTTGTGCTTTGTGAGATCATCTTGCTGTGTAAGGCGCTACATAAATATTTATGCTTCTTTTTATCTACTTTGTTCATTTTTTTGTTTTTTAAGGTCATCTTGCTATATAAATATTTATTTTTCTTTTTGTCTCCTTTTTCTTTTGTGCTTTATAAGATCAACTTACCTTGTAAGGCGCTATATAAATATTCATATTTCTGTAGACCAAGGCACAGCACCCCCTAGAGGCGCTATATAAATATTAATCGTTTTGTCCCACTTTGTTCTTTTTCGCTTTTTAGGTCACCTTGCTGTGTAAGGCGCTACATACATATTTATATTTCTGTTTATTGATTTTGTTCTTTATTCCTTTATGAGGTCACTTTGCTGTGTAAGGCGCTATATACATATTTATATTTGTTTGTCGACTTTCTTCTTGTTCGCTTTGCCAGCGCACGTTCTGTGTAAGGCGCTATATACATATTTATACTTCTGTTGGTCGACTTTGTTCTTTTTCGCTTTTTGAGGTCAACTTGATGTGTAAGGCGCTATATAAATATTCATATTTCTGTAGACCAAGGCACAGCACCCCGTAGAGGCGCTATATAAATATTAATCGTTTTGTCCCACTTTGTTCTTTATTCCTTTATGAGGTCACTTTGCTGTGTAAGGCGCTATATAAATATTTATATTTCTGTTGGTCGACTTTCTTCTTTTTCGCTTTGCCAGCGCACGTTCTGCGTAAGGCGCTATACGCCATTTTACAGTTAAACGTGCACATAGAGGCCCCCGAGTTGTAGTCCTAGCTGGCGCCCTCGAGTTCGGCAGACTCCCACCAATCCGATGATCCGTCGCTGAGACCCCCTGCGGTTTGCATTCCTCGACAAGGACAGCAGAAGACGGCGGCCCCGCTGGCCTCGAGCTCCTCGCACTTGTCTGCTGACGTCACACAGCGGCACTTGGACGAGAAGATGGCAGCTGCACGAGCCGAGCCACTAGGGGGTGCTGTGCCTTGGTCTACAGGACAGATCGGGGTTTGGGGGGGCCGCACTGAGTTAAAGTTCTGACGCTCCGACCTTTCAATGAAAACAACTTCAAACAAAAATGTCACCTGAAGGAGTAGAAGGACGAGTCCAGCGTCTTCACCAGTCGGACACAGCCGTAGGCAGAGGGTCCACCAGGGCTGAGGAACAAAGAGGCTGTCGGAGATGGAGGTGACATGATACGTTGCCCACTCGCTCACTTGCTGCATCTTTCTTCTATATAGCGCCTTTCTCAATCAGATACAAACGAATGTGCAGCATGAGTGAAGGACGGGGTTGTGACTGGCACCCTGTCTGTGGACCCTTCCTGTCTGGCCGCAGGTGTTGTTGGCAGTGGTATCTAGGACTGGTGACACTGAACTGGATTGGACTGGCGGGACGGAACACTGTGAGGAACACTCACTCATATCATGGGGTGATAAAGAATCACACGCACCCGGACCCCCTTACTGCCCCACACCAGGGCTTTTCATTAACACAACTTGATGTTCTTGGCTGGCAGAGGAAACCAGAAAACTTGGCGCAGAAACACACACCACACGTCCATGTGAACCTCCTTGGAGCTGCGGGGCACATACAGCCACTGGGGAGGCCGCCAGAGTGCCCAGTTAGTGGTCAGCGGTGGTGAGAAGACCGGTCTGGATGGACAGCACTACTGCAGTCAAGTACAGCAGAGTGGTCATGTAGGAGAGAGCCGGGTTGGGCTGATGGCTATATAGCGCCTTTCCCTTCCAGACACTCATACAGTAAAATACCAGGAATGGGGCAAAGTGGGGTGTGCAAACACAAGGCCTGCTAAGAAGAGAACAAGAAAGAAAGGAGTGGGAGCTCCGGACCCCTGGGAAGAGTCAAAAGTGGGATAACCGGGTCAACTACACACAAAAGACAGGGCCACATGCAGTGGGAATCTGGGAATGTGCCGAGTGAAAGGTGACAGGTGGAAGTCGCTCTGGCTGGGCAGTCATCTGCCAACCTGGGTCACAGGAGACCAACGGCTGATGCAAGGCAGGAGGCCACCTGTAGAGGGCACCACAACTGCAAACACACACCTAAACTTGGAGGGGGGGATTTAGAGTCTCCAGACTCACACACACACACACACACACACTCATACACACACACATACGCACTCACACACACACCCACACACACACATACACACACACACACACTCACAGACACACACACACGCACTCACACACTCACACATGCACATACACACACACTCACACACACACACTCACACTTACATTTTCACACACACACTCACACCCACACTCACACTCACACACTCTCTTACACACTCACACACACATTCACAGACACACACACGCACTCACACACACACTCACACACGCACATAAACACACACACTCACGCACTCACACACAAACTTACACACACACACACTCACACTCACATTTTCACACACACACTCACACCCACACTCACACTCACACTCTCTCTTACACACTCACACACACACACAGCTACAGGGTGTTGGTAGAAACGCAAACACGCGGACTCAACACAGGCAGACAAGGAAGGACGAGCCAACAGACGGGCACAATTTGAACCTTTGGACCCTGGAGCTGTGAAGCAGCAGCGCCCACCTGCCCACCACACAGTGCTGACGGGGAAACAGAAATCTGTCTGCACTTCTGAAATCCTAACAGGCATCCATTTTTTAATTCCTATTGGCTAATTTCTACTTCATCCTCCGGTCCGTCTGTGATCCTTTTTTTTTTTTTTTGCCATTTCAGAGTCGCTGGGAGTCGGATTCTATCCTGGGTGCAAATTCACCACCCCTGGTCTGGGAATCAGTCCATCTGAGCCAGAATGCCCAATCAGACCATCCAGCAGATCTCTGGCACACCTGAACTTCACACAGATGGCAAAGGGGGCACTAGAGTGACCATTGACCCACAGTTGATACAGCTGCCAATGTTTGATATGCCAAGCCCAACTGACTTCTGATGCAGGGTACATTGGCACCCACATCATTGCTGACAAATCAAAAGGATTTAAAGATTGGCACTGACAGCATGAGTGCCCAGTGGCCCACTTGTGACATCTGAAGGGGGGGCTTTTCTGTGTTATCAGCTGATTATTCATTTGTGTTTGCTTTGTGAGACCACCGTGCTGTGTAAGGCGCTATATGCACATTCATTACTTTCTCCCACTTCCTTTTTTTGTTTTTTTTTTGCTTTTTAAGGTCATCTTACAGTGTAAGGTGCTATATAAATATTTATAATTCTTTTGTATAATTCTTTTTTATCTTTTTTTTATTTTTTTTTTTAGGTTTTTAAGGTTATTTTACTCTGCAAGGCGCTATATTAACACCGATATTTCTTCTTGTCTGCTTTTTCTTTAGTGCCTTGTAAGGTGCTATATAAATATATAAATATATACATATACCTTTTTTATGTAATTTTGTTTTGCTTGTTGAGATCACCTTGCTGTGAAAGGCACTATATAAAAACTTATATGTCTGTTTTTCTACTTTCTTCTTTTGGCTGTTTGATGTTCATATAAATATCCCTTGTTTTGTTGCACTTTGTTCCTTTTCTTGCCTTGTGAGATCGTCTTGCCACATAAGGCGCTATATAAATATTTACATTGTTGCTTTGTCTGTGTAAGGCACTATATTACAGGACGAGGTGCCGTCTGTCAGCTGATTACCCCTTATGTCGATGTAGTGCCTTTCACGTCACACGGCGCCCCACGGAGTCAACAGAGCGCCGTCCATCAAACTTTCTTTAACTCCTCACCTGTCACAAGTCATCAGGTGGTGCAAACAAGTGGCCAAGACAGCGATGCAGCTTTATATTATATAGCGCCTTTCAAATGCAGACAGTGCTAAAGGCTTTAGCCGTCAGACCCTGAGGCTGTGGGTGTAAATCCCACTCCTGACACCTGGGTGACCCTCAGCGAGTCTCTGCACCTGCCCTGATCTGCTGGACCAGCGCCTTCTGTGTTTGTTCTTTCCTGTGATAATAAAGCCCACCTGCCCGGGCCAATTAGAAACAAAAAATAAAACAAACACAATGGAAGCAACTGCCTGTCAAAGGTCGCCAGGATAAAAGGATCAGGCAGATAAGCCAACGTCAGCAACTTACCGCGCGATGTCATGAAGCCCCCAGCTTTGAGTAGTAAAAATCTCCTTATCGCATTGCGTCTTTCGGGACGTTTCAGGGCAAACGGGAACAAAGATGGCACAAGTCAGATGAGCAATAAGGTCTGAGCTGCAGAAGCCAAGCCGCATTCGAGTGGACAGCGCGGCTCATCCCTCCTCTGATCTCGGCTCTGTCGGGTCGGGTGTATCGACTTTGGAGTGGTGGGCAGCTGGTGCCACTCGTACAATACAATACAATTTATTTATGTATAGCCCAAAATCAAACAAGAGATGCCACAATGGGCTTAATGGGGCACCGGAAGGGGGGCAACTATAGGCGCGTTTGGATAAAAGGATAACGAAGACAAAAAAAATGAAGATATGGCAGCTGGGCGCCAAAAAAAAAAGAAGTTTGTAAAAATATAAAAAGATAAAGATGAAGGGCACGGTGGCGCGGTGGGTAGCACTGCTGCCTCACAGTTAGGAGACCCAGGTTCGCTTCCCGGGTCCTCCCTGTGTGGAGTTTGCGTGTTCTCCCTGCGTCTGCGTGGGTTTCCTCCCACAGTCCAAAGATATGCAGGTTAGGTGCATTGGCGATCCTTGTGTTTGGTGTGAGTGTGTGCCCAGCGGTGGGCTGGCGCCCTGCCCGGGGTTTGTTTCCTGCCTTGCGCCCTGTGTTGGCTGGGATTGGCTCCAGCAGACCCCTGTGACCCTGTGTTAGGATATAGCGGGTTGGGTAATGGATGGATGGATGGAAGAAGGGCTGCAAAGTTGAGACCGCTGATGGTGGACGAGGACGAGGACACGAGAGTGGGCTAAGCGAGTATCGGGCGCCGTGAACGTCAATGGCAGCGCTCAGGGTCCAAAGCCCCGGCGGTTTGTGGGGTCTGCGTGTTCTCCGCGTGTGTGCCGTCCCGCTCGCGTGCGGATTGACGTAATCAGCGACTGGGAAGCAGACTCCCGGTAGGGGTGTGTGAGGCGGGGAGGGAGGGGCTGTTACGGGAATTTGACTCGTACGACAGCGCCCCCTGCCTGCCAGACCCACAGCCTCGTTTGGATGAGCGCGCGCTCGCTTGATGAACCGTCCGAAACCCCCCCCCATTACATCCCCCACACCAACAAGGTCTACTCCCCCAAATCTCCGCACAGACGCCCACATCCCCCCGTCATGTCCTTCGTCTTCGGCTCCACCTGAGCGCCGCGTCTCCCGCCTGCCATCGCGGCCACTGCGCTGCTCTCTTGTTGGGTCCTTCATGGACGCCGAGGAGAAAATGAAAGAAACAACGAAACTAAAACGAGGTGGCTGGATTGGGAAAGACGTGCGTGCGTGAGACTCGGGGGATATCCGACACCCTGAGGAGCGCCCGGTTTAGACCTCTCAGGTGGCCGCTCAGCCTGCAGCCATCTCACGTTACGGAGGGCGAAAGAGAAGACGCCGACTGCTCGGAGGGGGGGTGGGGGGGCTGCTGCGTCAGTGGAAACGGAATCCCCCCCAATGGAAGAGCTAAATGTCCTCGGTGGGACAAATAAAATACGATCTGTTATATAGCGCCTTATATGTGGTAAGGAAACATCGAGAAAACCAGAATGGACTGCGGATGGTAGACACCCATGTGGAGACGGTGGTCTTGAGGTGCAGGAGAGGCGGGGAGTGAGGACTCGGGTCAGCATAACAGAAGAGACCCCCGTTCAAGGAGGTCCACACCAGGGGTCTTCTCAAAGTCCTCACCTGATTGATCTCCTCATGGAGGTGTTATGGGATAAAAGACCCAACCCCCCCACCCAACCCGGCTAACATTGTGTTGTGTGGCACCAGACGTGGAGAGGGAGTTTGGAAGATAAGAGGCTCGAAGATAAATAGGAAGAAGAAGAAGAAGAGGACGGAATATGAGAGGTTTAATGATGATGAGGATTCAGAAGTTTGCCTGCAGGGGGAGCCATTGATAAGGGTGGAGAAGTTTAATGGTGGGGGATCAGCGGTAACCCAAGATGGAGAACGAGATGTTGAGATAACTTATAGAGCTCTGCGTGGATGGAAACAACTGGAAGATGGCATCAGGAGTGTTACATCATCAAAGAATTAAGGTGAAGGTTCAAGGCGAGACCACCGATGACGGGTGGGGCTGAGACTTAGGCAGTAAAGGGAGAGCAGCAGGAGAAGAAGAAGAAGAAGAAGAAGAAGAAGAAGAAGATGGGTGAGGCAGAAATGATTGACGTGTGGACTTACAAAAAACGACAGAATAAGAAATGAGACCACCAGCGGTGGGAGAGACGTCTAAGAGAGGACAGGAAAGGAGGCTGAGGGGGCACAGAGATGTGATGAGGAGACACAATGAAGATGGGACGGACATGGGGGGGGGGGGGGGGCAAAGCGGAGCTGAATGGAAAGATTAAGAGAAGGTCTGAAGGAAAAGAGCCTGACTGGCGAGGGGGTGCAGGGCTGGGCTGTGTGGAGATAAAGACAAGAAACCCCATCAAAAGTTTGGGGGGACCCCCATATTCTGTAGCACCAGCAAAGGAAATGAGGTCTTCACAGACAGAGCTCCAGTCAGAACTGACCAAAGAGGAAATGAAGGCGGTATAGATAGTGGATTTGGCAGGAAGTGATGTCACGGTGAAAGGCATTCTGGAACCATACGTGATGTCATGAAGAGGCGGGTCTTGAGGGCTGGAGCAGGAAGTGATGTTACTGTGTGGATTCCTCAGTTGTTCTGCTGGGAGAGAGGAAAACGAGTTAGAGGGCAGCGCCAACGCCCGGTTTGGTGGGTAACGGTTTGAGCCTGTAAACTGTCTGTCAAACGCACATTGAAGTGGGAAAAGATGAAGAGGAAGATGAAGAAGAAATTGCTAGGATGAAGTTCAGGGTATAATAATAACACTTATATAGCGCCTTTCCTATACTTAAGGGGCTTGTATGTCACCACGGGTGTGATGGTGCAGATGTTGGCATTTCTAAGTTGGAGGATGTGCACCCACTGCTGCCCGGGCTGGGATGGGCAGAGCTTTACCTGGCTGAGAGACGCGGAAGGATGGCCGTCCATCACAAGATGGATGATGATGTCATGATGTGGGAGGGGGGGGCACTCCATTACACCCCAGCACAATGGTGGTCACTATCACTCTCTCTATGGTGCCTCTCATATGTAAAGACCTGTAGGGTGGCTTGGGAGTCGTAGTCCCCCTGGGTGGGCACCACTGGGTTTCATGGGAGCTGCCATGGGAAGGTTCGGTTCTAGTACTCCCTGGGTGAGAGACTGTGCCCCCCAGAAAGACCCCGGGGTCCGGGATGAAAGAGGCCAGAGTGACAGAGCTGACCAGGAGAGGAGAGCACAACACGTCATGTCACGGTCCTCGTTCTTTGGTCAGCAGGTTCCACCAGGTGGACTGCGTCTGGGGTTCAGGGCTCTGAGGCGCCCCCTACAGGCGCAGTGCGTGTGGTGAACTTCACTTCTGATGACTGAGTTCCTGTTGACTTGATCCACCAGGTTTTCTTGCTGACAGGTGAAGGTCTTCCCTGGAATTTGAGAATTGCTCACTTCCTGGTCCCTTTTAAAATCCTTCAGCAGAGCGATCACCACATGCTAGTCACAAGGTCACAGTTCCGTCACCAACAATGGCCAACTGAGCCCCAAATCTACTGCTAAGAGCAGAGTAGAAGAAAGCAAAGGTGAAGACCACCATCAATGCAGGAGAGCCCAGGACCTGAAACTGGAGTCTGAAGAAACGGCGGGGGGATCAAAAGCAGAAGATGAAGGAAACACAAGGTCCAGTTTTGGTCAGGAATCCACAATCTCAGACACAGCAGAGATAAGACGGCAGCACTGACCTCCAATCCCCTCACACACAGAATATCGAGAACGTTACCAGGGCCAGGCCTGGGTCAGAGCACGGGCTTACGGGGGCATCAGGGCGGGACCCCCAGAGAGCGGGAATGCTTGGAGAAGTCATCTAGAAAGCAGCACATGGGCAGCAGGTAGGAGATGGCACAGATCAGCACTTAGAGACCACAGTTGTCATGTGTGCCCACCAGCAAGCCTTGGGTGTGGACTCTGGGCTCATAGAGTGTGGCATAAGGGCAGCTGCTGACCTCGGTGGGATTGTCAAGCAGAGCATGTGAGCGGACAAAGGGACACACCAGCAGAGAGCACATGGCACCATCAAACCTCACGGTGGAGGCACACTGAAGAAACCAAGTGGTCCTTTTTAGGGTCACCCACCAGCAATCGGCATAAGGAGGCATCTCGCCCTCCCCCGGGGTCATCTCTGTAAAGTGAAGTCAAGTGTGAACTTTAAGACGTTCAGACGTTGACTTTGTGGTGCAGCATCTCGGCCGGGGCGTTGGGGTGTATTTTTGTAATGCATGCAGTTATGAAAAGCATTACATTTGGCATTCCAACAGATGGTGTACCAGAAATGCTGGCAGTAATAAAATGCATTGCAACAAGTGCTTGTGGTGCGCCATCTGTTGGAACGACATGGCAACTGGCTGGACACACAGACACTTATCTCTTTATTAAGGTGGATATTTTGTCATAAATGCACAACTGGGGGGTCATCTCCCTGGCTTGACTGAGGTAAGCAATACCACTCCAAGACAAGAGGGGGCACTGTTGCTAATGGTATCTTTTCTTTGACCCCCAACTCCGTGAAGATGCCCAGTGAGGGCATTTAAACCTGGATGTAACGCCCAGTGCTGGCCCTGCCTCTTCCAGTCGGGACGCCACAAAATTAGCCGTTGCCCAAAGTGCAGCATCTCGATCGGAGTAAAACATGGCGGCTGATGGATGGAGGGCAGCATGGAGTGCAGCCTGTCATGGGGGGCTTATGGAAGAATTGATGGTGTTGGTCTTGAGTGGAAGGTGAAGTGAAAACGGTGCGAGTGGGAACTGGGCATCTGACAGAAAGTTCTGGAAAATCCAAAAAAAAAACAAACCGAAAAGACAGAATAGCTTGGGGGTCTCCCATGGCCACCAGAACAACGAGGGGCTTATAGTCAGCTGTCTAAAGTCCCGCTTTGATTTCTTTCGTGATTGCCTTACATTTGTTAATTTTGATATGTTAAGCTTAAATCATTTCTTCCCAGCACGTCTTTGCCCCGCTGCACCTTCCTTCCAAAGCTGGCATGGGGGGGAAGCAACAATATAATCGGACTCTGACATTTAGAAAATCAATATACAATATGTGGCACCCCATAATGTTTGTCACACACGTGTAAGTGGGGATCACCTTCAGGGCTTTGTTCAGGTGAACAATACCACCCCGGGACGAAAGGGGGCATGGGCGCCATCTGAGACGGGTCTAACCGCAGCCTGCAATGCCTGTGATGCGGGTCAGGTGACGTCCTCGATGTCAGTCATGAAACGCCCTCGGAGTCACCCAAGCCGCCCACAAATTGTGACGAATTGAGGGCATTATGTGACTCACCTAACAGGTATGGCCTTCTGCCATCACGCTCTGCTGCCTTTGCCCACAGTGCAGAGAAACGGCCTGCCAAGGAATAACCACACCCCCAAATCTCCCTCCACGTCTTGCTATACATTCCGACATTCCATCGGAAGTGGGGATCAGTCGGATCAGGACCAGACGCAGAGACGGCGCTCCTGAAGTCAACTGGTGGACAGGCCTACCAGAGAGCTTTACCTGCAGCTGCAGTCCGCGTGTTTTTCTGTTTACATTGCTGAGTGAATTGAAATCACCTGGCTGGTGCCTCGACGATTCTTCAAAGTTTGTGCCGATGACAATAAACTGCGTGTATACTAGCTGTGCATTCTCATCTAAGACGGACTAAAATAATTAACACAAACCTGTTAATATTGCATTGCACCACCTATTGGCACGTAGTCTGGAATACATGTAGTAATGAAATGCATTGCATCTGTCATTCCAACAGATGGCGCATCACACACATTTGAATTACACATTACTACAAATGCTTGTGACGCCCCATCTGTTGGAATGACAAATGCAGAAGAAGTAGATGACATTGGTGCACTGTCCATTGGAATGTATTTTGTAATAAATGAGGTCATGAAATGCTTTGCATTTGGTATTCCAACAGATGGCATATCACCCACATTTGTAGCAATTAAACACACTACTACAAATGTTTGGGATGCACCATCCATTGGAATGACAAATGCAGAAGAAGAAGATGTTGCATATATATGTATATATGTTTTGAAGACCCCCACAACTGCTTAACACAGAGGGGGTGGGGGGGCCACTTCAGCCGCCACCAATGTTCAGCGTCCATCTGGATGACACAAGTGCAGTACACTCACCACCCCATGAGCTATTGAGGGGGAAGGTGTGAGAATTAGAGACAGAGAGAGAGAGAGAGAGACAATTAGAGACAGGGGGTGATGATTAGGGGGCCAGAATGACCAGACCATGGTGGGTAATTTAGTCAGGGCAACGAGATACCCTCCACTCTTTATGAAGGATGCCCAGGGACCTTAAGTGGCCACAGAGAGTCAATAGGATGGTGACATCTTTACAGCACAGTGTCCCCTGTCACTGAACACTGGGGCATTGGGATCCACACACAGATCACAGGGTAAGCGTCCCCTGCTGGCCTCCCCAACACCTCTTTCAGCTGCAGCCCAAGCTTTTCCTAGGTGGTCTCCCATCCAAGTACTGGCTGTGTCTGAACCTGCATATTCAAATGCAACCAAAGCCTTCGTCTCTGTTATATGCCATTTGGTATGGGATTCATTAAAACAGTGTTGTTAAGGTGGCTGTATTATCACACACGTACAACTGGCAATCATCTTCCTGGCTCGACTGAGATAAGAAGTCAAGCAAAATGAACCGAAAAGATTACAATATGCAGGCTTTTGAGGCAACTTAGGCTCCTTCTTAGGCAAGACGTAATATATATAATTTGTTTATCTACATACTTATATATTTAAGGAACTTCTATAAAAAATATCTAAGTTCTATTTAGTCCATATGTATATAGATAGATAGATAGATAGATAGATAGATAGATAGATAGATAGATAGATAAATATGAAAGGCACTATATAATAGATAGATAGATAGATAGATAGATAGATAGATAGATAGATAGATAATTATGAAAGGCACTATATAATAGATAGATAGATAGATAGATAGATAGATAGATAGATAGATAGATAGATAGATACTGTATATGGACACACACAGTAAGGTCTGAACACACACCAGAGTGACTAAAAAGCAAGAAAATGATAACGAAGTAAAGTTCTGTCTTGGCAGTCCCAGTGGCAGTGAGGTGGTCTACGTGCGTATTGCTGTTGGTATAAAGCAGCCACTGATGTCAATGTCAGTTTCTGTACTATACATGATACTTCATGATATTAATATTAACAGTGCATCATCATTAATTCTGCTATCAGTATTTTTCATCACATGTCAATGTAGTAACAATACTCATTTTGATATTCACGCTGTCAGTGGCTGTCCTCTTAGCAATTCCGCACCTCTCCACCGAGTCAGGAGACCCCACTGGCCTCATTTCTCCAAAGACCCCCTCCTTCAGGCTGCAGTTTGCTCACCTCTGATGTCCACCACCAGCAGTGTTGCCCATTTAGGTTGCTGCCATGTGATGCCCCAGCCTCTTTTTCCTACTACTTTCACACCGCAGGTCTCATTGATTCTGGATGGAGATAAGGGTGTCTGCCCACCTGCTTTGGACATGCTGGAGGGATCCTGTCTTTCGGTTGCCTTGGAAATGATTGGGAATTGCCCAGGAAGAGATGTAATCTAAAACTGGAGACCAGTAGTTCTGGGCTGACCAGCTTGGCCTGCTGCCACTGCAGCCCCCGCCCCCCCCCCCCCGCCGAGGAGGAAGGGCGAGCGGGAAGATGAGAGGAGATGGAATGTGACGAGACCACCAGAGGTATTAATGCATGGCTATTAAAGTGAATGCTGGCATCAATACTGATATTAATACCAATACTTATACATCAATTGTAATACTAATACTCAATCGATAATAATATTAACTTTGGAATTCAATACTCATATATCAATATTAATTGAAATACTAGCAGCAATACTAATTTACATATTAATATTGAAACTAACATTGGTAATACCTCAGTATTAATTAGTATTAATTGATAATATATAATACATTATATTAGTTGATATTAATAATGTACAATGGTATATATAATAAATACACATACACTGCAATATGTATATAAAAATTTATAAATAAAAATTAGTATATTGATATTAATCCTGATATCAGTATTCATTTTAATAACAAATACAATACTAATTAATACTCATATACATACATATCGACATTAATGCCAATACTATATCAATATCAATTTTACACATCAAGATTAATACTCAGCACTATTAAAACTTCCATTGGCGTTTATACTTGGACATCAATATTAATTTTAATATTATGCAGTAATACTCAATCATATTAATATCAATGCAAACAGTATAAGTAATACATCAATGTTAATATAGATATCTATCCTAATTTTAATACCAAATGTAACTCATTCATAACTATTTGTATTACTAAAAACAGTAATAGTAATACTGATGTTAATATTAATACTCACACTGGAAATAAAACATCAAAATTAACTGGAATACTGACTTCAATATTAATTTCAATACCAAAACCAATAATTACACCTCCACTGCAACACTAATACCCAAATATTAACACTGATATTTATACTCATAAATTGGCTCAAATGTTGATACTAGCAGTAATGCTAATATACATACATATTGGTTAATACCAAGAGTGGTACTAATATTAATACATAAATATTCATTAGATAATATACAATACAGAATATTAATCAATATTAATTATATGCAGTGTTAAATATATTCATATTAATCCAAATTAATTTGATTTAATTCTGACATCAATATTAATTTTATTAATAAAGCTAACTCTGACACAGAGACATGTCTATTAACAGTAACAGAAATCCTGGTTCTGATATCGAGTTTAATTTGAATACTGACATTTCTATCCATACAAACACTAATACTAATACTAATACTAATACTAATACTAGCACTAATACTAATACTATTACCCCCACGTTCACAGGCCTATCAATACTCAGTTCAGACATAAGGCGCCCTGCTCAGGTTTTAGCGGCCTTTAGAAGCGGGATGATTCGGTTCGGTTCGGTTTGCTATGGTTTGCCATTTCATATAGCGCCATTCCTAGCAGACCGCGCCGAGCCCCGCACACACAGACACGTGACGAAGGCCAATCAGAAAGTAGCGAGATTCGAATATCCCATTATGTCCTTCCGACACGATCACCGACGTCCATCCTTTTTCTTAAGCCGCTCATCTAGGACTGGTAGCCGGTTCCAGTCCCAGCAGGCACTTTGCGACTCCAAGGTTGTCGACGCGCTTCAGACTAATCGGCAACGGCCACCATCGAAGGAGAGCGCTCGTCGAGTCCCAGTCGTCACCCATATTTCGATCTGAGGTCCGCACCGGCCGTCGCGTAAGGCGCTATATGCCGCGGGCTGCCTTCGCGAGTTCCTTTGCATATGGCGGAAGGCGCTAGGACCGCGCGACATCCTGTCGCACACGCTTCTCCGCCGTCCTGCACCTGTTGCTCTTAAACGAACCCGGGAACGTTCTGCGGCTCCCTCGTGTCACAGTATCCTGGTCGGGCTGGTCGACTTGCTGGCCCGCTATCACTTTCGCGAACATGCTGGCTCTGGCGCCCCGGCGGCTCCCCTGCACCCCGGATGCGGTGCCCGGGAGGCCGGCACGTCTTGCGCTGGCGTTGTCAGTTCTCAGCTTCCTTGTGTGTGGCGGATCTGAGTTGCTTCCGCCTTTTCAAGTGACACAGAGGAGGCTGGCAGGTCGAACCTGTCTTACGTCGGGAGCTCCTCGCGTCGCCACCTGAGTTCGGCCGGGTCCTCTCGAACTAGTGCACAACTCGAGGCCCAGCGGGTGCCAGAGTGCCACACGCGGTCCGATCAGGAAGTGAAGCCCAGCAGGTGCCGCTCGAACCGGAGGAGCCCGAACGAAGCTTTAGAAGCGGCCGGCAGGTGCCGGGTGGCACGAGCCCACAAGGTGAGTGCCCAGGAGGCGGAGCGGAGCCCAATCGAGTACCAGGACGAAACTTCACACCCCAAAGGGGTGGGGGGTTCCGAGGACTTGGGACTGTTGGGCACACATATTGCGATTCGGCGTGTATGGTGAGTCCCGCTGTGTATGGTGAGACCCCCACCCCCCCAACCAACCCCAAACGGGTCTGAAGGTGGCACGTGCGCGGCCTCGGCTCATTTTCCTTCCGCACCGCGGTTCGAGTCGGGTCGGCTTGTTCTTTCTCGGTCAAAGGCCGAGGGTCCCCAAAGGTGGATTCAGTCGCGCGAGGCGTCTCCGTGACGTGACGTGAAGGTGTCGTGTCGGTCGAACTGAATGGGAGGGTGCGCCCCAGTGACGCGGGCAGTCCTGATTTTTAACGCTTGATGATGACGCTCGTTTGACCTGGGCAGGCGACAGGGCCAGCAGGGCTTAAGAGGTGACCTGATTTGTAGCGCAGGAGAAAGACGCTGCTCGAGCGGTCCAACGTCCTGGGTTCAAATCTCGGTGTGGAACTTGTACGGATTTCCTCGGGATGTTCCCGTGTTTCTCCCACCACATTCCAGAAAGTTAACTGGTGCCTCAATCAGATGTGAGTGTGAGGGAGTGTGAGGGAGTGAGTGCGACACCCCCCCCAAGGCCCTGGCTCCTCATGACGCTCAACTGGATAAAGTGGGTTTGATGATCGATAATTTGAATTTTAAGAACCCGGAAACGCCAGTCTCCCACATTAAGGTGCACCTTGTGCTAGGGGGCGCCAGTGAGCTGCATGCTCGGCGTGATAACCCTTGGACCACTTGCAGGTTTAAATGTGTTAAAATAGAGGAATCGGGGACTGGGTGTAAGAGGTAGGGGGCGCCACAGATTGGGGCTCCCCTTGCGAGGTGCACAGCACACCTTTAAGACTGGAAGAAGATTGTCACTCATAAGCATGCATTTTGTTTATATAGCGCCTTTCCTAGCAGTGCAACTTCACCAGCCATCCCTGACAAAGCCCACTGAGAGTTGTGCTCAGAACTTTCCAAGTGACGAGGAGCTAGGGGAGCCACTTAGGGGTTCTTCATGGGGGTCCTAGGAAGACTGGAATAAGGGGGTATCCCAAGATGTCAAATATCTGAGCAGGTTTTCAAAGTTAAGACTAGCAGATAGGGGGCGCTAATGAGCGGAATATACATCTGACAGTGAAGGCAGTGAAGGGGGGAGTGAGAAAGGCACAGGTGTAGCCAGCAACCCTTGGGGCCGCGGTGCTTTCTCTCTTTTTATTCAATATAGCGCCTTTCTCCAGAGAAGATACACATCTGCCAAGCGTTAGGGTAGTGAAGGTGGGAGTTGGAAGGTCGCAGGTGAAATTGTAATAACGGAGACAGCAACACTCGGGGGGGCTTAGGCTCCGTACTGCTTCTCTTTTTAATTCATATAGCGCCTTTTGCTGGTGAAGATACCCCTGTGACCATCTGACTCCCTCCTTTGCTGCCTAACGTGTAGTTATGGAGACAGTGACTTTTGGGGGCTCCGGCTCAGTGCTTTTTACTTCATATAGCGCCTTTCTCTAACGAAGATACACCTGCAAACTTCAGACCCCAATTGCAACTGCCTGACACTTGGCAGGTTTGTCACAATGGAGACGACGACTCTTGGGGGCTCCGGCTCACTACTTTTAATGCCATATAGCGCCTTTCTGTAGCAAAGCTACCCCAGCAGCCTTGCGACTCCCCCTTCACTGCTACGTACTTGGAGATGGCGACTCTTAGGGGCTCAGGCTTAGTGTTTTTATTGCATGTAGCGCCTTTCACTAGTAGAGACGTACATCTAGCAAGCGCTAGGCACTGAAGGTGGGGGTCAGGGGGTCGAGCGGGAACAGAGACTGGACTCAGTGCTCTCTCTTTGTATTTCATATAGCGCCTTTCTGTCGTGAAGACCTTGTAAAGCACTTGGGCCCCGGGGTCACACATGGTGTTAGCCACTAGGCGACCGCCATGACCGCGGACCGACAGACTGTGTCTCCCTACTGGAATGTGCCTATGAAAGGCGCTATATAAAGTGCAGTTCCAGTCGAGGAGGTTCCTCTTCCTCAAGTATCTCCTGGCTTACCTGTGCAGGTGTGGCACGGAGGGCGGGGCGCCGCAGTCAGACAGGTGCCTCCAGTTTGTTTGCTCCTCTTTTATGCTAAAAGCCGATTGACCAGACCCAGCAGGATGTGTGCCCTTGGGCGTGGTGACACTAGGAGTGACCGTGGCATTTGTCTCCAGCTTTCCTTGCAGGTTTCCTCACATCTCGTCCAGCACCATGAGGCTGCTGTCCAGGAGGCGTCTCGGGTCTCTCAAAGTGGCTCTGGTGGTGGTGTTCTTCATGGTGGTGGTGGTCATCCTTCAGAGGGACGTCGGCAGGGCCAGCGGCGAGGAGCCCTGGCTGAGCAACCTGGCCAACAGGAAAGAGAAAATGCTGGACATGATGATGGGGGCGGTCAACAACCTGAGGGACTCACTGCAGATCAAAGCACCCGAGCAGCCACTGGCACCCTCGGCCATCGTGGAGGAGCAGCGATGTGCGCCTGGCGTCTACACCGAGGCAGAGCTGCGCCCCCTGGTGGAGAGGCCCATTCAGGATCCCAGCAGCCCCGGCGCAGATGGCAGAGGGTTCAAGCAGGACTCGATGACCGCGGCAGAGCAGGCAGAGAAGGACAAAGGCATGGAGAAGCATTGCTTTAACCAGTACGCCAGTGACCGCATCTCACTGCACCGCAGCCTGGGGCTGGACACCCGGCCGCCTGAGTAAGTGGATGAGCGTCGTGTCCACAGAGCAGCTGACCACCCGCTGACCGCCGAACTCTCATCTCCTCCTCCTCCTCCTCCTTAGGTGCATCGATCAGAAGTTCAAGCGCTGCCCCCCGCTACCCACCACTAGCGTCATCATAGTGTTCCACAACGAGGCCTGGTCCACCTTGCTGAGGACTGTCTACAGCGTCCTGCACACGTCTCCGGCCACCCTGCTCAAGGAGATCATCCTGGTGGACGACGCCAGCACAGATGGTGAGTGGCAATTGGTTGACGAGAGGGTCCGACTGTGCTCTGGGTGGTCTCGGCCTTGAGCTCCGCTGCCTGTTGTGTCCACAGACCACCTGAAGGCGCGGCTCGAGGAGTACGTGAAGAAGCTGCAGATCGTCCGGGTGGTGCGGCAGCCGGAGAGGAAGGGGTTAATCACGGCCCGCCTGCTGGGGGCGCGTGTGGCCACGGCTGAGGTGCTCACCTTCCTGGATGCCCACTGTGAGTGCCCTGCTTGAGGTTGGGGGGGTATCCATGGCACGCGGGGGACCCTGATGCCATTTTCGTTTCTCACCCACCTCCCCCCCCCCACAGGTGAGTGCTTTCACGGCTGGCTGGAGCCGCTGCTGGGTCGCATTGCTGAGGAGCCCACCGCCGTAGTCAGTCCGGACATCACCACCATCGACCTGAATACCTTCGAGTTCTCCAAGCCTGTCAGCCACGGGCGCCAACACAACCGGGGCAACTTTGACTGGAGTCTGACCTTCGGCTGGGAGGGCATCCCCGAGCACGAGAAGCAGAGGCGCAAAGATGAGACCTACCCCATTAAGTAAGTGTGGCCTGCCTGGCATGGGGCGGGTACCTCTCAAGGATGAGTGGGCACTCAGCTGCTCTCTCTCTCTCTCTCTCTCTCTCTCTATCTCATTCCAGGACGCCCACCTTCGCTGGGGGCTTATTCGCCATCAGCAAGTCCTACTTTGAGCACATTGGCACATACGATGACCAGATGGAGATCTGGGGGGGTGAAAACGTGGAGATGTCCTTCAGGGTGAAGTAGAGGGCACCAAGCCTGGGAGGTGGGCACCATGCCAAGGGGGGAAGGCACATCGGCTCACTTTGCTCCCATCTGGACATTGCAGGTTTGGCAGTGTGGAGGGCAGCTGGAGATCATCCCATGCTCAGTGGTTGGGCACGTCTTCCGCACCAAAAGCCCCCACAGCTTCCCGAAGGGCACCCAGGTGATCACCCGCAACCAGGTGCGGCTGGCCGAGGTCTGGATGGATGAGTACAAGGAGATCTACTACCGGCGCAACAGCAACGCGGCTAAGATGGCCAAAGAGGTGAGTGGGCACATGTCTTGCTTTGGGGGGACATGGCAGTGAACTGGCACTAAACCTCTCATGCCCTCTTCCTGGCAGAAGGACTATGGCAATGTCTCGGCCCGTCTGCAGCTTAAGGAGCGGCTGCATTGTAAGAGCTTCAGCTGGTACCTGCAGACTGTGTACCCGGAGGCCTTTGTGCCAGACCTGACGCCCACCCTGTATGGAGCGGTAAGATGCCCCCCTGCAACTTGAATATCCTAGAATGCTTTCTCGCTCCCTGGCAGTGCCAGGTGGTCACTTGTGCTTTTATTTTTCCCTTTCTTCTCTTGCACAGATTAGAAACCAAGGAAGCCAAGTGTGTCTGGACGCTGGGGAGAAGAACCATGGGGGAAAACCCCTGATCATGTATGGCTGCCATGGCATGGGGGGTAACCAGGTACGACTCCACTGGAATCCACTTTACGGACGGGGATAGGGGTGGTGCCCGTCGGGCTGACTGCTCTTGTTTTGTCACGCAGTATTTCGAGTACACGTCCCACAATGAGCTGCGTCATAACATCGGCAAGGAGCTGTGCCTCCACACCAGCAAGGGCACCCTCACTCTTGAGCTGTGCCATCTGAAAGGTCCAGGAACCAAAGTGGCAGCCGAACAGCTGTGGGAACTGCAAAAAGTGAGTATTGGAGTGCCACTTGTAAAATATAAATGAGGGGCGGGGGGCATCCAGTTAAACTGGGGACGCATCCAAAGGGCTCAGCCAGCAGGGGGGTCAGGGGTGGCACCCTGGCACAGCACACCTAATCAGCTGTCCTCCCTCCTCTGACAGGACTCCCTGGTGAGGAATCCAGCTTCAGGGCTCTGTCTGACGGTGATCGATGGGAAGCCAGCCGTGGCATCGTGTAACCCAACGGACTCGTTTCAGCACTGGACATTCAGTTGAACTTGAGTTCCTGGACCCACCTTCACAAGGGACTGCGGTGAAAAGGTGCCATCTGTCTTGTTGCCAGCTGAAAAGGAGACAAGGGTGCAACAGGGGGCTCAGTGCCTCCCAGCAGGACACCACAGGAGAGGGAGAACAGACCGCCCAAGAGCACTGGCGCCAGCTGTTACGAGGATGGGCACCACGTGCCTACTAATCGTCTAGACTGGGGGGGGGGGGGGGAACTCTCTTAACTTATTCTTCTTTTTGGGATCAGGAGGGGACCACTTTGTTTAATAAACTCTGGGCCCAGAAACTCCAATGCCTTGGTGCTCTTTGAAGGGTACAACCAATAGCGTTCTTGGAAGTGACGCGGCACAACGGGTACAAATGACAGGGCAAAGGAGGCTACAGGAAAGAATTTATTAGGAACAGACAAGAGATGGAGAGGGCAGAAAAGAGAAAAATGTTAGAAAAAAAAGTGCATGCCAAGGTGCCACCTGCAGGATTTCCACTGGCCCAGTAGTCACCAAGTGGCGCGCTTCTGTTGCCCAGTCGGGTAGTGCAATCTCAGTGTTAATTTGCTTACTTGGTTGCTCCTTCAGCTCAAAAATTCCATAAACTGGCACAGTGCGTGCTGAGAAGGCTACTGCAGCAAGATGGGTGGTACACTGTAGCTGGCCTGCTGCCCATGTGCCTCGGATACCAGTGGCCACATGCTATCCTCAGTCAAGTCGTGAAATGGCAGCGTGGGCTCATCGTGCGGCAAACCTGCTTCCAGGGTGGGAAAGTCACTGGGGGCGGACATCAATGGGTCATTGAGCAGCACGTCGCTGGGCTGGATGCCATTCCCTGGGTTGTCTATCAGCAGGAGCTCAGCGGGCATCAACCCAAAATCTTCGATGGCAAAAGAAAAGTCAGCTGGAGGGGAACGGAACAGACTGGTCAGACACCCTGAAAGGAGTGTGTGTGCCCATGCCACCCGGGCAGATCCTCACCTTCAGAAGCTGGCTTTTGGGCAGAGAAGCTGGCGCTCATCTGCACCCCTTCCTCCGGGTGCTCAGTGTCCGCTGGTGCAGGCGTCTGCACATCAGTGGTGTTCCTGAGGGCAGAGATGGCAGTGAGTAAGCTGAGGAGGCCCGACTGCAGTACCCCCCACTCCTCTACCCAATGCCTACACCCTGGCACAACTTACTCTGGGCACACAACGATGAGCCTGGTGCCCAGGTAGGCCTTCATGCGAGACTCTTCGCCTGTGGAGACACAGCAGACGCAGCCTTAGCAGCAGTGGAGCAGGAGACCACCACGTGGCCACATGTGCCCCCCAATGGAGCTCCCTACCTTGGTTGTTCTGGGCGTAGTACTTGCCAAAAGCGTCATCCTTGGGGATGTCGGGGTACAGGTAGTGGAGCGGGTTCTCTGGCACGTTCTCGGCCACCAGGATCTGGAAGTGGTGAATGACCTCGGAGAAGGGGATCTGGCTGAGCTCCTGCTTGGTGAACGGCTTCACCGAGCGCACGTTGGCCTTCCCTGGGTGGGCGAGGGAGGAAGAAGAGAAGAGTCAGAGTGGGTGAAGGGACACAGGCTGCGTGAGCTTTTGTTTAAGACAGAGGGTACCGTTGTCGAGGTGCTCCACCCAGGAGAAGGTGATGGCGCCATCTCTGCAGCTTTCACTGAACCTCAGCAGGAAGGTGCCAGCCAGCCTGCCCTTGAGCAGCGTCTTCTCTCTCTTCTTATTCACAAAGCCCATGATATACCTGCCGGGCAAAGGGTCTTGAGTCAAGCAGGCAATGCCACACGGGCACCTCACTGGCGCACTGCCACCCTCAGACTCACCCATCATTCCACAAGTCCTCCAGGTACGACTTGACCAGAGTCAGGATGCCATCAATCCAGGCCCAGAAGGAGAAATTGACGTCGGGCAGATTCTCCTAAAGGTGTAAAAACAAGCTGGTCAGGTACCCCCCGCGGGCAGTGCCATGTGGTTAAAAGCCCCCTTGACTTCTGCCCACCTTGGAAAACCGAGCCCAGGGAATGAGGCAATTGTCGTAGCTTGGCTGGCGACCTGCATGACAAAAGCAAAGCAGTCCGTGAGATGGGTCCAGGTATATATGTGCATGAGCTGCTGTACCCTTCCAGCCAGATACCCACCAAAGAGTTTGTGGGCAATCATTAGCTTCTGGTCTTCATTGAGCCCACGCTTGGTGTTGCCCTGGAACTGCCAGCTCAGCATGTCTGAGAACTGAGCCCACGTGGCCATCATGGGGCTCGAGAAGAAGGACAAGTTCTGGAAGAAGCAAAGACACAGCAAGTGAAGTGCAGCGCCAGGCAGCAGGGTGGGCACGGTGACAGGCAGGTGCTCACCTTGGGGTCCGAGCACAACGTGTTGAACCAGAGGATGGAGGCCCAGGCACTTTGTTGCTGGCTGGAGTTTGAAATGATCACCACGGGTAACGAGGAGGCCTGCGGGGCGAGGGGGGCATGTTACAAGGCTTAGTGCAACCAGCCACCTGCTGGGCACGAGGAGTGGGCAAAACTCACCTGGATATCCACCGAGAGGCCATGGAGATTGAAGTGTGTCTCAAAGCTGAGGATGTGCAGCTCCTCTGTTACACTTAGTGTGCCCTAAAATACACAGAGAGGTATGAATGGGCACCGACAGACTGGCAGCAATGCCCACGATGCATCAGTAAAGTCATCACTTACCTCACCACATCCTTTACCTCCACCACCCGCCTTCTGTTCTTTCAGGGTCTGTGGGACAGTAAGTGACAGAAAGGTGCATTTAGCATCAGGACAGGTTCAAGTGACAATGCCCTCAGTGCTCATCACATACCAAGTGCCGGAATTCGGCTACCATGCCACTACTGCTGGTCTCGCTCATGGTTAGCGCCTTGCTGCTTGTGCCCAGGATGTTAAATCTGCGGTACCTACAATAACGAGAACTTCAGCACCAGCTTACCCAAAGTGCCCACCCGACTGGCACAGGCCTCCCACGGAGTGACTGCTTACCCCTTCTCCTTGACAACGTCTCTGAGAAAGAGAAGAAAAGACAGAGCTGACCGTTAGCGGCAGTGACGGACTGGCCCCGCCCCAGACCCCTGAGGGTGACGCCCCCTACCTGTCAATCACCGCTGTCACCTTCATGATGTGGTTGAGCTCAGGAAACTTCACCAGGAGTCTAGAAGAGACGTGGCAGTTAGTGCCTCGGCTTGGGGGGTGGCGATCAGCTCGGGGGGTCGTGGTCACTCACCTGGTCTTCACTGAGAACTGGACGCTGGTCCGCAGCACCAGGGGACCTTTGCCTTGAGGCATGATGGGCTGCTTCTCCACAACGAAGGCGCTGTCAAGATGAAATAAACAGTTGGCACAGACGAGTCGAGAGCTGCCACGAAGCCCCGCTGGGCACAGCCATACCTCTTGAGCAGTGTGGTCAGCAGGTGGTCCACTTGCTTCTGTAGGTCAGGCTGCTCCACCTTGAAGGGGTCCCTTTCGTACGTCACCTTCCCGCACAGCTCCTCCAGCTTCTTCAGGAATCGGCGCAGGTGGAAGAGACACTCGGCCTCCACGGTGAACCTGGCAGAGGACACAGGAGGCCCTCAGTACCCACCACCCTCAGACTTGCCCGCCTCGTCCCCTTAGAGAGGTTGCCCTCACTCACCAGTTTTCCAGCATGTCCAAAGATACGTCCTCCGGGGCCCCGATGCAGGCCTTCTGCTGCCGGCGCGTCCAGTCCCTCAGCTCCTCGTTGACCAGGAAGTTCAGCAGGGCATCGCCTTCGGACAGCAGCCCCCGCATCCGCGCTAGGCAATGCTGGGAAAGGAGGGTCAGCAGAGGGTACAGTAAGGCATGGCCGAGGCATGGCGCCAGTTACCCATCCGCCCCAACCAGACCTCCATACCTTCCGTGAAGCATCCAGCTTGTTCAGAAGCTCCTGCAGGTACTTCATCCCATTGTTCCCCTGGTCTCCTGCAAAGGAGCGGGCATCATCAGCCACGGTACCCACGGCTGGGGGGCCTTGGGTGATGGGCTGGGCAACTCACCTTCTTGCAAGTGAATCTTGTACCTAAAATCAAACTCGTCCTGCTGCTCCTCCAGCAGCTTCACAGACTGGTCCATCTCCTGCCGAAAACAAACCAGCGTGAGACCAAGGTGTCGCCAGGCTGGCAGCTCAGATGGCAACATCGCTGCAAGAGCAGACCCACCTGCACGCGGCTCCTTAGGTCCACAAACTTGCGCTCCACGTTCCTCTGGTTGTCCAGCTCCATCTGACTCGGCTGCACCTGCAGCATCTGCACCTGCAGCGGGCAAGACATACAGTAGCAGCTCACAGCGTGGGCAGTGGGCACCTCACACCTGCCCGCCGCACCTCACCTTTTCAGCTAGCTGGGCCTCTTTGATGATCTCCTTCTCCTGAGCGAGAAGCATGCAGATGACCCGTGCCAATGAGCAGGGCTCTTCCTGGTACACGGCCTAAAAGAAGAGACACACGAGACCTGGCGTGATGCTCCCTGGGCACAGCGGTTGGCCCCGCCCTCAAACCCAAAGCCCCGCCCGCTCACCTGGAAATTCTGCTTGAACCTGCGGATGTTGCACTGCTGCAGGAAGCCACCCTCCGTCTGACTGAAGTAGCTGTACTGATTGTCCAGGTTCTCGAGCAGAATGTGGAAGAGGACGCTGGCAAGGGACACATCCTGGGTGGCCTTCTCCCTAAGTCAGGACCACAGAGAGCGGGCACACATGAGCGTGGGCACCTATGTCAGAGGGAGGGGCACCGGGGGGGCGTCAGGTAGCCGACCTTTGGAGTGTCTTGGTGACCTGGTTGCCAATCCAGGGACACACAAAGGTACGGAGGGACAATAATTAGTGAACAGCTGACCACGAGGAGTGGGAGTCTACATGTGGGTGGGCCGCCCTCATGACTGCAGTGCAGTCTGTCTTTGTCAGAGGGGTGGTCCCCATGTAGCCGTGTCCGTAACGGCGAGCTGATGGGCTCCACATGTGGGCCGCCAGATCACACCGTCCCCCAGGTGCAGAGTTGGAGGGAAGTCCGTTTTTGTGGGCCAGTCTTCCTGGCGTGTGTGCATGTGGGGGGAGTCGGCACGCGGTGGGCCGCCAGACCACGTCTCTGAGTTATGGGCTGGAATGCAGTCGTGTGGGTCATTGGTACCAGATGGCTGATCATGATGGGGCAATTGGAGCTGCCCTGGCCCAGTCGGCATCTACGGGAGGACCACCAGGTGACACCTCTCAGTTATGTCCTTGTCCACATGTGGCCTTAGCAGGCCAACAGTAACAGCCATTTGGCTGTAGCATGTGTGTGTGTGTGTGTGTGTGTGTTGGCATCTGTGCAACTATGGGTGGGCTGCCAGCTCTCAGCTATGGGACCACCTGCTGAGGCCCGTCTGTGTGGAGGCTCAATTTTGCAAGCTGCCAACTACATACCAGTCTTGGCTTTCGATCCAGTGGGACAGGTAGTACCGGACATCCATGGGGAATTCCTCGCTGGAGTAGAGCTCATCCACCTTCTGCAGGTAGAGTGTGTCCAGGTGCACCACACATTCCCACTGTGCCATGCTATGAGAGAAAGAGAGAGAGAGAGTCAAGATGACACTGGGGGCATGTGGCAGTAAGTAGAGGGCAGCAGGCCTAAGGGACTCGTACTCGGCAGCCTGCACTGACCCGACCCCCCGGGGGGGGGGGGGGGGGGGGCGCCACGAGGTCGGCCTGTGTGTGCCGGCGGGCTCCTGGTCTGCTTCACGAACATGATAGAAGGGGATGGCGTTCACCCCTTGTGACCACCAGAGGGCAGCCTTCAGTCCCATTGTGGCTGTCATACTGGCAATTAAAGACAGAAAGGCAGTGAAGGCTGCCCTCTGGTGGTCACTCCTGTTTATGTGACATGTAGAAGAAATGTGAGGAGAAAACCTTAATGCTCCCGTCCAAAGGCAGATGGTGGTATCAAGATGCAGCCCACCACTCTCCACAGATGGGCAGCCCACCCCCCACCAAACACACACACGCAAACAAAAGGATAAAAACCTTCTGCCGCACTGCCTGCCTGAATTTGGAGTCCTCAAGGTTGACGCTCCTGCCTTGGTGACCCCCCCCCCGCTTTTCTGGTATTTTTGTCCACAGCTTTCATTCTTTCACCGTCTAGAAACTGAAATTCTGTTACAACAAAAGGACGCAGAGGTTTGCCAACTGGCAGAATCCCAAGCACACATTCTAAACGGCAGACTTTTTAAAACCTTGAACTGTTTCATACTGGAGTGGCCGACTGAGGGGCACCTTGCTGAGCCCCCTCTAAATTGGAACCTGATGGAATTCCGTCGTGAGGGTCAGACAAAGTGCCAGCAGCACCCGTCCCTGCCCTGCCTGCTCTGCTCTCTTTATTGAGGCGCCCTTTCCAGAACCCCACGAGGGTGTTGCCTGTAAGGATGTCACAATATTTTAATTTACTGAAGGAACAGCACAGGGAGTTTCAGCCTGTTGCAATGCCATAGCTTGTCACTAGAGGGCACTGTCTTGGTTTGTTAGCTCTAAATATCATGACATGTACTCAAGCCTGGTGGTCGTGATGCACCCCTGCTTGGCTCGATTTGAGGGGCCCCATTGTGTTATTGTGCCACTCTCTGTCCTGAGCTGAGATGATTTCTGCCTGAAGACCCCCTCCTATAATGTTGACAATTTATTAGGTCGACTGTGAACAGACAGGTGTTGCCTGCTGGAGTTCAGCGGGGGTCCAAAGCGGGTTTTTGAAGGTTGCTCTGCAGCTCACGTGTTTGTCTTTGTGCTTCTTAACGCTGATAGGACCCTGAAGAACTCCTCCGAGTCCACCTGCACACTCCACCCCCTTTGGGGTGGTCCTTGGCCTTGACCAATAAACACTGAGTCCTCCGTCAACATCCCCACCAGTCCTTCTTACACGTGTACTGGCATCTTAAAGAAGTAGGGCTACTACTACCACTAATTAAAGTGTAAAATACAACTAATACTAACAAAATGATTATTATTAACAAAATACTAAGTACTACTACTCATAAAAGTGAAAACAATAACTATTAACAGTAGTAATAATAATAATAATAATAAATACTTACTACTACTATTATTATTATTAGAGAAAATACTACTACTATAATAATATTATAATTATATTAAAATAAAAATAATAGTATACACAATTATTACTACTAATATACAAATAATAATAATAAATACTATTACTACTATACTACTACTAATAAACTACTACTACTACTGATAATTATAGTGTAAAATACCACAATACTAATAAAATTATTATTATTAACAAAATAAAAATAATAATAAATTACAAGTACTACTACTAATAAAAGTGAATACAATAACTATTAACAGTAGTAGTAATAATAATAAAAAATACTACTACTAATATAAATAATAATAAATACCATTACTACTATAACACTACTAATAAGCTACTACTGCTAATTATAGTGTTAAATACAATACTAATAAAATTATTATTATAATATTATTAACAAAATAATGATAAATTACAACAAGTGCTACTACTAATAAAAGTGAATAAAAAACAACTAGTAATAGTAGTACTACTAATAATAATAATAGAAAATACTACTATTATTATAATATATTATAATTATAATATTAAATTAATAAAAATAATGAGATATATATATGTACTACTAATAATAAATTACAACAAGTACTACTACTAATAAAAGTGAATAAAATACAGCTAGTAAAAGTAGTACTACTATTATTGTTACAGTAAATACTACTAGTATAATTATAATATTAAAATAATAAAAATGATATATACAACTACTACTACTAATATAAATAATAACAATAATAGTATAAAATACCATTACTACTATAACACTACTAATAAACTACTAACACTGCTAGTGATATGTAATACATAACTACCACTAATAACAACTATGATGATGACGATGATGATGACGACTACTAATCAAATGTAAAGCACAGCCTCCAGCCCCACTGCTACTTAACAAACGTACCTAACGCAGTCAATGTCCGGTCCAAATGAAGCTGAATATTTTGCTACTCGTAATAAATGACGGTGTGACTGTCACCTCCACTAAACTTCATGCTGTCCTCCCAATGACGGCAGACACCAAGAAGCCATCAGCTCGGTGATCAGTGATGTTTGCTGCCATTAAAGTGCACCACCAGTTGGAGTTCACCAGAGTTCTCTCTGGAGGTCCCATTTGCTTCAGTTCAGCCAATCACTGAGTGGTAAGCCGGAGAGCCGCCTGTGTGCGCTGGTGAGTGACATTTACAAACGCATCCTCGGTGCGCTTCATATGCTGGCGCACGTTGGTGGCCTTTAATGACGGGTGGAGGTCCTGACGTCTGCATGGCGTTAATAAGTAACCCTCTGCCATGTGTCAGCTGGGCGCTGTAACCTCAGATATGCAGTCTGTTAAACGCTCAACATCAAAACTGTTTCACGTAAGGCTACTCCACTAGTCCGGTGTGATGCGACGTTAGCGGCTGTGCTGGAAGTTGGAAAAATTTTGATTTTGAGCATCAGCTGCTTCTTCAGGCTTTCATTTTTTTTTTTCTGCACTCCTGACTGGCGTTGACGTGAAGCCATCTCTCTCTCTCCGCTCTCTCTCTCTCTCTCTGCTCGTTAAAGGACAACGATCACAACAAGTGACTGTAAGTGAAATTAATTGGACGACTCATGAAACGGCAGCAAACCCTGACAGAGTCCATCTGCGGACCTCCAGAGCTCTGCTCCACTGAGGAGGTTGTCACTTTGCATTATACAGCCGGTGACGCTGTGGTTAAGGACTTTGGGAGGAGTTAACTGACTCGAGTCACATGAACCTGCAATCCCATTGGCTGTCCTAACCCCGTTAAATCTTTCATTACGTGGGTGATGTTTGTATAGGGTCGGGGGGCTCTGGGCACAAGTGGTACAACGTTATGGGGCCAAAAAGCAAACCTTGCACAGTCACCTGAAAGCAGCATGACACCCCTTGCCCTGCCCTGTCACATCACATAGCGCCAGGTGACCTGCACTTTATACGGACACTCAGACCAAAGACGTGAGATTCGATTTTTCTGAAAACTCCTTAAAGACTAAAGATCAGCCCCCTACAGACTTGTGCTGCATTAGATACACAAAGCCTGTGATGTTTTCGAACAATAATATTATAAAATATTAGCAAAGGACACATTATTATTATCATTATTTTTTTTTCCCTTTTAAACTTTGAACAAAGTCATGACTAGCTGGGCCTCGTGTTACTTTTCCAGCCATTTTGGTTTTCTACTCCTCTACATCTGTTTGCGTTTCCACTGTTTGCATCATCTGCCAGCCGGTAAGTCAGGTGCCCACCATGTGTCCATTTGACAAAAAAAAAAAAAGTCAGGTGCCCACCATGTCTCCATTTGACGGTTTTATATTAGGAAAGGGTGTAAGAAAATATTATAGAAATAAAAAATGAAAAAGAGGAAAGACAAAGCTTCTGATTCACAGCAGAGCACATCCAGACATCAGTTACACACACGCTGCCCATTGTTTTATGATTTGTATCACATCACGGGTTTGCATATCTGTTCAGTTTCTCACCTCTGATGGTCTTCATATTAAATGTTAAGTATTTAGCATCCTGTGAGACGACTCCAGCTGCAGACCCCCACGACTCAGGAGCTCCACTGGACGGCCAGTTGCATTGCAGGTTTTCGTAAAAAGCACCAAGAAGGGCAAAAGACGGCACAAGAACTGCAAAGCGCGTCTACAATGACCCGCCAGGAGCCGTGGGAGACCCTCAGGATATACAGACTGGCAGGTGGGACCACCCACAATACAACGCAGGGTGTAACGCTGTTGGAAAGCTGAACTTTTATAGGATACTACACACGACTTGTAATTATTTAATTTGGATACTTTTAGTTTAGAATTACATCGATGACAACTCTTAAACTTGTGGGCAGGTACAAAGAAGCTCATTAGAATAGCTCATTAATATTCATGATGTCATTTAATGAGACATTTGTTCCATTTGGGATGAGATACAATCCTGAGGCGTAAGCAAAAAAGAAGACTTTAACAGGACTTCTAGGAAAATACAGTGCATCCGGAAAGTATTCACAGCGCATCACTTTTTCCACATTTTGTTATGTTACAGCCTTATTCCAAAATGGATTAAATTCATTTTTTTCCTCAGAATTCTACACACAACACCCCATAATGACAACGTGAAAAAAGTTTACTTGAGGTTTTGGCAAATTTATTAAAAATAAAAAAATTGAGAAATCCCATGTACATAAGTATTCACAGCCTTTGCCATGAAGCTCCAAATTGAGCTCAGGTGCATCCTGTTTCCCCTGATCATCCTTGAGATGTTTCTGCAGCTTCATTGGAGTCCACCTGTGGTAAATTCAGTTGATGTGACATGATTTGGAAAGGCACACACCTGTCTATAGAAGGTCCCACAGTTGACAGTTCATGTCAGAGCACAAACCAAGCATGAAGTCAAAGGAATTGTCTGTGGACCTCCGAGACAGGATTGTCTCAAGGCACAAATCTGGGGAAGGTTACAGAAAGATTTCTGCTGCTTTGAAGGTCCCAATGAGCACAGTGGCCTCCATCATCCGTAAGTGGAAGAAGTTCAAAACCACCAGGACTCTTCCTAGAGCTGGCCGGCCATCTAAACTGAGCGATCAGGGGAGAAGGGCCTTAGTCAGGGAGGTGACCAAGAACCTGATGATCACTCTGTCAGAGCTCCAGAGGTCTCCTGTGGAGAGAGGAGAACCTTCCAGAAGGACAACCATCTCTGCAGCAATCCACCAATCAGGCCTGTATGGTAGAGTGGCCAGATGGAAGCCACTCCTTAGTAAAAGGCACATGGCAGCCCGCCTGGAGTTTGCCAAAAGGCACCTGAAGGACTCTCAGACCATGAGAAACAAAATTCTCTGGTCTGATGAGACAAAGATTGAACTCTTTGGTGTGAATGCCAGGCGTCACGTTTGGAGGAAACCAGGCACCGCTCATCACCAGTCCAATACCATTCCTACAGTGAAGCATGGTGGTGGCAGCATCAGGAACTGGGAGACTAGTCAGGATAAAGGGAAAGATGACTGCAGCAATGTACAGAGACATCCTGGATGAAAACCTGCTCCAGAGCGCTCTTGACCTCAGACTGGGG
>JANRMT010062791.1:178217292-178245764 GCA_026402145.1 Polypterus bichir lapradei | reverse complement strand
TCATGCTGTGGGGATGTTTTTCAGTGGCAGGAACTGGGAGACTAGTCAGGATAAAGGGAAAGATGACTGCAGCAATGTACAGAGACATCCTGGATGAAAACCTGCTCCAGAGCGCTCTTGACCTCAGACTGGGGCGACGGTTCATCTTTCAGCAGGACAACGACCCTAAGCACACAGCCAAGATATCAAAGGAGTGGCTTCAGGACAACTCTGTGAATGTCCTTGAGTGGCCCAGCCAGAGCCCAGACTTGAATCCGATTGAACATCTCTGGAGAGATCTTAAAATGGCTGTGCACCGACGCTTCCCATCCAACCTGATGGAGCTTGAGAGGTGCTGCAAAGAGGAATGGGCGGAACTGGCAAATGATAGGTGTGCCAAGCTTGTGGCATCATATTCAAAAAGACTTGAGGCTGGAATTGCTGCCAAAGGTGCATCGACAAAGTATTGAGCAAAGGCTGTGAATACTTATGTATGTGTGATTTCTCAGTTTTTTTATTTTTAAAAAATTTGCAAAAACCTCAAGTAAACTTTTTTTCACGTTGTCATTATGGGGTGTTGTGTGTAGAATTCTGAGGAAAAAAATGAATTTAATCCATTTTGGAATAAGGCTGTAACATAACAAAATGTGGAAAAAGTGATGCGCTGGGAATACTTTCCGGATGCACTGTAAGTGGTGATGCCCGGGTGCGTTCAGCCACCCTAACCCCAACACAGACAGGCAGGGCCCACTTCCCAGCAATATACACCAGACAGGACAGAAAATTGGGGGGATTTGGGGTTGGATTAGGCTGCTGTTTATGTCAGATGAAATTTAAATCTCTTCAGCTGCACAATGAGCCCCATCTTAGTGAGTACGTCTGGAAAGCATCAGGGGAAAGAGGCCTTATAATAGGAGCGTGTTACAGACCACCCAATGCAGAAGGTAATTTAATTTACTAATATTAAAAAGGCGAGTTTAGATGGGGATATTATAATCACATGGGGTGCGCACTTTAACTACCAGAATATTAACAGGGATAACCATGGAAATAGCGGAGCACAAGAGTAGGAGATTTTAGACATAATTCAGGATGAAGCCGGTCTGGATTTCGTATTTTGTAATAATCAGGATAGAATTGAGGGTGTGGAGGCGATTGGACCGTGGGGGTCACGTGACCCATAATATCATACAATTCTCAGAGTGTGGGTGCAAAGACTAAAATTGTTAAGTTGAACTTCGGTAGGGCAAATTTTGAGCAAAGGCGGCAAACTCTAAAGAGGACAGAATGGGGTGACTGGCAGGTGGGACCACCCACAATACAACGCCGGGTGTAACGCTGTTGGAAAGCTGCACTTTTTACAGGATAATAAACACGACTCGTAATTATTTAATTTGGATGCTTTTAGTTTAGAATTACATCGATGACGACTCTTAAACTTGTGGGCAGGTACAAAGGAGCTCATTAGAATAGCTCATTAATATTCATGATGTCATTTAACAAGACATTTGTTCCATTTGGGATGAGGTACAATCCTGAGGTGTAAGCAAAAAAGAAGACTTTAACAGGACTTCTAGGAAAATAAGTGGTGATGCCCGGGTGCGTACAGCCACCCTAAACCCCGACACCGACAGGCAGCTGCCACATCCCAGGAATATACACTAGACAGGACAGAAAAGGGGGGGATCCATAATATCACACAATTCTCAGAGTGCGGGTGCAAAGACTAAAATTGTTAAGTTGAACTTCGGTAGGGCAAATTTTGAGCAGATGCGGCAAACTCTAAAGAGGACAGACTGGATACGGCTTTGTGATGCGGGACAGGTACCTGCCTACGTTTGGAATTAATAGGGAAATTTAAAAACTCCGCAGTGGGTTCATAAAGAGCAACGGGGGAAAAAAAACAGACAAATAAGAGGTATAAGACTAATAGCTACGATGTGAATGGTAGGGTGTATGAGAACAGGAGGGCAACCATTAAGAAGGATATCAGGGAGAGGAATATGGCAGATAAGGGGAAAGGCGACCCCAAGAGATGAATTCAGTGTTTAACCCGTGCTAACAACCCGTTACTTTAACGTGGCTTTCTCGCAGCTTTATTTTAGTGTAACCCTGATATTCTTTACATGTACTGAATGATCATTTTCATCAGGGGTCCACACTCCGTACTAAGCCCTACTTTCCCTTTCTGGTTTTCTATGGTGGTGATCTGCGCCCTCACCACCTGATCAGGGCACTGTGCAGTCCCTCCATTGATCGTCATCATCTAATTCTTCCATGTTGTTGTGGGGTACAAGATCTGTACATTTTGGTTTATATTTCCATTATATTTTGTTCAAGACAAAACAACAGATGAACTACATTCAGGACAAAATCAAAGCAGGTCTTCTTCCCAGTTTATACCTCACTTTTAAAACTGCTGTTCCAACAAAAAAAGGAAGACATGCTGGTGGCTCAGGCTATCAATTAGTTTATAAGCTGAGAAAGGATGGACATTAATAATTTTACAGCCTGAGAAAGGAAGACATAGCGACACCTCAGAGAACATAAAAACTGTATTCATTCTTCATAGTGACAGCCAGCCAATCAGAATATCTAAAAATCATATCTTGCAAAACCCCTCAGTACAATTTTAGAATAAATATGCCTCATCTGAGGAGCGATATAGTAAGTGAGTAAGGAAGGAGAGAGGAAGAAGAACGGATAAAAACGTCACTGGTCGTCAGAAAAGCATCCTGAACAACTACAAGTGCGAGATCACAAGCTGCCTGCGACATTCATCCTCGTCATCTCTATTTTTTCTAAAGACTATATATTGTGGCAGATGGCTGGGGACCCTAGTCAGCTGGGACGGTCCATGAAAGGGACAATACCTTCCCTGGGCAACGAGAGGGCAGTCGCCCTGGTCTGCTTGGGGGCCACTGGAACAGAGCTGGGAAGCTCATCTCTGTTGGGGCCTGTGGCCACCATCAGGGGCGCCCGGACGATTAGGGAACCCTGGAGGGCAGCACTTCTGCCACACTTGGGGGTGCTGCCGGAAGTAATTGTCACCCAACACACATTTATTTACAAGAATATATACAAGTATAAGACACACAACCCAGTGCCGCAGCACCAATCACCCCAAAGTCCAGGCCCTTTCACAATGCCTTTTCTCTTTGTCTCTGACCGCCTCCTTTCCTCCTCCAAGACCTTGTCTCTTTTATGACCACTGGTATGTGCTCCAGGTGCCTCCCGAATAGCTTCCGCCGGCACTCCCCAGTGTGGCGGAAGTACCGGCTGCGCACCCAGAAACATTCCGGGAGTCCCTGATCCTCTTTCCCTCAGCACTTCCAGGTGTGGTGGAAGTGCTGAGGTCCAGGGCTCCATAGGCATTGGGGTGCCCCCTAGCGGTGCCCATAGCCACCAGGGCGGTCGCCCCCCCCACGTGGTCTGGGGGAGGCGTAAGTCGTCCTCCGGGGCATCCCAGCTTGGTCGCCCCCCCCAGCCACCTGTGACACTAATATATATATATAACTCCAGACTTTTCTATCAGTCCTATTTTCTATTATTCTTTGTTCCACTGGTATTGTTATTATTATTCCTGTAATAAATACCACACTGCTTTTAACTTTCTATGCTTTGTCTTAATGTGATTGAAGTAATAAGGTAGATTTTTTTTAAGCACCTGGTGCAGCCAGAGGTTTGCCATGCACTGTGTGCTGCGAGGTTTATTAAGGCTGAGGGTGAGAGCTCCACCCAATAGTAGGGAACAGGACGTCAAGTAAGGCATTCTTGGCTGATAAATGGCCCATAGTCAAGGATGCTGAGCCTTTGTATATTTGTATATATTCTTGGAGACTAAAAGTAATATTTAGGTGTGAGATATCATTAAAACATCGTTATGTTGTTCGTGCCGATAATAAGTAAGTCTCTTGAAGTGCTGTCAGAGTGACAGGCTGTGTTATTCCTAAAGCACTTGTGCGGTTTAAAGTGCTAGAGGTTAACCGGCTGTGTGTGTGTCATTCATGGGGCACTGTTGTAGTGAGGGTCTGTGTGTGTGCATATAGCTGTGTATGTGTGTGTACATCTTAAAGTGCGACAGTAGACCAACCCGATAAACTTGACGAGTACACTTACCCTTAAAGAAATCAGGTAAAGGGTAAGTAGAGGGAACTACTACGATAATACACACGTGAAGCCTGTAAACCATGAGGACTGATTGAGATCACCCATGTTAGGGGGGCTGGGTGGTCTTGCGGCCTTGGAACCCCTCTGGAGTTTTTTTTTTTCTGTCCTCCTGGCCATTGGACTTCACTTTATTCTTTGTTACTTAGCATTGCCTAATCTTATTTTCATATTTTTCTTTCTTCATCTTGTGAAGCTCTTTGAGCTGCACCACCTGCATGAAAATGTGTGACAGAAATACATGGAGTTGTTGTTGTAGTAAAAGAATAGTCAAGGAGGAGGTGTAGTGTATCAGGAATAGTGTAAGAGCCATTTGCTAGTTATTTAAGGTATATAAAACCTGGGGGGGGGGCTTTGACCCCTGCTTGATTCGCTCAAACAACCCCCCCGGCTTGCGCTATGTGCATCAGCTCATCAGTATACTGGGTGAGACGAGGTAAAGACGGCCCACTCCCGCTATGTAGTTTGATCAGAGCAGAAGCATCTTGGTTTTCTGTTACTTGATTGCAAATGGTGGTTAGAAGAGTCCCTGGGACCTGGTAGATTTAAATGATCAATCGATATCTCACAGTTGATTGGCACAAAACAGAAAACCGTTTCCATCCACAGAGTGCTGCATGGTCAGAGCCACGGCTAAGTGGACGTTTTTTGTTTGATAGTGGCAGTTCATTCTGTTGTGAATCTGGAACTACAAATCAAGAAAAACGGCTGGGGCCTTCAAAAAGACTCTCATAAAAACAGGGAACATAAAGATGGAAACGGCACATGAATACAGTACAGGCCAAAAGTTTGGACTCACCTCCTCATTCAATGTGTTTTCTTTATTTTCAAGACTGAAGGCATCAAAACTATGAATGAACACATGTGGAGTTATGTACTTAACAAAAAAAGGTGAAATAACTGAAAACATGTTTTATATTCTAGTTTCTTCCAAATAGCCACCCTTTGCTCTGATTACTGCTTTGCACACTCTTGGCATTCTCTCAATGAGCTTCAACAGGTAGTCACCTGAAATGGTTTCACTTCACAGGTGTGCCTTATCAGGGTTATTTAGTGGAATTTCTTGCTTTATCAATGGGGTTGGGACCAGCAGTTGTGTTGTGCAGAAGTCAGGTTAGTTGGACGCTCATTTATTTTTCAACAGGACAATGACCCCAAACACACCTCCAGGCTGTGTAAGGGCTATTTGACCAAGAAGGAGAGTGATGGAGTGCTGTAAATGGTCATGAAAATAAAGAAAACACATTGAATGAGGAGGTGTGGCCAAACGTTTGGCCTGTACTGTATATCTCTCTCTCTCTCTCTCTATATATATATATATCTATATCTATATATATATATATATATATATATATATATATATACAGTATATATATATACAGTGATCCCTCACTATATCGCGCTCCGACTTTTGTGGCTTCACTCTATCGCGGATTTTAAATGTAAGCATATCTAAATATATATCATGGATTTTTCGCTGGTTCGCAGATTTCTGCGAACAATGGGTCTTTTAATTTATGGTACATGCTTCCTCAGTTTGTTTGCCCAGTTGATTTTATACAAGGGACGCTATTGGCGGATGGCTTAGAAGCTACCCAATCAGAGCATGTATTACGTATTAACTAAAACTCCTCAATGATATAAGATATGCTTCCCGCGCGGTGCTTGCTTGATTGTTTGCTTTTCTCTGTCTCTCTCACTCTCTCTGCGCCTGACAGAGGGGGTGTGAGCAGAGGGGCTGTTTGCACAGAGGCTGTTTGCCAAGAGGATACGGATGCTCCTCTAAAAAATGCCGCTTTATCGCGGTGCTTCGGCATACTTAAAAGCCCAAAAGCACGTATTGATTTTTTGATTGTTTGCTTTTCTCTCTCTCTCTCTGACATTCTCTGCTCCTGACACGCATTCTTTGAAGAGAAGATATGTTTGCATTCTTTTAATTGTGAGAAAGAACTGCCATCTCAGTCTTGTCATGGAGCACAGTTTAAACTTTTGACTAAAAGGTGTTATTTCATGTCTAGAGGGCTCTAATAATGTTAACAGTGTGGGAGAGTTTATAAGGGCTTAAAATATATAAAAATAACCATACAAACATACTTCGCAGATTTTCATCTATCGCGGGGGGTTCTGGAACACAACCCCCGCGATCGAGGAGGGATTACTCTATCTATATATATCTATATATATATAGTGGCACACAGCTGGGGGTTGTATCCAGCCGGGATGCCCAGGAGGACTGGAGGAGGGCTTGTGCCTCCTCCAGACTAAAAGGGGGCGACCGCCCTGGAGGCTTTGGGGACCAATGGTACAGAGCTTTGAAGCTCAGCCCTGTAGGGGCCCATGGTCACCGCCAGGGGGCACCCCGATGCCTATGGAACCCTGGACCTCAGCACTTCCGCCACACTGGGGAGTGCCGGTGGAAGATTGCCAGGAGGCACCTGGAGCACATCCAGGTGGTCATAAAAGGGGCCACCTCCCTCCATATGATGGCTGGAGTCGGGTGGAAGAGGACGGAGCTTGGAGGAGTGGAGGCGAACCAGAAGAGAGAAGAGGCATTGTGTAAGGGCCTGGACTTTGGGGTGATTGGTGCTGTGGCACTGGGTTGTGTTTGTCACTGTTGTAAATATTAGTGTAAATAAATGTTTGTGTTGCTATAAGATCATGTCTACCTGTCTGTGTCCGGGCTGTTCCCCACAATATCTATATATACCGTACTTACTCATGTACCATGCACTCTCGTGTAGGACGTGCACCCTAATTTTTACAAAGAAAACTGCTAAAATAGTTTTTTCCCCGTGTACGACGCGCATTGTGATTGTATAGGAAGCATTTAGAGAGAGAGAGCGCAATCGAGTGAGAGAGCGAGCGAGCCCAAGCAGAAGAAGTAAACATTACAGAATTATATTTCCTTGTGTATGACACGCACCTGATTTTATAATGCTAATTTTCGGGAAAAAATGTGCGCGTGGTACAGGCGTAAATACAGTATACATAAAGGGTGGCACATGAAACACCTAACCGTCTCCGACTGGCTGGCTCGAGATATTATACAGGCAGGTGCTGTCGTGACATGGATGGAGCAACATGTCACACTTCTTGCGAGTCACTTTCTCGAATTCACAACGTCTTCACAGAGGAACAAACTGTCAACAAAGGTTTGTGGCCACCAAGATCACCGGACCACTTGTGACTTTTACCTGTGAAGCAAACTGAAGGGAAAAATGTATGTCAATAATCCAAAGACATTAGAGGAACTGAAGGGCAATATTCGGAGTGAAATTGGAAAAATTGAAGCGGCTGAGCTGCGTTGCGTCTATGACAATATGGTGCGGTGTGCAGAAAAGTCTGCGGTGGGTTGGCACCCTGCCTTGTGCCCTGTGTTGGCTGGGATTGGCTCCAGCAGACCCCCGTGACCCTGTGTTTGGATTCAGTGGGTTGGAAAATGGATGGATGGATGGATGGAAATGATTTCCAGCACCTCCTTTAACCAGTAAGTACAGATTTTTGCATTGCATATCTTTCATTTCGTGTACGGGCTAAGAAACGTATGTCGACATTGGAGTCGGAGATGGTTTGGTTTTTCATTCACCACCCTGTGTGTTTGTATATATATACTGTATATATATATATATATATATATATATTGTCACGCATGAGTGCATGGGGAGCAGCTTAACGACCCGACGCGCATCGCGACAAGTCGTGCCGAGGGACAAAGGCAGAATACTAACCTCTCTCTCTCTCTCTCTTTCTCCGCCATAATCCATCCCTGACAAACAGAACACCAACACTTCTGGGTTCCTGTCTCTCCTCTGGTCCCCCATTGATGACGTCCACTACCCATCCACCACCGCACCTTCCCAGCATTCCACGTCCCTAATTTCCAGTCAGCCTCTTTAAAATGTCCTTCCACCCATCCATGCTTGTCTTATGTTTTTCTTTTGGAAAAGTTTGACCGAGCATTTGTTACAGTATATGGGGCCAAAAAACCCAAACCTTGATGTTTTGTGCTTGTCTTATTTACTATATATACAGTATATATATATATATATATATATATATATATTATATTATATACACACACACACACACATACATTCACACATCTTCTTATATATTACGCTACCGTGGCTGTCTGTCTGTCCAGGATTTTAAATCACTTGTAGCTCACAAACCGTTTGAACGATTGACCTGAAATTTGATACACGTGTACTACGTGACGTCTACTATCCGCTTTTAGGGTGATGATTGACCTCCATGGTTATTCCTCTTTTATTTTTATTTTATTGTAGAATTAACTCTCAGCAGCAGCCAGCAGTGCGTTACATGCGTATGGGTGCCATTCTCATTCCCTACCACCTTCGTCATCAATTCTCCTACCTCTTCATATCTTTAATCATTCTTGAGACAGATTGAAGACTTAAGTGCCAGCCTTAGTGAAAAATGAAAGAAAACATACTAATTAATTATAACACAAACACTGACAATCAGTTTGAACGCGAAAAGATGCCGACAAAAGAAGAGAAGAAGCAGGCAGCTAGGGTGGAGATATGAAGAGCTGCTCAGCAAGCACATCAACCTCTGAGCAAACGAATGGTAAACAGAGACAGAGAAAGAAAGAGGATGAGAACTAGGAAGGCTCAAGTCAAGTGGATTCACTGCCGTTACTGGTATATAAATATATAAACTGCTCAAAACAATTAAAGGCACACTTTGAAAACACATCAGAAGCTCTCTCTACTGCTATGGACTGATATCGTGATGTGTGAGGAACAAAAGGATGGAAATGAAAATGATCAACTGACAGAGGGACATCCCGAAAATCAAAGGGAAGAAATGATGGGGCGTGCAGGTGAGTCCATTTGGCCAAAATGTCATTGCAGCAACTCCAACTTGTACTCAGTAGTTTGTATGAACCCCCCCCACCTTTGGCTGACAATGTCCTAATGAGATGACGGATGGTGTCCTGGGGGATCTCCTCCCAGATCTGGACCAGGACATCACTGAGCTCCTGGGCAGTCTAAGGCGTTCGATGGACCCAAACATGATGTCCAACCCAAAGGTGTTCTATTGGATTGAGGTCAGGCGAGTGAGGGGGGGCGGGGGGGTAGTCAGTGGTATCAATTCCTTTATCCTCTCAGCACATGAGGCCAGCCGGGCATTGTGATGCACCAGGAGGAACCAGCATAGGGTCTGACAATGGGTCCAAGGATTTCATCCCGATGCCTAATGGCAGTCAAGGTGCCCACCGTTGTCTAGCCTGTAGAGGTCTGTGTGTCCCTCCATGGATATGCCTCCCCAGACTGACCATCACTGACCCCCACCAAACCGGTCATGATGAACGACGTGACAGGCAGCATGACATTCTCCACAGCTTCTCCAGACCCTCTCATGTCTGTCACATGTGCTCAGGGTGAACCTGCTCTCATCTGTGAAAAGCACAGGGCGCCAATTCTGGTATTCTATGGCCAATGCCAATCGAGCACCACGGTGCCCACTAGAGGACATTGTCGGGCCCTTAGGTCACCCTCATGAAGTTGGTTTCTGAGTGTTTGGTCAGAGACATTCACACCAGTGGCCTGCCTGCTGGAGGTCATTTTGTAGGCTCTGCCAGTGCTCATCCTGTTCCTCCTTGACCAAAGGAGAAGGTACTGGTGGGTCCTGCTGATGGGTTAAGGACCTTCTACAAGGGGCCCTGTCCAGTTCTCCCAGAGGAGCTGCCTGTCTGTCTCCTGGAATCTCCTCCATGCCCTTGAGACTGTGCCGGGAGACAAAGCAAACCTTCTGGCAATGCCACATAGTATTGATGTGCCATCCTACCTGTGCCACCTCATTGGGGTCCAGGTATGGCCTCATGCTACCAGTAGTGCCACTGACCGTAGCCAAATGCAAAATGAGTGAAAATACGGATGAGGATGGAAAAATGTCAGTGGCCTCCCTCCACCTGTTAACCCAATCATTCCTGTTTTTGGGGGTCATCTCATTGTTGCCCCCCCTCTAGTGCACCAACAGAGCTGAAAGTGATGAACAAGCCCCTCTACTACTTAACTGACCAGATCAATAGCCCTCAAGTGTCACTGACTTGATGCGATACTCAGATTATAAAGGGCTCCTTTCATTTTCTTGAATATACTTTATTAACCCCCCCCCCCCTTAAGGGGGAAATTGTCCCTTTGCATGACCTTTCCGGGGTCAGAGTGCAGGGTCAGGAGCAATTTCCCGTCTAAGGGCCTTTCTCAAGGGCCCAACGGAGTCGGACCCCTTCTGACGAACCCCCCCCCCGTATGAAACACAAGTGTGTCCCACCAGAGTCCAAAACTCACTGCACAGGCGCCCAGCCAGTTTCAGAGGTCACTTTAAATAATCCATGACAGAGCTGCGGCACAGAGACGACTGACAGCAGGGGCCGAGTGATGAACATTAGAACATTCTAGACTAGGACAGGCCATTCAGCGCACCAAAGCTCGCCAGTCCTCTCCACTTCCTTCTTCTAAACTAACATCAAGTCGAGTTTTGAAAGTCCCTGAAGTCCTCCTGTCCATCACACTACTTGGTCGCTCATTCCAAGTGTCTGTCGTTCTTTGTGTGAAGAAAAACTTCCTAACGTTTGTGGCCATCGGGAAGGCCAGGTGACATTTCTGGACAGGTCCAGCTGCTGTGCCCACCCTTTTAAATGCTCACCCACCAGATACGGCCCCCTTGCCCAAGTGGTATAACCCCACTTTGTGTGCAGATATCCATTGTAGGGGAGATGGGGAGGTTAGTGACCCCCCCCCCCCCATCCTAAATGGTACAACCCCGTGGCGGTGGATTATTTCAAGTTAATTTTCTTCACATGTTCAGAGTATTTAACTTTAGTACAATGGACACCAAAAGGTAGAAGAAAAAAGGGAGCTGCTGCTGAGCAAGTAAGGGTCACGTGCCAAAAATTAAAAAAAAGGGCATAATGTACGAAAATATGAGCTTTAATAAGAGCGGGAGCGACAAGGTGTCATCTGTTCACCGTACGACATGCCATTCAGTGGCACAGGGTGACAGCAAATGGGACTGGCCTCACGGTCCGCCATTTTAGCTAAAACTCACCGAGTGTCAAGCGTCATTAGCACCCCGTGTCCAGCTCTAAGGGGTCTCGGGTGGCCGTCTCAGCCACTCCCAAACCCAGGAGTCACGTCCTCAAACTACAGTGGTGCTTGAAAGTTTGTGAAGCCTTTAGAATTTTCTATATTTCTGCATAAATGTGACCTAAAACATCATCAGATTTTCACTCAAGTCCTAAAAGTAGATAAAGAGAAACCAGTTAAACAAATGAGACAAAAATATTATACGTGGTCATTTATTTATTGAGGAAAATGATTGAATATTCCATATTTGTGAGTGGCAAAAGTATGTGAACCTCTAGGATGATCAGTTAGTTTGAAGGTGAAATTCGAGTCAATGGGATGCCAATCAGGTGTGAGTGGGCACCCTGTGTTATGTAAAGAACAGGATCTATCAAAGTCTGCTCTTCACAACACATGTTTGTGGAAGTGTATCATGGCACCAACAAAGGAGATTTCTGAGGACCTCACAAAAAGAGTTGTTGATGCTCACCAGGCTGTTAAAGGTTACAAAACCATCTCTAAAGAGAGTTTGGACTCCGCCAATCCACAGTCAGACAGATTGTGTACAAATGGAGGAAATTCAAGACCATTGTTACCCTCCCCAGGAGTGGTCAACCAACAAAGATCACTCCAAGAGCAAGGCACACGTGTAATAGTCGGTGAGGTCACAAAGGACCCCAACTGAAGGCCTCTCTCACATTGGCTAATGTTCATGTTGATGAGTCCACCATCAGGAGAACACTGAACAACAATGGTGTGCATGGCAGGGTTACAAGGAGAAAGCCACTGCTCTCCAAAACAAACATTGCTGCTCGTCTGCAGTTTGCTAAAGATCACGTGACCAAACCAGAAGGATATTGGAAGAATGTTTTGTAGACAGATAAGACCAAAATAGAACTTTTTGGTTTAAATGAAAAGCGTTATGTTTGGAGAAAGGAAAACACTGCAGTCCAGCATAAGAACCTTATCCCATCTGTGAAACATGGTGCTGGTAGTATCACGGTGTGGGCCTGTTCTGCTGCATCTGGGCCAGGACGGCTTGCCTTCATTGATGGAACAACGAATTGTGAATTATATCAGAGTATTCTAAAGGACAATGTCAGGAAATCTGTCCATGAAGTGAATCTCAAGAGAAGGTGAGTCATGCAGCAAGACAACGACCCTAAGCACACAAGTCGTTCTACCAAAGAATAGTTAAAGAAGAATAAAGTGAATGTTCTGGAATGGCCAAGTCAAAGTCCTGACCTTAATCCAATCGAAATGTTGTGGAAGGACCTGAAGTGAGCAGTTCATGTGAGGAAACCCACCAACATCCCAGAGTTGAAGCTGTTCTGTACGGAGGAATGGGCGAAAATTCCTCCAGGCCGGTGTGCAGCAATGATCAGAAGTTACCGGAAACGTTTAGTTGAGTTATTGGGGGGTCACAGCAGATACTGAAAGCAAAGGTTCACATACTTTTGCCACTCATAAATATGGAATATTCGATCATTTTCCTCAATAAATAAATGACCAAGTATAATATTTTTGTCTCCTTTGTTTAACTGGTTTCTCTTTATCTACTTTTAGGACTTGAGTGAAAATCTGATGATGTTTTAGGTCATATTTATGCAGAAATATTGAAAATTCTAAAGACTTCACAAACTTTCAAGCACAACTATAAATAAGGAAAACAACTGAACTCTTAGTAAAAAAAATGGAAAGAAGGAGGGTGTCAGAAAAGTCAAGGCCGGAGGGAAAGAGGGGGTTGGCGGGCATCACGGACTGTAAATCAGACATCGACTACATTACGAGGGCCGCACAGGAGATGTCAGGGCTCCTATAACATTACAAGATGCTGAGAAGTTAGTTGACGCTTTTGTCTTTCAGTCGTGTAGATTACTGGGATGCCCTCCTCACAGGACCACCTAAGAAAGACGTCATCAATCAGTGCAGAACGTGAACTGGAAAAAGCAAATCTGAGCACATCACCCCAGTCTGAGCATCGCTACACTGGTTACCTGTGTCATTTAGAATGAATTACAACCCACTTTTTTAAAATTGGACTTTCTCGTTTCTACTCTTAATAAACTGTGATGGGCTCCGACTTACCATCCTGTTCAAAGAATCGAAAATCTTAATTAAGCCTCACTTTTCTCTGCTTATTTTTCCTGTTTCTCTCTGCCCAGCACCGGCTCAAAGTCCCCTGCAGCCGCCTTTCACGTTTCAGTGCTCGACTCAAAGCGGGTATCCCCAACCTGCCATGCGCCCTACCCCCACCCCCCTGCGTTCAATCCTCAAAAAATTAAAGCCTTAAATAAAAAGAGAAAGTCTGATAAAGACCTGCCGAAGAGAACGCCCAGGGGCTTTGGTCTCGTCCGTTTCAGGAGATGGATGTCTGAGGTGGAACTCCGTGAGTTGTGTTAAATTTTCCTCTTTTATCATCCCGAGGGGCTTCAATTACAGTATGTGTCAGTATATATAAGCACGCCCTCCTGGGACCCCTTCAAGTTTTGTGGTTTTTTTTTTTTTTTTTTGCTCCTTGGCATATCTGGATTCGGTTATTTTTTTTTGGTGTGTGTGTGTTTCATTCCAAGCATCACACTGCAGTGGTCCCGTTCAAAAGAAGGGTGGGCACCACCTCTTCACCTGATGAATACAGACCACTGGCACTGAGATCTCACATCGTGAAGACCCCCAAGAGGCTGGTCCTGGACTATAAGAGGCCTCTTGTGGTAGACCACCTGGACCCCCTGCAGTCTGCCTATCGGGTCAGATTATCTCAGGGCATAACGTGAGCCACCACAGCTCTGCTGACAACACCCAGCTGTATTTATCAATAGCGCCTGGTGACCCCGACTCTCTTGATTCACTGACCCCCAATGTATTACTTGTGTTTCTGAATGGATGAATAGGAATTTTCTCAGACTAAATGAGGAGAAAACAGAAATCTTAGTGATTGGCAATAATGGATATAATGAGGTTATTAGAAATAAACTTAATGCATTAGGATTAAAAGTCAAGACAGAAATCACATATTAATCAGATCACTAGGACAGCATTTTTTCACTTAAGAAATATAACAAAAGTTAGACCTCTGGTAACATTACAAGATGCTCAGAAATGAGTTGACGCTTTTGTTTTCAGTCGATGACTGTAACGCACTCCTCTGAGGACCACCTAAAAAAAGACGACAAGTGCAGAATGGAGCTGCTAGAATCTGAACTAGGAAAAGAAAATCTAAGCACATCACCCCAGTCTGAGCGTCACTACACTGGTTACCTGTGTCATTTAGAATTGACTTTCAAATCCTGCCGATGGTTTACAAAGCCTTCAATAATCTCACACCATTCCATATCCCAGAATGCCTCTCACCTTACACTTCAAATCGTAACCTTAGATCTTCAAATGAGGGTCTGCTTATTATTCTGAGAGCTACACTTAAAAGAAGTGGTGAGGCAGGCAGGTGGCCTTCTGCTGTTAGGCACCTCAAATCTGGAATACGAGTTTACTGATAGAAAGTCACCAGGCTGAAACGGTGGAGCACTTCAAACAAACACATTACTTTAACATGGCTTTCTCACAACTTCATCTTAGTTTAATCCGGATACTCTGTATATGCATTGAATTATCAATACCATTCCTGGTGGCTCCATAATCAGTACTAACCCCTACTTTCTCTGCTGTTCTTTTTCCGGTTTTCTGTGATCTGCGCCACCACCACCTGATCAGGGCAACGTGATGTCCCTACATTGATGGATTAAAGGCCAGAAGTCCACATGACCGTCATCATCAAGCTCTTCCACGAGAACCCTGAATACCATGAGGACTGATTGTGAGGTCATTTATGTCAGGTAGAATGTCTAGAGGGGGCTGGTTGGGTGGTCTTGTGGCCTTGGGCCCCCTGCAGATTTTATTTTTTTCTCCAGCTGTCTGGAGTTTTTTTTTTCTGTCCTCCCTGGCCATCAGACCTTACTTTTACTCTACGTCAGGGGTGGCAATCTCCAGGCCCGGAGTGCTGCAGTGGCTGCAGGTTTTCATTCTAACCATCTTCTTCATTAGTTTTTGCTGCTAAATACTCCTTATAAAGTATAATCCTTTTGCCTTAACTCTAATTAACTTGATTCTGGCCCCTTAGTTGTTTCTTTTTCTTTAATTAGCTGCGAACAATAATGAGACACAAAACAAGCCACCACATGACCAGCTCCCCTGTGCCCATCACGCAGTATCTGAAAATAAAGAAAGGTGACGGTCTCAGTAAGGTTGATTTCTCAGGTCCCCAAAACATTTTGACTTTTCACAGAAAATTAACAGTTTTGGAAATGTGTGCTGTGGCAGAATGAGAGCAGCAACAAGCCATGGAATAAAATAATGAGTTTAATTAACAGCAAGAATCGGCTTCTCATTAAGGAACTGGTTGGAATGAAATTAGTTGGGAGTTTGAAGCCCCAATTTAGCTGGTCAACTTTTGACTTGTTTCACATTTGATTTCTGTTTGGCTGTCATTTAATGAAGAAAATAATTAATTCAGAGGACTGAATCCTTAAAAACAGGGGTATTAAAATGAAGGGAAAAAAGTTAATTAGCAGTGAAAACTGATTAGGAAAAGGGTGCGAATGGAAACCTACAGCTGCTGCGGCCCTCCAGGCCCGGAGTTCAACACCCCTGCTCTATGTTAATTAGTGTTCCCTAATTCTATTTTCTTATTTATTTTGTCTTTTTTCCCCACTTTCTTCATCCTGTAAAGCACATTGAGCTCATCACCGATATGAAAATATGCGATAGAAATAAATGGTGTTGTTGTTGGAGGAGCGGCATGCAGTTAGTTCGGGTTCGCTTCCCGGGTCCTCCCTGTGTGGAGTTTGCTTGATCTCCCCGTGTCTGTGTTGGTTTCCTCCCACAGTCCAAAGATATCCAGGTTAGGCGCATTGGCGATTCTGAATTGTCCCGTGTGTGCGTGTGCCCTGTGGTGAGCTGGTGCCCTGCCTGGGGTTTGTTTCCTGCCTTGCGCCCTGTGATGTGATTGGCCCCGTAACCCTGTAGTTAGGATATAGCGGATGGATGGATGGTTGTTGGAGGACGCAATCATCCATCTGCTCCACAAAGCTGGCCGCGCTGTGAGGATTCTGTTGTTTCACATCTCTGGTGCCTTCAATACCATCCAGAGAGCCTGTGGGGTCCTGATGCTGCAGGGCAGACCGCCATCTGTGAGACTGTGTGAGCCCCTGTCTGCTGAACTCTGTCCACATCTGACTAGAAATACAACAGCAGGTCAGGTCACCTGCAGGAATTCTGAGAGGATTCTGAACATATGAGGGGAGGTGGGTTTTAGAGACAAAGAAGAGGAGTCAGGGGGTGAACTTTGAGAATGGTCAAAACCAAGGATATGATTAATGACTTTCACCTCCCCAGAGAGCCTCCATATCTGCTCACTATTCAGGGAGTGAACGTAGAGGTGGTCCACTCCTACAAGTACTTGGGGGCCCACATTAACGACACAGAGGAACTAGAGAATACGGGGCCAAGCAGACTCGTTATTCCTTTAACGTGGATACTTCTGTGACTCTGTTATGGCTGGCATGGTGTACTGGGTTGGTAACGTCACATCAAGAGCGGACCACCGAATCAACGGGCTAATTAAAAGGGCAGGCTCTGGGTGAAGGAGAGAATTCAAACAAAACTCAGCTCCATTATGAACAATGTTGAACAACTCCCGAGGACTTTGAGCTGACGTGTGTGAAGAAACACGACTGGGGGTCCTTTATACTGTACCGACAACAATACGCCTGTACAGCGCCTCACCGGCACTGGGACCAACAAGGCAGACATTTTCTTTCTTTTGAGTTTCTCTTGCTTTCCAGTAACTCCTGACCAAAGTGTGCGTTGTGGACTATGGCCGGCCAGTACCCCCAGGCCGCCAGGTGGAGCTCTCCCTGCAGTACGGAGCTGCCCCGAATGCCAGCAGGGAATCATGGACAGTGGAGTTTTCCTTTACAGCCCTGCTGGATACCTTGGGGGCCATCAGAGGACGCTGCAGGGAGGCCCAGAGACTCGTACGTGCCCTATAACCCGGAAGTACGTCTTAGTCACGGTGACAGGAGGAATGACGCACTTCCGGGATGAAAAGAAGAATTTTGATCTGACCCGGAAGTGCTAGGAAGTCACATGGACTGGGATTCAGAAGCACTTCCGGGTCTGGACTATATAAAGGACTGTGGGAGATCCCAGAGTTGAGCTGAGCTGGGTGGCAGGGCGTCTGGGAGAGGAGGAGTTATTGATTATTGATTGTAGTGTATTGGTTTATGAGTATTGTGGAGAGGAGGGTGCTTTGTGCACTAATTATTAATAAAAAGTCAAATTATTGGACTTTTACCTGGTGTCTGGCATCTGGTCTGAGGGTTCAAGGGGACGACAGCGCCCTCTATCTGCCACAGTATGTGTGTACATTTATTTAGTTACTGACTTATTTATGTATTTAAATGTTTATTGATAGAAATAAATCTGTAAAAAGCCAAATTTCCCCTGGGGATAAACCAAAATCTATCTATTTAGAGGTCGGGAGCACCCGCCACACGAAGAACCACCAGGATTGGGACCCCAAGAGTGCAGTAGGTGACACCACAGCACCACACAGGGACAGTGGGAGGGGTTTTTACAGTGGCTGGAGTGCCAATCCCCCCCCCAGGTTTTCTCTATCTAAACAACTAATCTCGTCATTGGAGTCTCATTTAGGAAATTAAAACACAATTCTGGATTTAAGAACTCCACATCTCTTAATTTTACACTTTATTAGGTACACCTGCTCGTTAACACGCATATCTAATCAGCCAATCACAAGGCAGCGTGTAGACCTTGTGAAGACCACCTGCTGAAGTTCAAAGCGAGCGTCAGAATGGGGAAAAAAGGGGACCAGAAGTGACTTTGAACGTGGTGGTGTGGTCATTGGTGCCAGACTGGCTACCCTGCTGGGATTTCTACGCACAACCATCTCTGGGGTTACAGAGAATGGTCTGAAAACTATCAGTGAGGGGCAGATCTCTGTTGATGCCGGAGGTCAGAGGAGAATGGCCACAACAACAACATTTATTTCTGTCGCACATTTTCATACAGATGATGAGCTCAAAGTGCTTTACATGACGAAGAAAGAGAAAAAAGACAATGTAAGAATTAACATCAGAGAACAGTAATTAGCATAGAATAAGAGTAAGGTCCGATGGCCAGGGAGGACAGAAAAAACAAAAAAAAAAAACAAACTCCAAAATCTGCAGGGGGTCCGAGGCCATGAGACCACCTGACCAGACCCTGTTGGCATTCTACCTCACATCAATGATCAATCCTCATGGTATTCAGGGTTCTCATGAAAGGACTTGATGATGACGGTCACGTGGACTTCTGGCCTTTAATGTAGGGACATCACGGTGCTTTGACCAGATGGTGATGGCGCAGGTCGCCACCACAGAAAACCAGAAAAAGAAACAGAAGAGAGAGTAGGGGTTAGTAGGGATTTTGGAGTCACCATGAATAATAATGATAATTAAGTGAATATGCAGAGCATCAGGATTAAACTAAAAAGAAGTTATGAGAAGGCCATCTTAAAGTAATGTGTTTTTAGCAGTTTTTTAAATGCGCTCCACCATATCAGCCTGGTGAGTTCCTATTGGCAGGCTATTCCAGATTTTAGGTGCCTAACATCAGAAGGCCATCCGCCTCACCACTTCTTTTAAGTTTTGTTTTTGGAATTCTAAGGAGACCCTCATTTGAAGATCTGAGGTTACGATTTGGAGTATAAGGTGTCAGACACTCTGATATATAAGATGGAGCAGATTGTTTAAGGCTTTATAAACCATAAGCAGGATTTTAAAGCCAATTCTGAATGACACAGGTAACCAGTGTAGTGACGCTCAGACTGGGGTCGTGTGCTCAGATTTTCTTTTCCTAGTTAGGATTCTAGCAGCTCCATTCTGCACTCGTTGCAGTTGATTTATGTCTTTTTTTGGGTGGTCCTCAGAGGAGTGCGTTACAGTAATCTAGACGACTAAAACAAAAGTGTCAACTCATTTCTCAGCATCTTTCAATGACAGAAGAGGTCTAACTTTTGTTATATTTATTAAGTGAAAAAATGCTGTCCTAGTGATCTGATTAATATGCGATTTAAAATTCAGGTTGCAGTCAACAGTTACCCCTAAATTCTTTACCTCCGTCTTGACTTTTAATCCTAATACATCAAGTTTATTTCTAATAACCTCATTATATCCATTATTGCCAATCACTAAAATTTCAGTTTTTTCTTTATTTAGCTTGAGAAAATTACTAGTCATCCACTCAGAAACACAAGTAAGACATTGTGTTAGTGAATCGAGAGAGTCGGGGTCATCAGGTGCTATTGATAAGTACAGCTGTGTGTCATCAGCATAGCTGTGGTAGCTCACGTTGTGCCCTGAGATAATCTGACCTAACGGAAGCATGTAAATCAAAAAGAGCAGCAGACCCCGGATAGAGCCTTGTGGACCAACATATAGGATATCAGGTGTCTTTGAAGTATAATTACTGCAACTAACAAAGAAATTTCTACCTGCCAGGTAGGATTCAAACCAATTTACAGGTGCTGGTCATAAAATTAGAATATCATGACAAAGTTGATTTATTTCAGTAATTCCATTCAAAAAGTGAAACTTGTATATTAGATTCATTCATTACACACAGACTGATGTATTTCAAATGTTTATTTCTTTTAATTTTGATGATTATAACTGACAACTAATGAAAGTCCCAAATTCAGTATCTCGGTAAATTAGAATATTGTGAAAAGGTTCAATATTGAAGACACCTGGTGCCACACTCGAATCAGCTAATTAACTCCAAACACCTGCAAAAGCCTTTAAATGGTCTCTCAGTCTCGTTCTGTAGGCTACACAATCATGAGGAAGACTGCTGACTTGACAGTCGTCCAAAAGACGACCATTGACACCTTGCACAAGGAGAGGTCATTGCTAAAGAGGCTGGCTGTTCACAGAGCTCTGTGTCCAAGCACATTAATAGAGAGGCGAAGGGAAGGACAAGATGTGGTAGAAAAAAATGGACAAGCAATAGGGATAACCGCTTGTACCCTGGAGAGGATTGTGAAACAAAACTGTGGGGGAGATTCACAAAGAGTGGACTGCAGCTGGAGTCAGTGCTTCAAGAAACACCACGCACAGACGTATGAAGACATGGGCTTCAGCTGTCACATTCCTTGTGTCAAGCCACTCTTGAACAAGAGACAGCATCAGAAGCGTCTCGTCTGGACTAAACACTAAAAGGACTGGACTGCTGCTGAGTGGTCCAAAGTTATGTTCTCTGATGAAAGTACATTTTGCATTTCCTTTGGAAATCAAGGTCCCAGAGTCTGGAGGAAGAGAGGAGAGGCACAGAATCCACGTTGCTCGAGGTCCAGTGTAAAGTTTCCACAGTCAGTGATGGTTTGGGGTGCCAAGTCATCTGCTGGTGTTGGTCCATTGTGTTTTCTGAGGTCCAAGGTCAACGCAGCTGTTTACCAGGAAGTTTTAGAGCACTTCATGCTTCCTGCTGCTGATGAACTTTATGGAGATGCAGATTTCATTTTCCAACAGGACCTGGCACCTGCACACAGTGCCAAAGCTACCAGTACCTGGTTTAAGGACCATGCTATCCCTGTTCTTGATTGGCCAGCAAACTCGCCTGACCTTAACCCCATAGAAAATCTATGGGGTATTGTGAAGAGGAAGATGCAATACGCCAGACCCAACAATTCAGAAGAGCTGAAGGCCACTATCAGAGCAACATGGGCTCTCATAACACCTGAGCAGTGCCACAGACTGATCGACTCCATGCCACGCCGCATTGCTGCAGTAATCCAGGCCAAAGGAGCCCCAACTAAATATTGAGTGCTGTACATGCTCATAATTTTCATGTTCATACCTTTCAGTTGGCCAACATTTCTAAAAATCCTTTTTTGCATTGGTCTTAATTGATATTCTAATTTTCTGAGATACTGAATTTGGGACTTTCATTAGTTGTCAGTTATAATCATCAAAATTAAAAGAAATAAACATTTGAAATACATCAGTCTGTGTGTAATGAATGAATCTAATATACAAGTTTCACTTTTGAATGGAATTACTGAAATAAATCAACTTTGTCATGATATTCTAATTTTATGACTGCCACCTGTACAAGACTGCTAGATCGTGACAGCCTGCTTCACCTGTGTATATAAGACTCGCTGATTACCCAGTTACTTCGCTCACTGAGTGCAAGGCAAACAAATAAAATGCAGAATATGTGACATATAAGAAGCGTATAAATTATTAAACAGTAAAACATTAACATTTAAGAAGTAAAGATACATTGAGTACTACTGCAGTGCTTTCGGGAAAAGTACATTTTTGTTTGCCCATTAATTTGCTTTAAATTAAAGTCATGCCCATCTTCTCCCTTGCAAAAAATGATGGGATATTGCAGAGCATCCTATGACCTGTGCGTTTCTGAAATACGCTCCAAGCCTTCTTGATGTCTTTGAAGGACAGTGTCTCTAGTGCCGACGTCTTCTCCGACCAATACAACTGCTACTTCATTAACGGTAGGTGCGTTAAATCTTCGGTCATGCTCATTAACTGGAGTTTTATCCGCTCTAATGATCAATTTGTACTGATCTGTCGGCATTCTTTCGAGAGCGGTCTTGAACATTTTCAGTAATGCATTATGTTCATGCATAATTTTTTGAAGATCAAGAACAATTTTTTTCTTGGTACCAGGAATTGTATCACAGCGTAATGTTGCTTCTTCGTCTTCATTCCCAAAAAAATACATTCGGAGGAATTTGTGGCTCTCATCAGGCAACGGTATTAATGACCCAATTCTGTGATAGATTTGCCCCCGTATTTTAAATGTCGGCATAAAGCCAGACTCTTTGGTAGCAGCCGTGTTGCCAAACGATGTCATCTGAAAACACGAATTGTATTTCCTAATGTTCTGTAGAAAATGAGTTGAATGTGGTTACGCTGTTTCTAGTCATACGCACGTGGTGTATTATAATACTAGGCTGACCCGCCTTTTAAGGCGACCGACTTTTAAGTTGACCACTTCTTAAGGCAATTCAATATGTAGATCAATTTGATATTTCATACAAACTCATTAATTTGGTTATATTGCATTTGAGCGGTATTACTTTAATACTCGTAGTTTCTGTTATTTTTGTGATGAAATTTAAACTTTTTTTCTATATTGAGGTCGCCCTGATATTTACTACGCGGTGAGGCATTTGTACTCCATCAACATTAATTATTTCCAGAGACATAATTTTGTCTATTTTTCCAGCGCATCGCGCACAAAAGCAAGGGAACGATGGGAGCACCAGAACTCTGCTCACATCATGTCGCTTCGTACCGCAAGCTGCAAGTAGTAAGTCTGTGATAAGCAGAATACCGCTACGCTTTCCACTCACGGGACGGAAGGACAATTCCGACCGCTTTTATATAGTAAGAAAGAAGAAGAACATATCGCACAGTCTGGAGTAGAAAATCATCTTTTACCTGGAAAACCGAAACTACAAATCCCATCGTGCATTGCAAAATGGACGGGGCGTGTGTGAAACTCCGTGCTACTCGCACAGTCTGGAGTAGAAAATCATCTTTTACCTGGAAAAAATAAACTACAAATCCCATCATGCATTGCAAAATGGACGGGGCGTGTGTGAAACTCCGTCTGGAGTAGAAAATCATCTTTTACCTGAAAAAACGAAACTACAAATCTCATCGTGCATTGCAAAATGGACGGGGTGTGTGTGAAACTCCGCGCCTGCGTAGCACTCACGGGACAGAAGGACAATCCCGACCGCTTTTATATAGAAGGATGTTCTGTGGTCCTACGTTTCAAACGCGAAAAGAATTTTATATATTAATAAAATTGTGACTAATTGTTGGAAACGTGTTCACTGGAAGGTGCTTTGTGGAATAAACACACTTTATTGTATTTATATTCTTATACTTGCTGTCCCCCGTGGCCCCTTGTAGTAGTGAAACAGGACAAACTTTAAAAATCAATAAGCTTGCTGAGCGGAGGCGAGGTGCGCTCCAAAACACAGAGGAAGACCGCCCACTCCTGACGTCACGCTTCCCCGCCTCGGCCCACAGCCTCTGCCTCGGATTAGCGGGACTGTCGCTCCTGCAAGCGAACTGTGATGCTATACTTAGAAGTCGCAAAATCAACCGGAATGTTCAAGAAAATTCTAGAAAAAAAACCCCGATCTAAATCTGTTAAGTACTGTAGTTCTCGCGTGAAAAGCGGACATACAGACAGACGTTAGATTTTTATATACAGCGCCCTCCACAATTATTGGCACCCCGGTTAAAGTGTGTTCTTAGGCTTCTAAAAAATTCTTTTTTTTTTTCAAAAAATATAGCCTCACAACACAAAAAACAGAAAAATCCAACCTTTAATTGAAGTACATTTATTCATTGGCAAAAAATCCCACACAGTAAAACCTTGGATTGCGAATAATTGGTCTGCAAGTGTTTTGAAGGATGAGCAAAAAAATGTAATAAATGTTAACATGATAAACGAGCGAGGTCTTGCAATACGAGTGGTACGTATTGTGAACGCGGCCGCTCCCCCGAAAACCCCGTCTTAAACAGACAGTGACACAATGGGCAACAAACGCAGCTTTTCGTCTCCTCCTTTGGGCGATCAGCTGCTAGCCTGCTGCTTGCTGCCGAGCTGCATGATCTGCATCTCGTGCGCGGCTTCGAACATTTAAAAAAAACCGTGCCGCTGCTGTCTTGGTGTCTCACGGCCTTGTCCCTCTTCCCCCAGACATCCTCCCGAGCCGCCTGCCGCGCCCCTTTGAGAGGGAAGATCTTGTGTTCTTTTGATCGAGAGGCGGAGCTGTGACGAGCGGTTTTGACAGTTAGCCCGGATCGCTCCTCAAAGTACGGAAGCCTATAAGGGCCACGGTAAAGAAAAAAAATACGGACACTGAAAAAAAAACTAAATGTCGAGATTAAAGTCCGACATGGTGATTTTATTCTCATAGTTTGTCATTAAAGTAGAACATCGTAAACTAAACTTCATCTTAAAATGAATATTTGATTTACTGGATTTTCTCAAACCCCGTCATAAGTTATATAGAACATTAAATGCTTCATATTAAGTGTTCCCTGACCCAGTTGTTAATCACTACGCGTTTCTTAAACTGACTTCTTCTGCACTAAGAGGAGGTGCCGTCAGCGATCGCCTCACAGAATCCATTCACTTCATGATATTCCTGCTCCCTGAACATTTAGAATGCTAAGATAAATACTTGATATCATTTGCATAATGAAATGCATTAAAGCAGGTATTAATCATGTGGGGGCACGGTGGCGCGGAGGTTGCACTGCTGCCTGGCAGCAATGGAGTCCCGGGTGTTCCCTGCCTTTGAATTTGCATGTTTTTCTGGTGGGTTTACTTGCCGTGTTCAGTTTCTTTTCAAAGTCATGTAGGATGTGGGGTTTTGTTCTACTAAATTGCCCCCTGCTAGTGTATGTTGTGCCCATTACTCCAATCCTGGCCTCGCTTCGTTGGCTCCCAGTTGAATTTAGGATTCATTTTAAAATTTTACTTTTGGTTTATAAGTCGCTAAATGGTGCTGCCCCATCCTATCTGGCCGAGTTGCTGGTTCGTTATACAGCAGTCCGCTCTTTACATTCCTCTCAACAGCAATTGTTGGTCGTGCCAAAGTCTAAGATGAAGACAAGGGCTGATCGTGCCTAGCACCAAAATGAATGCTCTGCCAATTCAAATTAGGTCAGCATCATCAACCCAAATGTTTAAATCAAGACTTAAAACACACTTGTTTTTTACTGTATATGAGTAACTTTGGTATCAATTTTATTATTTATTCATTTTTGCATATCCATTGTTTTTCTGTAATTTGCTTATCTTCTAATCGGTTCCTTTAAATTATTTGTTTTAGTATTTATGTAATTTTTGTCTTTCGTTTCTTTATAGGGCGGCACGGTGGCACAGTGGGTAGCACTGCTGCCTCGCAGACCCGGGTTCGCTTCCCGGGTCCTCCCTGCATGGAGTTTGCATGTTCTCCCCGTGTCTGCGTGGGTTTCCTCACACAGTCCAAAGACATGCAGGTCAGGTGGATTAGCGATCCTAAATTGTCCCTAATGTGTGCCCTGCGGTGGGCTGGTGCCCTGCCTGGGGTTTGTTTCCTGCCTTGTGCCCTGTGTTGGCTGGGATTGGCTCCAGCAGACCCCCGTGAGCCTGTGTTAGGATATGGCAGGTTGGATAATGGGTGGTTGTTTGGTTTCTTTACTGATTTATTATTGATATTTTTTTGATTTTATTGTGCAGCACATTGGTTTACACTTATGGTGTTTTAAAATTGTGCTTTATAAATACATTTTGATTTGATTGGATTTCCTTCCTCCTAAGCGCCCGTGTGTGACAGCGGCCATAACACCATCATCCCTCACTCAGGATTCAAGTCCACCCCTTAAACTTCTTTCAGAATTTACACCTGCCGGATTAGTTTTGTTGTACACGGATATTGCAGTTGCAAAATTCAGTCGTATTTTTACTAAACTAGGCCCTTTGAATGCTCTTTGTCTTTCTTTAGGCATTGGAATAAAGGTCCAGATGCTAGAAAAGCGCCAGGAACACCCAAAAAAAAAAACCAGAAAAAACAAAGTAATATTCCTAGTTTGACTGCCTGGTTCTTTAATTCTGCTTTTACTGTTTTCAGAAAAGTAGAAAGCAAGAGAAGGTCAAAGATTTGGGGTACCAATTTTGGCCAACCCTGACTAACTATAATGGGAAAAAAAGGATGCAAAGCCCAAAAAACGAGTTGTACCGACTGGTAGACTGACCAAGAGGCGGGTCCTGGTGGACGGCCCCCCCAGAAGTGACATCAGATGGAACGGTGTCAATCCTTCTTTCTGCAGACAGGTTGTTAGCACTCAGCGGCGCCACCTCCTGTCTCGGAGGAGGATCAGCCATGTGCACACGTGTGTGTGGGACAGTGTGCAGAGGAGGCAGACCCGTTATTGAAGACCCCCTGGCCCATGTCTTATTTTGAAGGGCAGATCTTACTCTGTCAGAATTGATTTAAAAAAAAATAAAAAAGGGAGTGGCATGGTGGCGCAGTAGGTAGCGCAGCTGCCTCGCAGTAAGGAGACCTGCACTCACTTCCCGGGTCCTCCCTGCATGGAGTTTGCATGTTCTCCCCGTGTCTGCATGGGTTTCCTCCCACAGTCCAAAGACATTCAGGTTAGGTGCATTGGCGATCCTAAATTGTCTCTAGTGTGTGCCCTGTGGTGGGCTGGCGCCCTGCCTGGGGTTTGTTTCCTGCCTTGCGCGCTGTGTTGGCTGGGATTGGCTCCAGCAGACCCCCGTGACCCTGTAGTTAGGATATAACAGGTTGGATAATGGATGGATGAGTGTGCCCTGTGGTGGTCTGGCATCCTGCCCGGGATTTGTTCCTGCCTTGAGCCCTGTGTTGGCTGGGATTGGCTCTAGCAGACCCCTGTGACCCTGTGTTCAGATTCATCGGGTTGGAAAATGGATGGATGGATAAAAATGAAAAGATTTAGCGTACCAAAATTACAATACCAGTAGCTGCAAGGTTCAAAAACGGAATATATGGTGTGAACCTTGAACACCCGGACACAAAGACACGGACTCCAGATGTCCAACCCAACACCACAGGGCACACAATAGGAACAGTAATGCTCTCTTTCTCTCTCTCTTCTGCCGCCTCCAACTCCTCACTAGCAAGCTCCATCCTCTTCCATCCGACTCCGGCTCCCCGAATGGAGTGAGGCGGCCTCTTTTAAACTCCACCCGGATGTTCTCCAGGAGCTTCCTGATCTTCTTCAGGCAGCACTTCCCAGTGTGGCGGAAGTGATGGCTTCCAAGGCTCCATAATTATCCAGGCGCCCCCTACAGGGATTAGCGTCCAAGCTCTGTTCCCGCGGCCCCCATGCAGACCAGGGAGGTCGCCCTCTTGTGTTCCAGGGAAGATACTGTACCTCTCCCACTTAGACAGAGACAGTGGTGCTGTAAGAATTATGTTTCTGGACTTCTCTAGCGCCTTCAACACCATCCAACCTCTGCTCCTTAGGGACAAGCTGACAGAGATGGGAGTAGATTCACACCTGGTGCCATGGATCGTGGACTATCTTACAGACAGACCTCAGTATGTGCATCTCGGGAACTGCAGGTCTGACATTGTGGTCAGCAGCACAGGACTGGACTTTCTCCGGTCCTGTTCAGCCAACATACATTGGACTTCCAATAAAACTCGGAGTCCTGCCACGTGCAAAAGTTCGCTGACGACACTGCTATGGTGGGCTGCATCAGGAGTGGGCAGGAGGAAGAGTATAGGAACCTAATCAAGGACTTTGTTAAATGGTGCGACTCAAACCACCTACACCTGAACACCAGCAAAACCAAGGAGCTGGTGGTGGATTTTAGGAGGCCCAGGCCCCTCATGGACCCCGTGATCATCAGAGGTGACTGTGCAGAGGGTGCAGACCTATAAATACCTGGGAGTGCAGCGGGATGATAAACTGGACTGGACTGCCAATACTGATGCTCTGTGTAAGAGAGGACAGAGCCGACTATACTTCATTAGAAGGCTGGCGTCCTTCAACATCTGCAATAAGATGCTGCAGATGTTCTATCAGACGGTTGTGGCGAGCGCCCTCTTCTGCATGGTGGTGTGCTGGGGAGGCAGCATAAAGAAGAGGGACGCCTCACGCCAGGACAAACTGGTGAGGAAGGCAGGCTCTACTGTAGGCACGGAGCTGGACAGTTTGACATCCGTGGCAGAGCGACGGGCGGTGAGCAGACTCCTGTCAATCATGGAGAATCCACTGAACAGGATCATCTCCAGACAGAGGAGCAGCTTCAGCGACAGACTGAGGAGACCCCACACTATGCGACTCGGGGGGGGGGTAAACGTTAACATTATACAAAGTTATTGTCTGTTATACCTGCATTGTTATCACTCGTTAATTTAATATTGTTATTATCAGTATGCTGCTGCTGGGGTATGGGAATTTCACCTTGGGATTAATAAAGTATCTATCTATCTATCTATCTATCTATCTATCTATCTATCTATCTATCTATCTATCTATCTATCATATAGCGCCTTTCATATCTATCTATCTATCTATCTATTATATAGTGCCTTTCCTCTATCTATCTATCTATCTATCTATCTATCTATCTATCTATCTATCT
>JANRMT010062791.1:178191756-178215046 GCA_026402145.1 Polypterus bichir lapradei | reverse complement strand
GTAATGGCCATTGGTCACTCAATGACTATGATTATCTGGTCACTCAGAGATGATGGCTACTGGTCACTCTATTTAGTCACTCAGGGATGATGACCATTGGTCACTTAATGGCTTTGACTCACTGGTCACTCAATAGCAATGGTCATTGGTCACTTAATAACTATGAATATCTGGTCAACTAGTATTAATTACTATTGGTCACTCTATAAGTTCGTCTAACTGGTCAATCAGTGGCTATGGTCATTGGTCACTCAATGACTATGATTTTCTGGTCACTCAGTGATGATGGCTACTGTCACTCTATTTAGTGACTCAGGGACGATGGCCATTGGTCACTTAAGGACTTTGACTCACTGGTCACTCAGTAGTAATGGTCATTGGTCACTTAATAACTATGATTATCCTGTCAACTAGTCTTAATAAATATTGGTCACTCTATAAGTTTGACTAACTGGTCACTCAGTGGCTTTGGTCATTGGTCACTCAATGACTATGACTGTCTAGTTACGTAGAGTTATTGACCATGGTCACTTAGTGGCTATGACTATTTGGTCATTTAGTCACGACAGACAATATTTACTTAATTACAATGCCTATTAATCATTCAATGGCTACAAGTAACTGGTCACTAAATGGCTCTGGCCATCAATCACTCAGCGACAATGATGATCTGGACACTCATTAGATATTGGCCCTCGTGACTATCTGGTCCATTACTGTTAATGATCATGGTCACTCAATAACTAAAGCTATTTGGTCACTCAGTGATGATGGCCGTCTGTCCCTCAATAACGACAACTACGTATTTGCTCAATTACTTTGATTAGTTGGTCACTCAGTGACGATGGCTATTTGTCACTCAATAACTATGACTGGTCACTTCATGATGATAGCCATCAGTCACTAAATGACAATGCTGGTCACTCAGTGAGGTTGGCCATCGGTTACTCAGTGACTATGACTATGAAGCCACTTGTCCCTTAATAACTCTGACTAACTGGCCACTCCATGACCACCACTGGCTGGTCACTCAATGATCACTGCTGACCAGTCCTGCTCCTCAAAAACCAGATCTTCATCCTGCTTCATCATATTCATCAGATATTTAATGCCAGCCTTGAGGCTAGTTTTGACGCCAGCCCCCACAGCATACCCTGCTATGCCCGCTGTTCCCCCAGTGATGGCCATTAAGGCATCGGTGCCCACGTCCACGGCCAGGAGGATTGCCCGCTCCTTGGCGACTTCGGTACACTGGGCGGCGGCGTAGTAAACGGCCGTGCCCAGGTTGTAGAGTGTGCTGACAGCTGGGATCCACTCCACCACCCTGGAGACCTTCTCCTCCGTCTGGTCGATGCACTCGCTCTGCAGGCTTCTCTTGACAAGTGTGTGCCGCATCATATCCTGGCACTCCAGTATCCAGGACTCTGTGCCCACCTCGGGCACAATACAGCTTCCTTTTCTATAGACAGCATGGAACAGCCCATGAGTGGCACTGCCACGCACTCCAGCACACTGAGGGCCCAGGTTCTCACACTCTTGGATCGCACTTGCCAGCAACTGATGCTCCTGCATGGCACTGCCCACCAGCCGTGTGCCATTCACTTGCACCCACCTCTGGCATTCCTTGCCTGTCCAGCTGATGCCATCCTGGATCTCATTGCTTGTTATGTCCTGTGGAAACTGGGAGGCAATCTGCTCAATGTTAAAGAATAGGGCATTCAGTTGGTGCTCCTGCCGGCGGTCTTGGTGTGAAGCAGTGGGCACGACTTTACCCCATTTGCCCTCTATGAGCTCTTGGACTTGGAGCAGCACCTCCTCAGCATCAGAGATCCCCAAGTCCTCATAGAGCCTCAGGAGCAGCATCTCAGCTTCCTGAAGGCACCCTAGGGCACCAAGCAAGGGCACCAATGCCACTGATACCAGATCCCTGGCAAGGATGGGCCACTTGGAGGAGTTCCTGAAGGGTTCATTGGCCAGTTCCTGGCATGTGACACTCTCGTTAAGGTCCACCAGACTGGACCTCATGGTCTGCAGTTGGGTGCTCAGGCTGGCGATCCTCTGAGCTGCCCGCCTCTTGAGGTGCTCGCTGGTCGGCTGAATCAGGTTGGCAGTGCCAGAGAAGTTGGCAGAGTTTTCTCCCACAGCAGCTGATCGTCTGACCGGTGGAGACGCGCTGAGTGGCCGGCAGAGGTGGTCAAAAAGTAACAGCAGGCAGAAGAGGAGCCATCTCAGCCGAGGACTCATGGCCACAAGAAGGACAGTGTCTGCCAGGAGAGACGGGACACTGTTAGTGTGGAAGTGGTGGCATCACGTCAGATGTGGGGAGCGGGACAGGCAGACTGCCTATATGGTGCCATTTACATCCAGGAATGTGTAGTGCCTTTCACAAATGACAGCCAATCAGACAGCCTAATGCCCAGGCCTGCCACCAGAGGGCGTCTTATACCTTTAATTTATTTTGGCTTTTGCAGCCTGGCACCCCATCCAGGATTGGTCCCTAATGCTCACCCTGAAGTGAATTAAGTGGGTTTGAGATTATTTTGTGTGAAAGTGAAGGCTGATTTCACTTTCTGATCCTGATTTTGACCAGGGCATTATTAAAATGCAGTGGATGGCATTTTGTGCCAATCCAGGGAGCACTGAAGTGGGTGAAAAATGCCTAGAATTGTGTTGTGTATGATAAGGAGCTACAAGGAAGACACAGTGCCACACAACATGCCATGTCTTTATGCCCACTAGCATTACCAGAGGAGAAGGCTATGCACCTCATCAGTCAGTGATGCCAGCTGAAAGAAAGAAGAGGGGCATAGCTTATTGACCACATGACACACGTCAACCATTCATCCATCCACCTTTTATAGCGCCTTTCACCCTCCTGTCTACAGTACCTTTGTTCTGTATTGGAGACCAGGTGATTCCGAAGCAGTAAGCCTCAGCTGCTTAACTACTAGGGGGCATATTAGGGGTGTCCAGCACATGGCAGGTTGGCTGGTGTGCCCACCCAGTGTAGGCAGCTGATCCCCACCCCCCCGCTCCTATTTCCTTCTACTTTTTATGCTGCTTTCCCGAGCCCTCTGCTTGTCACCCTCCCATGGTAATCGGTCACACGATTCCCCCTTTTGCCTGAGTTGTGCCACCCTTGCCACGCTTGCTTCCCAACATTTTCAAACAGTGCATTGACTTACCGAAATCAAAGCAGACGTCGGTGTGCGAGCTGTCGCCTCGTCTGTGTCTCGTCCGTCTTTTAATCAGTTACAGAGTGACACTGCCCAGTCCTGCCTACAGAGACACAAGGCCAGGGTTGGCATATTGATTAGTGATGGGGGTGGGGGACGGGGGATTGCTGGCTTGGCGTGTGACCCAGATTTCCAGTGGCACTGTCTCTATCCCTGAGGCTGGCCTCCTTCAATGGCGTCTTTAGAAGTGGCACTGGCACTAGGCCTGGGCTTTTTTCTTTTAATAAGAACATAGGAAACAAGCAGGTTGAACCCATGCCAGGCAAAGCGGGTCCATAGAGGGACTATGAGTTGTGTGCTTGTGATTAAAGGCACTATATCCTGTTATAGAATTCAAAATTAGAAGCTGTGCTCCTTGGTGACTGCCTCTGTCTTTGGGCAGGTGCCAACCCTTGTGTGCCAGTGCATCTCCTTTGCTGCCTGTGTCTTCTTTAACCCTTAGTGGATGAGACAGACGAGCTTATTGGGAGAAACCTGAAAAGAGCAGAGCGGCAGTGGCCACTAGAGGGCAGCGTCACCCCCATAATGTGACATGTGCTGCAGCTCAGCTTTCATGCCAAAGCGCTTATTGACCAATCGGTGAGCCGCCTGCCACCCGCCCCCAGGCCAGAATCCAATGACCGTGTCACCACGCTGTCCGGCCTTGGTGACCTGGCAGGCTGTGTGGCCTTGTGAACGAGGACTTGGCCCTTAATAATAATAAATAATAATACATTTTATTTATATAGCGCCTTTCCCATGCTCAAGGCACTTACAGAATATAAGAAACAACGGCAGGGTATACAGTGTATAGCATTGTACTAAACCAGATAAATAAATAAAGAAGATTAAGACAGTAAATTCAGAGAAAAAGCCTAACAGACAACATAATTGATGGCCTGCACACACACACACACACACACTGAGGTTACATGAGCCTCTTGACATGGTGGTAAACTGAGAGAAGGGTAATGAAGTCAAGCAGAGCTAAACGCCTTCCTGAACAGATGAGTTTGGAGTTGTTTTTTAAAAGAATTCATGGAGTCAGCTGACCTGATTCATTTCGGCAGGTCACTCCAGAGTCTGGGCACTCGCTATACAGCTGAAGGCCCTGCTGTCACCCATGGAGTGTAGATTAGTGTGCGGCACAACAAGATTGCCAGAATCGGAGGACCTTAGTGGGCAGGCAGGCACATTGTGATGGAGAAGATCACTGATGTAGGTTGGCGTGAGGTTATTTAAGGCTTTGTCGGTTATTAGTAGGATTTTATATTCGATTCTGTAAGACACGGGGAGCCAGTGAAGACGGAGCAGGATGGGTGTGATGTGCTCGCTGCTGCTGGTTCAAGTAAGGACTCTTGCAGCCGAGTTTTGAATAAGCTGGAGCTGTGATCTAAGATTAGAAGGGGCACACGCCAGCAGTGAGTTACAATAATCGATGTGGGATGTGATAACAGCAGGGACAAGTCTCTCAGCATTAGAAAAGGAGAGGAAGGAGCGAACACGGGATACGTGACGGAGGTGAAAGTAAGAAAGTCTCTTAATGTGATTTGTGTGGGCGGAGTAAGAAAGGGAGGAATCAAAAATGACACCGAGAGTCTTTGCAGTAGAGGCAGGTCTGATGAGATCACCGCCAAGATGGACTGGGAAGGAGCTCATTTTATTAAGTTGCACTTTAGTCCCAATTTGCCGGAGTTCAGTTTTGTTGCAGTTTAATTTTAAAGAGTTCTGCTCCATCCAGGTTTTAATTTCACTGAGGCAGGTTGTGAGCTGAGAAAGCTCTGATGAAGTTCAACTTTTAACATTGAAGTAGAGTTGAGTATCATCTGCATAAAAATGATAGCCCAGTCCATAGCTACGAATAATATGGCCAAGGGGAAGCATATAAATACAGAAGAGAAGAGGGCCGAGGACAGAGCCCTGAGGAGCTCCTTGTGTGACTGGCGCTGAGCTGGATCTGCTGTCGCCAAGACTAACAAACTCTTGCCTATCAGTCAGTTAGGACTTGAACCACTGGAGGGCAGTGCCAGAGATACCCAGCATGTTCTCCAATCTGGGCAGTAGAGCATCACGTCTGACCTGAGGTCTAACAGAATTAATATGCCAGTTTGTCCAGAGTCTGCTGCCATAAGCAAATCATTGGATACCCGTAGCAGAGCAGTTTCACAGCTGTGCTGCGCCCCGATACCCGACTGAAAGGGTCCATCAAATTATTAGAGGTTAAGTAAGAGATGGGAGGCTACAACACGCTCAAGAACTTTTGACAGGAAATTTAAGTGGGAAATTTTTAGGATTGTCAGCATCAAGACCAGACTTTTTTAACATTGGGGTTACAGAAGTGATTTTAAAAGTGAGCGGCACAGAGCCAGTGTCAAGGGATGAGTTTATTATTGTTGTAGCAGTCGGGATTATGGCATGAAGACAGGATTTAAGTAGTGTGCTGGGGATAGGGTCCAGTATACAAGTAGTCAGCCTCATCTTCCAAAGCAGGTCATTAACAAAAGCAGATGTGACTGGTGAGAACTTAGAGAAGGCACTGGATGGAGTGGGAAAACAGGGAGAGAGATAAACAGATGATGCATTTATGTTAGTTGAATTAGAGTTAGATCTTTAATTTTGTTACGGAAAAAGTGGAGGAAATCCTCACAGACTTCAGTAGAAGAGGTAGTTGGGCCAGATGTGGGTTCGAGTAGTTTATTAACTACAGAAAACAAAACCCTTGGGTTATTGTGGCTACTTTCTATTATTCTGCCATAGTGGATGTTCTTAGCAGCAGTTAGTGCTTCTCTGTAAGCTCTTTGGTGGTCAGAGAAAGCCTGGATGTGCCCGGTGAGGCCAGTCTTATGTGACATTCTCTCAAGGCGTCGGCCAGCTGCTTTCATAGATCGTAGTTCTGAGTTATACCAGGGAGCTGAACGCTTAAAGGAAACCTCCTTATGTTTTAAAAGAGCTGTTTTATTTAATGCTGAATGAACAAATCGCCTGGCACAATAGCAACACACAACCATGGAATGAGCTCTAACAAGGCGCTATATTAAATACAGTGCTTGCCTGTCCCCAGTCACTGGCTTTTCTACCTTCCTTGTCTGAGACATTGATAGATAGATAGATAGATAGATAGATAGATAGATAGATAGATAGATAGATAGATAGGAAAGGCACTATATGATAGATAGATAGATAGATAGATAGATAGATAGATAGATAGATAGATAGATAGATAGATAGATAGATGTGAAAGGCACTATATGATAGATAGATAGATAGATAGATAGATAGATAGATAGATAGATAATTATGAAAGGCACTATATGATAGCGGAAATAGAGTTCATTTGATATCTTGAATGCCTGCCAGTATGCTGTTGTTAAGCACCATTTGGCCACCAGATGTCGCTGTAACCCGAAGTTTTAAACATTCTGAAAGACAGAACATTTTCCAAATTAATTATTTCATTTCATTTCACATGAAAATCATTATATAACAGGTAGATAGATGTGAAAGGCACTATATGATAGTGTGAACGACACCACATAATAGATAGCTATATGTGAAAGGCACTATATAATATACGATCGGCAGCCAGTGGCCAGCGATGACCCCGCGATGCGCCTCTAATCAGCCTCAGGATGCGGAGGGCAGAGCGTGGGGGGCGCGGCCGCTCATTTTAATTGAGTTTCCTTTATGGGCTCATCAGCTTTGTCTCTTATCGCTCATTTCTTGTTTGTTTTTAATTACGCACTTTATTTAATTTCCCTCATCTGGAAATTGTGCGGCTTTTATCTTCCTAAAGTGCGCAGCTGAAGATGGGCTTCGGAAAGTAGTCCTCATCATCTGAGCCACCCGCTTTAGGGGGGGCTCGGGCTCGGCTTCTTCGCCATTAACGTTCCGCTACCCCGTCCCCAAAACGGGCATGTTATCCAAAAGTGAGCCCCTGGCTCTGTGGACCACTTCCGGTTGACATTATTATAAGCCCCCCATTTTCTCCATTGGTCTCTTTATTGTTAAGTGACATCGCTCATTCTCCACTGCGTCCATCCGTCCGCTGGCTCAGCTGGCCACACTTGGAATGGTTGTCACCGGGGGTCAAGACCCTCAAGATATTAAACCGCGATCGCTGGGAAGTCATCGCCTGCTGTGTCCGTCCGGCCAGTGACCCCACTGGTCACAGGTGTGGCCTGAACTCGTCCTGCCTTCTCCTTCTTCTTGTTCTTGTGCAGCTGCCGTCCGCTTTCATTAGCGCGCGGCTCGTATGGAGGGAAGCGGGATATTGTGCAGCCCACACACGCGCTGCCTTTAGTGGCCTTGACATTTTTAAACAAGACAGAGACAAATGTTTTCGCGCAGGTTTTCTCTCCGCCGTCTTTCATTAATTCTGATTTATGAATTTCATACAGTGGAGCTCGTCGATCTGCCGTGGGATGTGTGTGTGTGTGTGTGCAGATGAACGTGCCTTCTGTCGAGCCGGCAACATTCGGTGTAAGTGTGCGCGCACATGTGCTCACTTATGCCTGTGTGAGCCCGAGCACGGAAGCGTGAACGCGGGCGCTCGCGCGCTGGAGTACACGTGGACGCGTGTGGGTGTGCTCGCGATCTCCGCGCGTGTCGGGGCCACTGCTGGCCGAGTGCAGCCTGAGTGGTCAGCCATCGTCGCTCCCATTTAGCGCCCCCCGCGCCGCGCGGATCCTCAATGAGAACAAAGCCGCTTTTGTGATTTGTGTTTTCCGTCCAAGTCTCCGCTTTTTCCCCGTGGACTGTTTGCGCCTCTGATGATTAGTAAGATCTGCCCGGCTTTTGTTGCAGGCCTCCTTCTTTTTCTTTGCTGGTTAACACCCTGCGTCCTCACCTCGGCGTCTGTCAGGATTTATTGTGCGCCTCTTTGTGCGGCGCGGCCGCTTATCTGCAGCGCACAATGGGCCAGGGGGCTTCAAGGGGTGACACATCATCGACTCGCGGGAGGGGCGGCAGGGCTGACTTGAGCGGGTCTGAAGACGTCTTCTTTCTTTTGTCGCCTTTTATGTTTGCAGCCCACGCAAAATTAATTTGGGACTGCGACACGTGTGCCGAGGAGCGACAGGAGTGACCCACCATACGGGCAGCAGCGCCTCGGGGGTCATCTAATGGGGGGGTGCACAGATCGGCCTGTTCGTGCCCATCCACCTCCCTCCATCAGGCCCAGCGCCCCAGCGTTGAGAGTGACGGTGACCTCGAGTCCAAGTGACAGGACAGCTGTGACCACCTGCCATCTGGTATACAGTTAGGATTACATGGTATGGTGGCATGAGACCAACTCACTCCATTATCAAAGATGGTGGCAGCACCACACTTTCTACATGTAGTGCCTTGTGGTCGACCTGTAGCCTACATGAGAACATTAGGACAATGTGGACAAGAACAGGACCTTCAGCCCAACAGAGCTCGCCAGGCCCCTCCACGGTTTTCTTCCAACCATTTCTGCTGTCTACCTGGAGGTGTTTGCACCATTTTAAATGTACACCTCGCTAAAACACCTGCCATTCATAGAGAAGACCCCCCTCGTGCTGACCAGTCGAGGCATGGACTCCACAAGACCTCTGAAGGTGACCGTAGCAGCAGATCCTTTATATTCGGTGAGTTGCGAGGTGAGGCCTCCGTGGATGGAATTTGTATCTCCAGCACATCCCATGATGTTCCACCACATTGAGCTCTATTGAGCTTGATGGCCAAGTCAACACCTTGAAGCTCCTTGTCATGTTCCTCAAACCATTCCTGAACCATGTCTGCCATGTAGCATGGTGAATTATCCTGCTGAAACAGGCCACTGCCATCGGGGAATACAGCGGCCATTAAGGACTCGACATGCTCAGCAACAAGCTTAGGTGGTTGGTGCGTGTTAAAGTAACATCCACATGAAGGTCAGGACCCAAGATTGTCCAGAAGAACTTTGACCAGAGCATCACGCTGTCTCCACAGGCTTGCTGTCTTCCCATAATGCATCCTGCTGCCATCTATTCATTGATAAATGATGCACACGCACCTGGGGGTCTACATGATCTACAAGAAAATGGGATTCATCAGACCAGACCACCTTCTTCCATTGCCCCGTGGTCCAGTCCTGACACCCACATGCCCATTGTAGGCACTTTCAGTGGCTTCAGCATGGTACTCTGACCAGTCTGTGGCTACACAGCAAGCTGCAATGCACTGTGTGTTCTGACATTTGTCACCTCTCATGGCCAACATGAGGGTCTCCAGTAGCCCTTCAGTGGGTTCAGACCAAACGGGTCAGCCTTCGGCCCCCACACACATCAGTGAGCCTCGGGCAGCCATGACCCCAATGCCAGTTCACCAGTTGTCCTTCCTTGGATTACGTTTAGTTGGTACTAACCAGTGCATACTGGGACCACCCCACAAGACCTGCCATTTTGGAGATGCTCTGACCATCATAAGGTGGTCCTTGTCAGAGTCACTCAGATCCTAACGCCTGTCCAACACGTCACCGTCAAGAGCTGACTGTTCACTTGGTGCCACCCCTTGATGGGCGCCACATGTTCTTCATTTCACCTGTCACTGGTTTGAATGGTGTGGCTGATCTGTTTATACTGACAGTTGTGTGAAAAAGTAAGTGCACCCCAAGGAAACTGACTTCATCATCTTTGAACAGACAGGCAGAAGATCTTCATGCAGACAAAGCCTACTGGTAAAGGTGATCCACACAAGAAGCACTTGCCTTCTCAGTCATTTATTCTGGTGGTCTCCTGGCCTCAGAAGCTGTTGTGCCCCTCCCCCCACCCCCTTTAGCAGACATGACTTCTTGTAGGTGTTTTGTGTAACTGCCCAGCTGTCTGTGACATTGACTTGGTGACATCTTTGCCTGCTTCTCCATGCATGTCTCTTTCAGTTGCCAGATGTCGGTGGGTTTTCTTGCATGTTCTACCCGTTTCAAATGGGGGGCTTCAACCAGGCCTGTCCATAACTCACACTGTTTTCTTATGGAGCTGTTCCTTGACGGATTGTGGATTTGCTAGTGTGCTTCAGATCACCTTCTCTTGTTCAAGTTCAACTTTCGGGCAGATGACCTCACGTTCTCCTCAAGTGCACTTTGATGTGAAGTTGAAGTCAGAATTAACTCTGGGACTGAAAGCTGCCCAAAGCAAACCCAGACCAGAACATTTCCACCGCTAGGCTTCTTCTCCTGAAATGTTGTCCAGCAGCCAGCAGGTTTCTCTTTGATTCGTCTTTGCAGAGCCCGTTGCTTCAGAAGGCCTGGTCTTTTCCAGACTCTTGTCTTCCTCTGATGGACAGCGAAGGCTTTTTCCCTGCACTCCTCACATTGTGGGTCACTTTTGCTCATTGTAGACTCACCATAACACCAAGACTTACCTGAAGATCCCCACCTTGAAATTTTGGGGTTCTTGGTGGGGGGGGACTTTCTTTTATTACCACTTGGTGAGCTCTTGGGCTGAATTTGCTTGGTCGCCCAGCCCTGCAGTCATTTGAGATGTTGTCGGTGATTTCCCTTAAGGTGGAATGATTGATCTCACGTCATTTAGTCCTGGGTGCCCACGACCTTCTCTCTGAAGGCCTCCTTTGACCTTGGCATGATGACACCACACTCGTTGATAGCCAAGAGGATGCCGGACCCTCAATGTCTGCAGTTTAAATAAGACAGTCAGGTCCACCTGCAGACTCCACAAGGAGGTTCTTGTCATCAGCCCCTCGCCTGGAGCACCTGATTCGAGTATGATTGATGGATTTGAAGCAGGGGTGGACGTGCTTTTTCCACGTGACAAATCTGCATTTGGTCATTTAGATGATGAGAATGAAGACCCCATGTCAGTATGATGTGTCGTTTGTTCAAGTAGGTCATCTTTATCTGTTTGCTCTGCTCGCATGAAGATCTCTTGTTTGCCCAATCCAATACATTCCAAACGGCCCCAGTTTCCATGGGGTGCACTTACTTTTTCACACGACTCTTTTTTGTTTTTTTGACATAATTAATAAGTGAAGAACACAATCCATAGGACACAGATACACCGTGAAATAAAATTTTAAATATCAACGAGAAGATTAAAAACACAGAAAGTGAACCTGAGCCACGGTGACCACTTGGCTGACCAATGACAGCTGTGGCCACGGGGGTCTTCATATGTGGAGGATATGTCTGCCTGTCTTTGAGCCTTTAAGGGGGATCAGCTAAGGGTGCTGACAGCCACAGAGAGCCCCCAGGGCAGAGGCGGTCGAGTGGCTCCACCTTCTCGTTTTCGACGTTGGGTTTGTGCGTTATGGTGGGAGGAGACTTTTTCTTTTTTTTTGTGGACCCTTTGCACTGTCGATATTTTGATGTCTTCAAAGTGTCTCCACTTTTGTTTTTTTTTTTAATCTTTGTCTTCTGGCCTGGCCATATCACCGGCGCTTCAGAGGAGGTCATCCGTTTGTGCCCGCCTAAGACTTGGATGGAAGACCACCTTGGAGAAGCTTGGGATGTTGCTGGAAGATGTACAGGTGAGGCCAGCAGGGGGCACTTAGCCTGTGGTCTGTCTGTGGATCCCATTGCAGTGATGGGTATACTGTGGTGTAAAAATAGTGTGAGACGTAAACCTGAGGTTCTGACTCTCTGTGGTCATTTAAAGACCCCTGGGCATCCTTCATAAAAAGTAGGGTGTACCCCGATGCCCACCTCACCCTGGTCATTCTGCCCCCCCCCCCCCCCAATCATTCCCTAGCTATTTCTCTCACCCCTTCTCCACCTAATAGCTAGTGAACGGTGAGCACGCTGGCACATAAATGGCTGCCATCACATCATACAGGTGGGCGCCACACATTGCTGGTGGTCAAAGCGGCTCCCCACTGTCTATGTAAAGCGCTATGCAAATGGAGTTTGCTCATTTAATTAATTCAATTATCTTTAATGCATAAATAAAAGTGTAAACCTTCTCTCTGGCTTGTTTTAGTTTGTGACGGGGGCTGTTTTGGGGGTCTGGGACCCCCTGTCCCAAGAAAGAGTGACAATAAGGTCACCTGAGGAGCACTCCACAATAAAGCAAAGGTGTGGGATGTCCCCAACACGGTGGTCCCTTTGAGAGTTTTGTCTTTCTTGAGTCTCAGTGTTTTGCTTTTGATGAAATCTGTTAAGACCACCAGGCTGTGAGCGCCTGCCCGGCGTAATATGAGACCCTCTGTTAGGAGTCCCCCAAGGGCACAGCAAGTCCTGAAAGTGCCCACTAGAGGGGGAAACTGTGAAACCCTGGCTAGCAATGAAAAGGACCACCTAGAATTTTGATAAATAAATTGATCAAACATGCTAATCAACCAAATTAAGCTTCAAGGACACAAGAGGCTGTTGGATTTCAGACAGAATTCCACCCCTGGCAGGGGTTAAGGGGTCTCTTTGGTGTTTATTTTTTTCATTTGTTTTACATTAACATTGTTGGTTGTTTAGTTTTCTTTCCATTTAAGCATCTTTTACTATGGTCCCTTGACTTTCTAGGTGGTCCTTTAAGAGGCAAGACCACCTACCCATCCCCATCGCCTATAAAGGTGATGACAAGCCCCAGTCCCCTGCGGTTCATTGAATGCGCTCGTGGTGCTGATGAGTTCTCCCATGTATTCTGCACTTTGATCTGTTTTGTTACAGGACAATTTTTGTAAACTAAATCTTTTATTTATTAAAATTCCACATTGCCCTTTATGGGACTAACTGGGGTTTTTTGATGGTATTTCCCCCTCTAGTGGGCATTGTGAACATTTTTAGGCCTGTCTAGTAATAATACAGACCAAGGGATTGCTTGAAACACCAAAGGCAAATCCAAAGCAAGCAAAGTCTTGACACACAAAATCCAAAGGGGGTGTCAAAAACAGAGCAAGGGTTAAAAAATTCAGGAAATCACACACACACACACACACACACAGACAAAGCAAAGTAATAATAATAGTCATAATGGAAAATCACCACCACCTCAAGTGCATCCAATGAACCACAAGAGACTGTGAGTTGTCCCCACCTTTACAAGGCAGAGGGTGGTCCCTGGTGGCCCACCTACAAAGCATATGGAACATAAAACATAAAACATAAAAACAAAACATTTCACACTCTTAATATTAAAAAACATACAAATGAGACTTCTGAACCTCAGCTGGTGGGAGGTGGTGGTGGTTGGGGGGGTTTCTGTCTGAAACACAACAGTCTAGCAGCTGCAGTAAAAATCAAAGGCTGCCACCTTTTATCCAAGGCTGCATTTGAGATCCAATTGGTGGCATTTCATTTGATTTGTCCAATTGCAGCTTAGGCAGGTGAAGCGACTCCTCAGGGTCACACAGTGGTGTCAGCAGTGGGATTTAAACCCCCAACCTCAGGGTTTTGAATGTCAAAAGCCTTAACCACAACACTATACTGATGGATAAGCATGTTTATTGGAGTCCAATTAGACAGGCACACCTGGGCATTTCAAAGGGGTCTGTGCCTTTCTGTGTATAGCGCCTTTCATATAGCTCCCCATCTGTAGTTTTTAGAATTTTTAACACTGAGGGCTGGGGGCTCACACAATGAGGGGTTTTCTAGCTCGTAGGAGAGCTTGTGGTGCCCAGGGTGTGCATTTTGTTTTTTCTGTGGGGGCACATGTTGCCCATGTTGTAAGCATATTGATTTGTTATTTTTGTTATTGTTAGGGTCAGGCGAAAAGTACAATTTCTCCTTGCGGATTAATAATATATATCATCATCATCATCATCATCATCAGTCTTACCCCTGATAATTTAATTCTATCCAAGGAACATTCGAGAGATCCTTTAATTTGTTGTTTTTTTCCAGGTGGTGACAGGCAGGTGACGTGACTTGCTCAGGGTCACACGGTGTCAGATTTGAACCCACAACCCCATAGTCTGAAGTCCTAAACCTTAACTCTCCTCTCTTATAGTGAGTGCTATTTTCTAGCATTGCTGGAATCCTCGACCCCAGTTTTTGCTCCCCTTATCACCACTTTGGTTTCCCGATTCTTTTGGGGTGCCCCGCTCTCCGAGCTCTCTCCTCTTGTACTCTCAGCCCAAGGCGCATGTAAGCCACGCGCCGACAAATCCGCCATCCTTGCCACGGCCACTCATCTCGAGCGCACGCCGAAAATGGAAAAGAGATTTGCAGTTTTAAGTAATCAAGACAAGCGGCGGGTCGGCGTTCCCGCTGCCCACTCAATTCTGCCCTGACGCCGTCGCGCTGGCCGTCGCTATTGAGTCCCGGCGGGGTATTGCTATGTGAGTCACGTGGTGCGCGCCGCGCCAGCTGGTGGCTCTTAACGGCCCGAGTGATATTCGGCGGCCCTTCATCGTCTTCCCGCGGAGGTTTAATCTAAGGAATGTGCGGCCCCGCAGACTGCTTCGCTTTGAACGTGCGGGAGGAATCGGGGGATGAGCCGACATCAGCCCGCCAGCTGGGACTCCGATTACAGCCGCACACCTCGTGCACGCGGACGCGGACACGTTGGAAAACTCGAGAAAGGAATTTGCAAAGTGCGTGATTTGGCAGCACGGAGCTTATGGATGTTATGTGATCAATTTGTTCGACTACCGGTAGTTCGCTTTGGGGTGCAGTGGGACCGATTTCCTGGTACAGGTGTGCTTGGAGCGAGCAAAACGCGGAGCAGTTATGGGGTCTAGACAACATGAACCTAGATAACATCCATCCAACCATCCATTATACAACCCGCTGTATCCTAACTACAGGGTCACGGGGGTCTGCTGGAGCCAATCCCAGCCAACACAGGGCACAAGGCAGGAAACAAACCCTGGGCAAGGGCGCCAGCCCACTGCAGGACACACACACACACATACACACACATGCACACACACCAATCACACACTAGGGACAAGTTAGAATCGCCAATGCACCTAACCTGCATGTCTTTGGACTGTGGGAGGAAACCGGAGCACCGGGAGGAAACCCCCTAGATAACATGCTGGACTTTAAAACATGGAGGTTGTGGGTTCAGATCCCACTACTGACCCTGTTTGAGCCTGAGCAAGTAAAAAAAAAAGAAATGGAACCAAATGTCTGGTAACTATCTGTCATTCCAACAGATGGCACATCACAGACATTTGTAGTAATAAAAAGCATTACATTCAACATTCCAACTGATGGTGCTTCTCAAATATTAACACTGCTTTTATGAATCTCATATAAAATGGCCTATAACCATTCCAACAGATGGCGCATCACAAACATCTGTAGTAAAAAAAAACACTACGTTCAACATTCCAAATGATGGTGCATCTCAAATATTAATACTAATAAAATAATAATAATAATAATAGCTTTAATACAGAGACATATGCAATGCATTTGTCATTCCAACAGATGGCACATCACAAACCTTTGTATTAATAAAATACACTGGATTTTTCATTTCAACAGATGGTGTATCAGGAACATTTGTAGTAAGAAAATGCATTGCATATGTCACTCCAACAAACGGTACATTACAAACATTAATTCTGCTTTTATGAGTACTGTATCAAATGGCATATCGCAGAGACATATGCATTGCATTTGTCATTCTAACAGATGGTGTATCTCAAACATTAACACCACATTTATGAGTGTGGTGCATCACAAATTTATGTAGTAATAAAATTGATTGCATGTTTCATTCCAACAGATTGTGCATCGCAAACATTAATACTGCCTTCATGAGTCCTCCATCAAATGACATATAACATAGACATATGCATTGCATTTGTCATTTCAACTGATGGCTCATCACAAACATTAACACTGCTTGTACAAAGCTCATACCAAATGGCATATTACAGAGACTTGTGGTTTACAAACCTGATGTTCTGGTTTCCTCCCACAGTCCAAAGACATGCAGGTTAGGTGGATTTGAGTTGTTACATTGTCCCCGATGTGTGTGTTGTGGCCTGTAGGGGGCACCACTGAACCCCCAAACCCCAGATACCATTGCACAGACAAGTCCCAGGTTCCCAGTGAATGTTTTTCTTAAGTACCTTTCCTCAGGTTTCCTTTCCAATCGCTCAGAACAAACAATTCCTTTCCTTTTCCTTTTCTTTCTCCGTTTCCCTTTACTCCTCCACTCCACCCAGACGAGTGTTGTCCTGCTCCACTCCTGACTCCATCTCTCTGGGCCAAGTGGAAGGATCTCTGTGAACTCCTTAATCTATTGCCTCTGGGAAGCACTTCCAGGTTAGGCAGGACCACCGCTCCTTGTACAGTCAGTATTTGACAGCTGCTCCTGGTGGCCCCCCACAGAACCCAATCCGTGGGACCACATACTGGGGCTCACCAGACAGGATGCTGCCATCTAGTGTACAGGGGGATGCTGTGCCCATAGCCGGCAGACACCCAAGCCCAGTATATCTCTGTGTAGCTGAGTGTAGATGCTTATGCAGCGTCCTTCCATGTCCACGTCCTGGCGCTCCCTAATGGACCTTCCTTTATCACGGTGACCTGGCCTGACGAGAGAGCGGGGTCCATCTCGGCTGGGTCACCTGTTTGTCCCTCACAGTGTGTGTGTGTGTGTGTGTGTTCACCCTGTGATGGACTGCCATCCTGTTCAGGTGCTCCTCCTACCTTGTGCCCTGCTTGCCTGGTGAGGCTCCAGTTGCCCTGCGCCCCTGCACTGGATCAGCGGGTTAGGAAGATGGATGGATGGCTGGCATTTACATGATGGGCACCTTTTGTTATCCAAATCAGGTTAAAATATCCAACCTTATAGGCAGTCATGCTAATGACTTTTTTAGTGATATTAAAGTTTAATGGCCTTAACTGCATTTAAACGTCCCCTAGGAGACCCCATTGTGAACATCTAAAGACAGCGTCGAGCCTTAAAATACAATCCTGCATCTTATCAGAGTCTCCATCACAAGCTAGAGTATCTCAAAATAATTCATTCATAAAGACCCCTCGTATACACGCATGCTCTGTATCCCCCCTTTTCTGCTTCTCATCCCAAGTGCCACTTGTTCTACTGGGATGAAACTTTAACTTCATGAAGCTCAGACAAGGACTCCTCAGAACTCCACAAGCCCTTCCCCTGCTTAGTGGGAACTCCGAATTTGTTCATAAAGGCAGCAGGAGGGGCTCAGAACATCTGAAGAAGAGCATAAGAGGGATGATGAAGGAGACGAGGGTCCATCGGCCGCGCCTGGTTAAAGCTAAGGAGCTCAACTGGCCCACAGGATGGGGCGGGGCAAGCAGGCTGCCCTCAGATGACCTGTCTGTCACAAAGCACTCTGACCTCCAGCCAATTACAGATGAGTGGGCGGGGCAATGACAGGAGTGGTTGGACGCCCATCACTGGACGCTTCACCGAGCGTTGGTGGTGTGGAGGAATTTCAATGTGTTTCTACATGAAGACAATGCAAATGAAAAACAAAATGCCCCTTATTTTTTAAGAAGCCCACCCATATTAGAATGCAGTGGCAACAGCTGAGACACCAAGTGCTTGTTGGGCACCTGGACGGGCAGGTCTAAGTAGGCCAAAGGCGAGGGAAACATCACCTACTGCTCAGCACCAGGCAGCAAGGCAGCTTGGAACAGGTGGGAGTGCACCCTGGGGAGGAAGACCACCTGGGCAGACATTTGGTAGCACATCAGGTTTAGGATCCAATCAATTAAGATCTCGTTGTCTGAGGCATGAGTGGGGCAACTTCTTGTTCTCTTTGGAATTCCGGAACACATCCTCAGTAGAAGCCCACTATTGCAGGTGGCACAACCAAGTACTAAATTTGGCACAACACCAAAAGCCATCATCCAGACAAGTTACTTGTCACCTTTGTCAAGGCTGGTGGACATCCACCGCTACAGGAGACAATGTTAGGAGGCCCACCCATGGTGGCTCAAGGTCAATCTGGGGTAACAGCTCAAGATCTTTGACCCACCCAGTGGCACCAGAGGTGGCACCAGAGGTTAGGGTGGGTCTGGTCCTGCGGTCAGAAGTTGTCATGATGGAGCCAAGAGCATCCTGGGAAGACAGGACTGAGGAACCGAGGCAGATGGTGGGAGAGCGTGCGTCACATTACAGGAAGGAGAGTTCAGTGTCACCACATCAAAGTCACATGCAGGGGACTCGTTGGCCACTCACTCTGCAAAACTCGCACTCTGCTTGGCATCACAGGGGTGGCAAGGAGTAGAGCAGCCACCGAGGCCCTGGATGACCCATGGGCTTTTGTTACAAGGACACAAGTCAGGCGTCCGATCAGCCCTGGTTGGGTCACCTGTGCGCTGATGTCTGATGTTGAAAGACCCGAAATACCCAGTGACCCCCGGTGACATCGCTGATGGTGTTTAACCTGCTGCTCCCTCCCGCACCACCACCGACCTGGCACCCCCGATGGAGACGATCCTCACCAGTCAGCGCCCTGGGTATTCCGAGCAGAGTCCGGTGGGTACAGAGGGGAGGAGCAAAGGGAGAGAGGGCAGGCACCCAGACACGACTTAAGCAAACCGCGGCAGCCTCGTCCAGCAGTTGGCACTCCATTTGTTTTTAAATTGTAGGGTAGCCGCTGACTAGGCGGGGGGTCAGCCTGAATTGGAGGTCTTGCTCAAGTGCCTGATGACACGTTGGACAGAAGTGATTACTGCGGCTCGGCGCCTGGGGCTCCAGCTTTATTGGAACTGCCGCTGAACATTTGTGTTCTCCAAAAATGAGCCGCACAAGAGCTCTCGAGGGCACACTTAGCAGGTGAGCTGGTGTCAGGAGGACGGCGGTGATTGAAAAGTAATCAGCACTGGGTCCCCACAGCCCATCATCAGGCGGTGACAGTGACGCGCAGCCAGTCGGCCAGCCAGAGCCGTTAACTTCTTGCTGTCCACTCCAAGCGGCAGGACTATGGGGTTCTGCTTCTAATGGTGAAGGTGGCTCGGTCAAACTGGGAACACTGGCACTCGGATTGGTCAAAAGTCTTATTACAGCTCAATCAGAGCAGTTAGTGGGATTTATCACTGGCACGGGCATCGTGGCAAGTAGTCAATTAAAAAAAAAAACAAAATGTGGGGACAACATGCCAGCATGAGCAAGAAGTGCATTTCAGGTCATCGTGTGCCCTACCAGTACAATGGGTGTCATGGCAGTGGGCACAACAACTGGAACCGGTGGGAATCGTGACGGTCTGGACACAAAGTACGAGCAATCAGCAATGACAAAGTCTTATTACTCTTTCAATCAGATCAATTAGCTATATTGGTCACTTACATGGGCATCATGCCAAACTTTAATGAATGAGTTAAGATAGTGGGCAACATGCCAACATGGCAGTTGTCACAGCAAATGAAATCAGTGGGCAACACACGAAAATCAGAAAGATATCACAGCACAGGGAGGGGCATCAGTGGGCATCATGACAGTGAGGACATCAATGAGCATCATGGGCACTTGAGCCAGCAAGTGAAAGCAGCGGGCATGGGGGCTTTATGTTTAGTGAGTATTGCATCACTATGAAGCAACAGGGAAATCTTCTGGCATCACATTGGCAAAATCCCCTAACTAATAGACATCATGTCATTAACAGAAATAAAGACTATTGTACCAGTAAAAGAGAGATTAAGGTTGATGGGCATCTCGCCAGCACAAGCAGCTGGTGAAACCAATGACTTTAAGAGAGCATATCAAAAAGATCAGTGAGCTCAGGAGCAGGAATTGTGCCAACATTTGCAGAAACCAAAGTCAGCAGGCGTTACGATTAAAGGAAATAAAAATAAAAATTATTGGGCATCATGCCAACATGATCATGGAGTGAAATCAGGGGGTACTGGCCAAGTAAACAAAAACGCCATGAGTGACAGCTGAAAGTGCCCAGTTTAACAGAGTGACAGGTTTCTTGTGGTGGGTTAAGTGCCAGTCGGTAGAAAGTCTTCGATCTCTCCTTGTGCCATCTGTTCCTTGCAAACCTCGTCCATTTTGTTTTCGCTGTGTGTCACTAACTGAGGACGAGCCTAAGCAGCCAATAAACTGGTGACTGAAAACCACATATGTCCTTGGCATCATGCATTAAGAGGGCATCACATGCAGTCTGGAGCTGAGTCCAGTACCATTTAAGGTAACTAGTACACTGGGCAGAGTGAAGGCAAACGAAAGTGGCATAGGTGGAACCCAATCAATCTTTAACTGGCTGGCATTGACTAACTTATTGACATGCGCAACATAATGGAAATGGCCTGGTACCTACGCTGGCATTGCGGGCCTCACTGAGTGTAAACCAAATCTCTGCACTGCAGTGCAGGAGATGACTAGCAGCTGAGGAAGGGATGTCCTTCCTCTGGCGCTGCCCTGGAACACATTAACTGATCCTCCTGGTCTGTGCCAGGCTCATGAGGATGGTGTCTTTTCAGTGCCCAGAATTTTGACCCCTTACCTCACATTTACTAGTCAAGAGTGGCACTTTTTGGGCACACAGATCTTATTCCTTTATCATTCTCTGCAGTTGTCCACTCCTGCCCTTCTAGTGCCCATCACCCCAGATCATCTGCCAAGTCCATTTATTTAGCAGCATGGCATTCTGTCCTGGAGTGACCCAAGTAAGTCCTCAGTGGAGCATCCTCCAAAAACTGGAGGGGATTGCTGTCAAGTGGGGGTTATGATGCCACCTAGTGGCAGCTGATGCCGCTGACCTGATGCCTGTAGCACTGAAGCTCAAAGTCCGACCTGAAACTTCTGCCCAGTTTGTACCAGCCACTGACCTCTAAAGCAGTAATGTCATGCAGGGGGCCACAGGAGGCCACAACCTGCTTACCAACATGACTGATTGTGAATGTGTGCCAGCTCAGTCAAAGGCCACCCTTTCTTACGCTCATGAGGACACAGGAAGAACGTGCAATCTCAGCAGAGGTGGGGGGAAAGTGAAGAACGGGCTACAAGGTGGGAGAGAACTGTAGTAGACCAAGAAAGGCACTAGATAAAGGGGTCAAGGGAGGAAGACAGAGAGCCGGAGTGGCTGAGATGGGACTGTGAAAGGCGCTATATGAAAGCTCATTCTTTGGAGCACTCAGAACGCACTAACAAAGTGAGAGCCTGCTGACGATTTGAACCAGTGGCCAGGGGTTACCTAACACATCAGCCCAATGCTGATTGTCGTACTTCATGAAAACCCAACAAAGAGCTGGACGGGATCTGTGGTGCTCTCACTAGGGGGCGCTGTGCGTCATTGGGCCTTCAAACCCCGGAAGTTCCCCTCAGTGTGCTTACGCGGGTGCCATGCGTTGCCAGGGTCCTCGTTTGCTTTTCAATTTCGTTTTATGAGGGGCACGCGCAGACAAATATTTGCCGTTCGTCTTATCGCATTTTTACGCCTTCCTCATCGCCGCCCGGTGGCCACTGCAGGAAGTGCCATAAATGACTCACTTGATGGTTATCTCGCTTAATTGTCTGTGGAGGAGGACATCGGCCAGTGAGAGGGCTACTTCTCCAGGCCGACTGCCCAGTTGTACAGACCACATGTTGCTCTTCCAGGAATGGCGTGACCTCAGGCCGCCCATCCATCAGACCCCGGATTAATGCCCACCGAGCACGTGGCCCTCACGTCAGCCTGTCTCCCACAATGAAGACAGAAGGGCTGATTAGCCGGGCAGCAGATGAGCAGCTGGCCTTTCGCTTGCTCTGCTATTGACGTTCTCATCTGCCAAATTAATGTCCATCGTGGTGATCTTTGAACCGTCACTTGCTGCCTGGCATGAGTCACGTGTAGCATGTTGGCAGGTCACGTGCCAGTCATCAGTCTATTGAATAGCAGTCTGGTGCTGTAATATAGTGCCTTCCATAGTGATCATCACCCAATGCCAGGCTGCTATGACACAGAAGGGCATTTGGGGATGCTGTGGGTACCCTCACCAGCCCCTACCCAAAGTCTTCTACTTCTGCTGCTGTTGCTCTGATCCAAGTAGTGGACACTTAGTGGTCACTCGCTGGAAAGTAAATATGGGGGTCAGAAGGAGAGAGAGCTATAGAGAGGGAGGCGCTATATGTAAACTCATTCTAAATCCTCTTTGCTTGGTGACTTGATTTTATTATAGCGCCTTTCACACTGCCTGCCATCCTTGACATTTAAATATTTAAATGATGCCTGGCACCCCTATGGGTCCTGTGACTCGCTTAGTGAAGGTGATGCCTGACAAGTCAACCTGGTGCATTGCAGTGCAGTTGCTTTGCCACTAGGGGGCCACACTGCTTCAGACAGCTTGCCAAATTCCTGGTTGGGTCCATTGCTGTGGCCAGCTGACCACAAAAGGTCTGGTAAATTGCGAGCTGGGTGCCCACTGAATGTTTTCAGCTGAAGCCACTGAGACTGCGTGCCACACAATGACCTGGCAGGTCAATGTGGGGGGTAAATTGGATTCAAAGAACAAGTCCTGAGGAAGGCCTGAGGACAGACCCTGTCCAGAATTGAAAGACATTCAGCAATGCAGCGCCTGGAACCTGGTGCTCACTTTGGATGGCGCTAATAAATATTAAGACTGGTTATTAGTGCCCACAGTTGGCTGCATAGGCTGCAATGTGGATGAAGGTGAAGGACGTTGGGACCCTGCTGGCTCCACCCTGCATTGCAGCCCCTCCGGTGACATTCCACACAGGACCCTTTAAAGGGACCCCTCAGACTCAGGAATGCTAGTTCTTCACCGTCTCTGATTCTTCTAAGCAGGTAACTGAGCCCCAGTTCTTCTTATTCATATCAACTGCCAGTGGGAATGTGGATATAGCGCCTTTCACAATGAATGTCAATACAACACAAGCAGCTCCCATTCTGTTTCTGTAATAGAAGAAAGGCATATGCGGCATTACCCTCACTTGCACATCTGTGTCTGAGCAGGGTGGCAGCAGACCTGGAAGTCACACAGATGTGTGTGTCAAATGACATGTCCTGACATCAATGAGCAGGCCTGTCCTAAAGCAAAAGGCTCAGCTTTAGAAGAAACGGAAACCGAAGCTGAACCTGAACCTGTACCTGAAACTGAGCTCAGCCAAGATAGTGGCAGCTAAGAAGAAGTGGTCTTCTAACAGCTGTTAATGATCTGAAGGGTACAGAAAGAAAGAAAGAAAGAAAGAAAGAAAGAAAGAAAGAAAGAAAGAAAGAAAGAAAGAAAGAAAGAAAGAAAG
>JANRMT010062791.1:178156830-178171145 GCA_026402145.1 Polypterus bichir lapradei | reverse complement strand
TAGTTATTTGATAAGAATTTTTGTAAGACGCTACGTGACACGTCCAAGAAAACTCCCTCAATACCGTGGAAGTGCGTTAATCACGCGGTAATCCACTGATAACGAGACCATCGAAGTGCCTGTAACTGTAAACGTCATAATAATAAAAATAGCAAATGAATTGGGTGTCTCGCCCCGTATTTCAAATTTAAGAATAAACTCCATGGTCCTTTGGCAGTACGCAGTGTGCCCCTTTGGCACTGCTAGAGAGATGAAGAGTTCGTTCAAATCACGATTATCGATCCAGTCCCCGAGTGCATGACAAGCAGTGGCCAGACATCCTCAGGTCAAGTTGTAGTGCCGGTTGGGGCCAATTTTCTTTTTTTTTGGGTGGGGGGCTTGGATTAATGATGGAGCCCCTCAGTGTTCATAGCAGGTACAAGTATCCCCCTTGCTTTCCGGAGCGCACTCTTTATGGATTGACCAACTCAGGTTACATTCGCTATTCTGAATGGTTTTGGTGCGGGCGCCCCGTGATCTCCCAGTCAGTGTTTACAGCTTGCCCATGTCGCCCATACCTAAATCTATCACTGCTCACTGGTCCTTGTGGCTCAACATGCATGTGTGTTGGCTGTAAATGGAGGCTGGGCACTCGTTTGCGGGTCCCTGCCGTGACGTCGCTTTTATCCCAGTCGGTTTCATTCCCGTTTCACACGCCGCCTTTTGTGTTCCCGTTGAGTGTCTGCGGTTGTCTCCGTCTTCCGAAGCTCAACTTCAAGGCCGAGAGCCCCAAATGGACTCTGAGAATGGATTTACACGCAGCGCCCTCTTGTGGTCCCTCAAATCTGAGAAGCAACCGATCGGCCGCCTTTCGTTTACTACTCGACCTCAGGTCACCGGCACTTGCGCTCGTCTGCGGGACATCTTCCGTTTCTTTCGACTAGGACACTTTCGCTCAGTCCCGCCGAAAACGTCAAACGGGAGGCGTTCCATGGACACGGTCGTTTCGTTTGTCTTGTCGCGTTGTCTGGATGGCAAGATGGAAACAAGAAGCGATCAATGTGAGGGAGAGTCTGTGAAGGGTGGTCGTCTCGGGCGGGCACTTTATAATATTCAACTCTTATTGTAGTTCAAACTTCCTTTTACTGAACACCGTTATGCAAGGCGACTTACGGCATTCCTTTGGTTCCATTTCTTTTTGTCCCCAGTTGAAGCACTAGCAGGTGAAGTGACTTGCTGTGGGTCCCAGAGTGTCAGTTGTGGGATTTCAACCCACGACCTCAGGGTCGGAAATCCAAAGTCTTGATCACCGCGCCACACAGACAACGATGCATCTCAATATATGTCACAGTCTCTTATATAGCGCCTTCCGTGATTGAGATTGAGTCCCACGAGCCTTTCGTTCGGGTTTATTCGGACTCTTTGAATGCAGCAAAGTCCACAAAGTCCGTGATGTTCACGCGCGACGGAGTTCAGGCAAAAAAGCAATACAGTGGGTTCCTTGGTGCCCCTCACCCTGCACCCTGATGGCCGGTGCGCACACTTACTTGTTGTGTGCTGACCGGCTCTCCGTGCACACCTGGGCGCTTTGGGGGCAACTCGAGCACCGCCAGAGTTCAGGTGGCGCAGCCGCCCCACCCGCACGCCGCTGTCCGCGGTGCTGAAACGAAGTCCGCCACAAGCAGCTGTCCGGCCGTTCTGCGCAGGCGCAAATTACAGAAGGAGCGAACAAAGTAAGAAAGTGGGGTGGCACAAGGTGGGGCACGACTCTGAAATGCCGTTTTAGTAGGCTGAGTGACCCCATTACTGACAAAGACCCGTTGCATTCTAAGAAGGCGGCTTTAGATATGAAGGGGGATTTGAAAAAACAGACAGGCTCTTGCTAGATATGAAAGGCGCTATATAAGATATTTAGATAGATGTGAAAGGCGCTATATAACAATATAGATAGATAGAGATAGATAGATATGAAAGGCGCTATATGATAGATAGATAGATATGAAAGGCACTACATGATAGATTAATAGATAGATAGATGTGAAAGGCACTATATAACAGACAAATAGATATGAAAGACGCTACATGATAGACAGACAGACAGATAGATGTGAAGGGCGCTATATAACAGATATGTCCCTGTGCTGCTGACACACACTCAGATGCAGCACTCGTCCTCCAACTCCTAAAGGTGCCATTGCGGTTTTCAGCGGGCTGCCCCCTAGTGGCCCCCCCCCCCCCCTTAAGGTTCCATGGACCTTTTCATTTCTTTAGCTCAGCAGGTCCATCAGTAGCCGCTAGCAGTTTTGTGAAACGCCAGGGGTCCCCCTGCTCAGTTCAGGTCCCATGACCTGCCGTGTCCTACTCCGTCGCCTGCTAGCCATTGCAGATTTCTGTTTTGCCCACCTGACGTTTTCAGCGCCCGAATGCCCCATTGAAGATACAAAAGACCCCCACAGGCTGAGGTGGTTCTTTACGGAGCAGTGGGTCTACGAGGTGACGTGACGGGCGGCATGGCCGGCTCTGCTCACTTTCACAAATCCTCTAGGGGGCGCCTGTCGCTGTCCTCGGGTTCCACTTGATGTTAAAAGTCGCTAAGTGCCCACCGCCTCAGTCGTTTGACGCCATTTTCGGGATTTTATTTGTTGCGCAGGCGCGGGGTCAGGCCTAACGGGACTCGTAGGAAATTTTCGAATAAACAGCAGGCGGAGCTGTCGGTCTCTCAGTTCAATATTGTGCCACTACTACAAATAACTAAAGTAAGCGGGTGCAATGGCGACCTACAGAGGACACTTGTGTCGCACGGGAGGACAGAACGCACGCAACCCACTCGCTGCTGGGTTTCATTTCATGCGTCCGGTGGGCTCGCCAGCCGTTAGCTCTCCCGGCTCGTTTTCTATCAGCCTTTACTTTGTCGAGCTCTCTGCACTGTGCCGACTTGAGTAGGCATAAAGAAGGTGTGGCAGCCCACGGGGAGGCGATGTCGCGAGGTGCGTCTGTCACTGTCTCGCAGTGAACCTTAGGTGTCGCTCAGGTAGTTTTGTCCCCGAGCCGAATTGGAGGTGGGGGTTTGGAGACGAAATTCCAGTCTGAGTCACAAGGCTCTGGTGGTCTTCCTTCAGACCCTTCTCAGATCGGCCAATCGGATTGTCCCGTCGCGCGTCAATCGCCTACTTTCGCGAGTGCAACCGCGGCGACGAAAAAGAATCAAAAGGGCTCAGGCGCGCCCTCAAGTGGCACTCCATTAAAACAGCAGGCGCCTGTAGTTTAAGGGAAAGGACAGCGAGCTGGCATCCCGACCAGGAAAGAAGCAGAGGGCAGCAGTCAGTCAGACTGTGCCCTGTGCCAAGTGAAAAGACACGAAAAATGAAGCAAAGGGTAGTTACTCGAGGGGCTGAGCCACAAGCCAATGGTGCAGTCTGGTGGGACACATGAGGAGGTCTGCCCACCACGACACTCGCTCTCTTGTCCCAATGCCATATTGTGCCCTCATGTCACCTCAGGCTGTTGTCTTAGCCACTCAGTATTTTTCAGGTGATTAGGCGACTCCCCCCAAAGTGTCATAATTGGTGAGCGTTAGGGCCCCTGGGTGTAACAATGAGGGGTTCTTAAAGGAGCCCACCCACCAGATGCCAGCCAAAGAGTGAGAGGACAGACTGTGCCACCCTGTGACCCTCTCTTATGTTTCCATTTTAGGACTCGATGAGCCGTCACTGCCACAACAAAAAAGTAAGTATAAGTATGTGGACAGCTGTGGGGCGGGGGGGTCACCGGCCAGTGGCACCCGCTCATTTAACCTCTTGTGGCTCTTCCAGGGGACATGCACGACTTCTTTGTGGGGCTGATGGGGCGCCGAAACTTAGATACAGGTAAGCTGGCTCTGCTGGCAGCCAAAGGCGCTATATACTCCCACCCTGACCTAATCCAAGCCCCCCTGTACTCTCCACAGCAGAGGATCCCACCCAGCTGAAGGAGGAGGCCGCTGCCTACCCGGACTTGATGGAAATCCTCTTTCCCCGCAAGTGCAAAGGCAGGTGAGATGTGGGCACAGCCGCTGGTCAGCCATGCGGGGCACAGCAGCCCGTTTCTAGCACCCTGACCCCCCCCCCCCCCCCCCCTTGTTTCAGGTTCCGTCGCAGTGTGTAGGACCACCAATGGGCACCTCCAGCGTGGACTCCTCGCTCCCAGCAGAACGACCGCCGCGCCCCTTCGGTAAACCAGAATCATCGTGTTGTGTGGAACGAGGCCGTCGCTCGTCACCGCGGGCCTGGCACGAGGGTCACCAGAAGAGACACGGCCCCCCGTCCCACTCGCTTGCTTTCATTTGCTCTTTCACTCGGTGGCTTCAGATGAACGAGAAGCAACAACAAAGTTTTTTTTTTATTTAAATAAGATGGTCGTCCTGTGTGTTCTTTCTGGGGGCTTTGTGGGGCATCACGGTCCACTAGGGTGGTCTGCTTCCTGTGCCCACTCAACAAACATGCCTGGCAGTCCTCCACCCCACACACATGGCATGCAGAGACATAAATCACAGCAGTGGGCAGCACACCTTTGACACAAATCACTTTAATTTTGCGCATATCATCAGTAGAACCAGATGATGGCACCCTGCGGGCACAAGATGGGGCACAGCAAAGCATCTTCTAGGAGTGTGTGGGGGGGGGGGGGGGGGGGGGGGGGGAGGGGGTTGGAAACAATGCCCTGCAGTCCTCATCGGCTCCTCCTTTTACATTCATAGTGTGCCCTGAGTGGGCTGCTGCCAGCGGCCTCCTTCAACCCCAACACCCAGGTCTGGCACCCTCTTTGGTTTAGCTGGATGTGCCAGGCTGGGGGGCCCCGGCTCCTTTGGTCCTGTGGCTCAAGATCACATTAGTGAACAGTAGTTTTAACTTTAAAGAACCCCCCCAGCCATCCTGCTGCCAAGCGGAGACACAAAATCAGCCAAAGAGGTCCTGGCCACCAGATTGGCAGCCAGTGGTGTCACTGTCGCTTTTCCAGATGGGCATCCAGTGAATTGTTCTTGCCAGACTCCTGCTCTGTCCGTGGCACCTGCTCTGTGTCCTTGTGCGCTGGCAGCCTGGCATAGTTCTCGGGCAGTCCGGGGTTGTAGCGGTACTGGTAGCCGTATGCCCGCAGGTGGTAGGTGTAGTACTCCAGGATGTACATGAGCTCAGCGTTCACGTAATGGAAGGAGACGGCGAGGTCAGAGCAGCACTGGGGACCCTGAAGGGACAAAGAAAAGAAGATGAGCAGCGGGCACCACAAATCAAACGGGCATTTAACAAGGCACCCTCAGTCACCTGGCCAGAAATGACACAAGGGTGCCAAGAAAGGTGGCTAAGAGCCTAAAGTCAGGTGTAAGTATTGGGGACCAGCCACAGAAACAGCCCAGTGATGACACCTGGCATATACTGGCAGACTCCTTACTGACTGGTGGTGCCCTCGGACCTCACAGCCTCCGTAACTGCTCTGCCATGAATTGAAAGGGGAAGTTGTCGTGTACAGCGCTCACCAGCAGGTGGCAGCCTCATCCTAACATACGGCAGGCCCAGGGCCACTCGACCATTACTCGGAAAGTGTGTGCCACCACGGAGGGCACCACCTCACGGAGCAGCCAACGGTAATCCAGAGAACCGGGATACGAAGTCCTGTCTCGTCTGCCCCGATGCACAAACACGGGGGGCAGAGGGACAAGCTTAGTGTGGGAAGCCTGGGGGCGAGGAGTCGGTAATCATGGCGAGGTGCGGACTGCAGGAAAGACGGACATCGGGCACGGGACAATAGGACGACGACTGTCCGGCGGGTGTGGTGGTGCGATGTGGAAGAAGCGATAAAAAGATACAGACAGACAAGAAAGGCACTGCATGACTGAGGCAGACAGACAGGAAAGGCGCTATATGATGGACAGACAGGGCGCTTATGGAAAAGTTAGACAGGAAAGGCAGCATAAGACTGGCAAAAAAAGACACACAGCCAAGAAGGGGACTCCATGACAGACAGACGGTGCTCAATAACGCGTACAGAGCGGAGAGGCACTGATAGACTGCGGTCACCAGAGGGCGCTGCAGCTCCACAAACACAAGCGTTAAGCCCAATGAGCGTCTTTAACTCTTCCAGTGCAAGCGCATCAACGGCCTAACCGCACGTACAGTTTCAGCCCAGGGCTCTCTGTGGCTCTCCGTCTTCATCCTCCTCCTCATCCTCCTCCTCCTTCTCACGCTGTCCCCTGGGGTTGAGGCTTGTAACCCCCTCCCCCTCCCGGGTGTCCTGAAGCGGTGGCTCTGAGGGACTTCTGGGTGATGTTGGAGCCCAAGCTAGAAGGGTTCACAAGCAGTCCCCTTCAGTGCCACCCTGAGGGCACCCATGGATCCCAAAGTTGGCATGATGTCCTTTGGGATGGGGGGTGTGGCTGCCATCTAGGGCCTTGTGCCAGCCTGTCCTTCCAGGCTGGGTAAACTTCCTGGGCAGCATTCGTCACACAGATGGCCATCATACACAAGGCACTAAATCACATATATACTGGAAAGGCACTACACGACAGGGGCACAATACAACAGGGCGTCACCCGCCACAGCCGCTTGTCTCCTCAAAGTTCACCGACAGACACTCTAACCCCGCTCAGTGGGTGTCACAGACCTGACCCTGTCACTCTATTTTGCCCTAATGCCACCTCTTGCCATCCACTGCCCCCCTAGCTCTTACAGGGTGGTCCCAAACCCCACCCCACTCACCTCCACAATGGGGTAGTAGCAGTAGTTCCAGTACCAGAAGGACTTGGTGAACTTGCCGGTGAGGTGACTTTCGGGGACAAAGGGGTGGAAGGTCTCCCGGTGCAGGGAGTCGCGCGAGTCGCCCGCCAGCACGCCCATCTTCTCCATGCACTGCCCCAGCGCCAGGTCCTCCACGGAGCTGGTGTGGGAGCAGACGTTGGTGCGGAAGCCTTCCACGAAGCGGCGCAGGGCCTCCTTGCTGAGGACGTACCCGGCGCCGCCGCTCATGTAGCCCTGCTTGGCGAAGGGCCGGAAGCGCTTGCCGAAGTAGATGGGCTCGTCGGGGGTGTAGTTGGCGAGGACCAAGCGCAAGTTGTCCACCACAACGAAGGTGTCGTCGTCCGCCTTGAGGAACCAGTCGGCCTCGTTGAAGTGGTGCTGCTCCAGGTAGTGGAAGGCGCGGATGGTCTTCCAGTAGAGCTGGTCGCGCCCCTCCTTGGTGTCCAGGCCTATGGTGGGGAAGTTGGGGTCGTCGGTGGAGCTCATGAAGATCACCATGTTGCAGTGGCGGCTCCAGGTGGCCTTCACGTGGCGGGCTTTCTTCTCCAGGTTGGCCGGACCCGTCATGACCCAGCACAGAATGCGCACCTTGTTGTAGATGTCATCGGCCACACGGCTGTCCTCGCCTGCCAACAGGGAGACAGACAGACAGGACAGAATGGGCACCGTTTGTATGCCGGGGCGGGGGTGGGGTTTAAGCCAGGCTGTCATCGCCAGCCAAGACGTGCCTACCTTTCAGGTGAGGGTGCTCCAGGTTGATCAGGGCCGGCCCGTCGACCCTCCAGTTCAGGTTCTCGTTTTCCACCGCGGCCTTGTTCTTGGAGGCGACTGGCAGGCTCATCTTGTGGAAGAAGTTCTTGTTAAGGGGCACCTGCGTCAGGAAGAAGTACAGAGTGCAGGTGCCCACCATGAAGCCCAGGAAGAAAGAGCGCCTGGAGCTCATCTTGGCCATCCTTCCTTCTCAGGTGCAGTTCACTTTCATACCTGCAGGGAGAAAAAAAAAAATAAAATGGCAGAGGTGGGTCAAGAGGGGCACCTTAGGAAAGTAGAGACACCGGTGACCCCAAAAACGGGTGGACTGAAAAGCCCCCCCCCCCCCCCACTTCTGTCACAATGTCCCCGCGTCCCTTTTCTGACCTACCAATCCCACTCGAGTGGCTCAGAAACGTCTCAGGGGTCAAACATCTCGCCCCTTCTGCAGTCTCCACCACTTGAGCACGCGTGGGATCAACTTTGGTGGGGGGCATCCGACTGCCCGATTTCCATTTGACCGTGCGTTTCCAAACAGCAGTCATGTTGACTGCCACACAGTGAAATGCCAAGTGTACACGAGACACAATGGCCGACTACAAAACCAATGTGGAAAGACATCGGGCACAGCTGGCACTGCCCACCGGCAGCCCGGAATTTCCAAAGATTTACAAGCTATGATTCACCCGAGTGGTCCAAGCAAGGGGGCACAACTTTGTGTTTATTTGCACTGTCAATGGCCGGTAACCTCAACCTCCTCATCATCAAACCTGGCATCTCTCTGTTCAGGCACTCCTCGGATTTGGCACATCAGAAAACCTGAAGGACGTGAGCCGGAGAGGAGCGTGGCACTCGCTGTGCGAGAGAGATCAGTGCAGGCATAAGAACCTGTAACCTATATAGCGCCTTTACCCGCTACAAGTCACCGTATATGTACAAATGGACGTGTGTATGACGACTTGGGGACACACCCACTATGCCAGCTCACAGGACCATGATGAGTCAGCACTGGCATACAGACGGCTTTACCAATGTGCACGTTGGTACGGAGTAAACATCAAGACGGGCATTAAGAGATTTCATGAAGAGGTCAGAACTGTATGGTAAACCCCAGTTCTCATAGAGCACCTTTCCTTAGGGGGGTCACATGGACCGAGGTGGTCTTCATGCAGTTAGGACAGTCGGGAGGCCGGTTAGCCAGGAGAGTGGAGCCCCCCAGGGACACACTGGTTAGTGAGCCAGCAGGCTGTGTGTTTCTGGGGTCCACCTGCCCACCTACAATGCCACTCTGCCAATTCATACGACGATGAGCATTCAGTGATGTGGCTGCCAATGCAGAGCAAATGTCACTTAGGCGCTTAAGACATTTCTGAAAGAGGTAAAGAGCGGGCAGTGGCCTGCACTGGCACGAGCTCAACAGACGAAGAGGGCACACGGGGCAGGGCGAGTCAGCAGCGCCGTTAGTGAGACCAACAGGGCTGTTCGACGAAGGGTTCCTTTAGTGCCGTGAGGTGGGCAACCTCGAGAAAATCACGCTGGCACGGACGTCACAGCCACGGGATTTCTTCAGCCACCGTCATCGTCACTCGAGAGCGCACTGAGCTGAGGTGGCATTTCAGGACAATCGGTCAGCTCGACACGGCAAGGCAGTCTGTGTAACGCGCCCGCCAGAGTGGTGGTCACCTGGCATTCTGACACTTGAACTGTCACCCGGTGGAGCCGAAAGAAAACTTCAGCAGCGATTGGCAATAAAAACCAGAGGTCAGCTTTATAACTGAATGTCATCAGGAGTAAGGGGGACAACAGCACTGGGAGTAAAGGGACAGAAGGTATGTGTGGGGTCCGAGCATCTGAAAGGGTGCAGCTCTGGTACCGAGTGTGTGTTGGGGGGTCCCGAGGCTCCAGTGGCTTTAACGGAGAGACTGGCACCGATCACGTTTGCACGCCAGTGGTACTCGACTGGTCCTAGTGTCCTCAATGACTCTCCATGGGTCACAATTAGGACACCGTTGGAACGAGAGAAGAAAAGGAGCAAAATGAACAAAAAAAAAAAAAAAAAAAAAGGAAAACAAAGAAAAAAAGAGACGCAAGCAAAATCAAGAGAGAGCAGATATTACAAATAACAGGGACCCCCACACTGCCCCCTGCTGGTCACCACTCTTAATGTCACCCAATTCTGACAAAACATCGCCCTCTGCTTCCTGTGTCTGAGCCAATTCTACACTCCACACCCTGAGCTCCCACTTATGTTAGTTTGATGCCCACCCTCTCATGTGGCACATCATCAAATGCTTTGACAGTCCAGATCAATAATCTCATCTGCTCCTCTCTGCTCCTCTCTCTCTGTTTCTTCTTCATAGAATTCCAGCCTGTTAGTAAAACACGACCTCCCTTGTCTGACCCCATGCCAACTGTCCCGTCCTTGCCAGGTGTTGCCCAGTCTTCTCCTTAATTCCTTCCATTCATTTCCTTGTGATGCCCGTTAATCTTACTGTCCTCTAGTTGCTCTGATCTGTCCGTCACCCTCTTTCTATAACAGGATGATATTTGCCATTTTCCAGTCCCTTTGGAGTCTCTCCAGTGTGCAGTGACTTCCTAATAACACACGTCAAGGCTTTCTATCTGGTGGCCACTAGAGGTCACTGTTGCTTCTTTAAACCCAATAGACAGACCCTCAGGGCACCAAGTAAAAGCACCAAAAAGTTGTTTTAATCTTCTTCTTCTTCCTCTTCTTGTTTACACCCCCTGAGCCCCCCCAAGCACCACAGCCACAGATAAACACACAAGTGAATCCCAAGTGCAGTTCTTCTCTCTCTTTATCTCCTCCACACCTTCGACTCGCTGGCTGGGCTCACAGCACGTCCTGTTTTTATAGCGCCCGACCCGGAGAGTGTTTCTGCTCTTCCGTCCACGCGACTGGCTCGATGGAAAACTTGAGTTTATTTTTCTTCAGCCCAGATGTCCGTCCTCGTGGGCTACGAGGGAAGTACGACTCCCCAGGTCCATTCACAGCACCCCCTGGTGGCACCCAACAGGGACTGGGATACCGAACTCCAAGTCCCAGGATGCCCTGCGGGATGCTACACTCCAGGGCAGCTGCCATCTTAGGGGGGGTCCCGGCCGTCTCTTACAATCTGTCCTCGCTAACCTTGAGGGTAAATCTGATCAGGTCCTGCTGATGTGTTTGATGTCAGCCTGTTTAATCTGCGCAGCTCTTCTCTCTCTCCAGTTTCTCCCTCAGTAGTTCCTTAGTAGCCCCTGTTACTGCTCTGAGGTTCTCCACTTGTGACAAATGCCAGTTTAGAGGGTCCGCTATTCCACTGTCTGTGTCTTTTAACCCCCCTTTACTATTCCTGATGCTCTTCACCTCCTCCTTGACTGAAGTTCTACCACTAAAGAATCTCTTTGGGTCGTCTTTCTGCTTATCTGCTGTATTCCTCCCCAAATGCCCTTCTTAATGGCTGCCCCCCTGTTGCCCTGCGCCCTATGATTCACTTTTCCACTCTTAATCTTTTACGACTCGTTTCTTTTTATCTCACTACTGGTTTTTTAATTTCCCCCCCAATTCCAAGCTCCAATACGCATCACACTGTCTGTCCCACCGGCCCTCGACGGGCTCCTCACACTTGTGTTTACTCCAATTGTCGGATGCCCACTGCATGGGGTGGGACGGGTACGGCATGGTGTATGGGTGCCACTCTCCGACTTGCCTTTTTGGCAGGAAATCTTCCATTTTTATTTTCCGCCTACAAAGGGTGTCAAGGCCTGGGGGGGGGGGGCGTTAAAGCCCACCGAGACATTCCTTGCGATTTTGGAAGTCCGTCGTTGCTGTCTTTTCATATCCTGAGGTTTTCAAATTCTATACATCAATTTTTTTTTTTAATCACATGGCATTCATACATCGGTTATTATTTGCCCAAAATCGGCTGCAGGGTTAATCGATGAAGCACTTGATAAAATAAATGACTTGCAGCAACTCTAAGGTGACGCCAGTACAGTCGTGTGCCAATTCACAGCCAGCGGAGTTCAGTCGGCTCGTATTCTCTCTCGGCCGAGCGTCACAGGAAAACCAAACGGGTGAAGAATGTTCTAGAAACGGACAGGAGCCACAGGGTCTCCCATGTCTTCCGACTCTCCAAGGGTCCTTTAGGGTTCATTTGAATTCAAGTCCATCGCCCTACACCCGCACTTCTCAGCCTTAATGGACCCCCACTGCACAGTTTGGGCTTTTTAAATTCCCAGATGACCCACCAGCAGCAACTGAAAACGGCCCCCTTAAAACGCTGGCAAACACACACACACACACACACACACACTGTGCAGCATGAGTGACCACTTAGGCGACCCACCGAAGGTCCACTCACGAATGAATGATGGCAGCCTGGGTCATGACCCCGTGTTTAAGAGAGAGACTGGCACAGGCGACCCACCATGACCCACTCATGAATGAATGATGGCAGCAGGTGATTCAGGTGACATTTTTAATAACAAAAGCTGCTCGCTACTCACTGGGCCTACGGTACGTATCACTCATTAAACGAGACAGAAAACATTTGAGCATTTCTAAAAATCCTAATCATTTTTTATATTTGTATCGCGCTGGTCTCACTACTCAAAGCACTTTACAGAGCGAGTGGGCAGCCACTTCACCCACCACTAATGGGCAGCACCCATCTGGATGAGGTCACGGCAGCCATTTCTGCACCTTGAATGCTCAGCACACGTCAGCTGTTGAAGGGGTCTCTGCTAAATGCAGTTTGGGCTGGGATTTGTAAAAGCAGTGCTAATGTCTGTGATGCACCATCTGTTGGAATGACAAATACAATACACTATTACTAAAAATATTTGATGCACCATCTGTTGGAACGACAACTACACTATTAAAAAATATTTGATGCACCATCTGTTAGAATTTATAAGCAGTTTCTGCTGGGATTCATAAAGGCGGTGCAAATGTTTGTGGTGCAACATCTGCTTGGAATGACAAATACACTATTACTAAAAAAGTTTTATGCGCCATCTGTTGGAATGACACATGCAATGTATAGGTCTCTGCTAAATGCTGTTTGGGCTGGGATTTGTAAAAGCAGTGCTAATGTCTGTGATGCACCATCTGTTGGAATGACAAATACAATACACTATTACTAAAAATATTTGATGCACCATCTGCTAAAATTTATAAGCAGTTTCAGTTAGGATTTATAAAAGCAGCGCTAATGTCTGTGATGCAATATCTGTTGGAATGACAAAGGCAATGCATTTTATTGCAAATGTTTATGATGCGCCACCTGTTGGAATAACAAATGCAATGCATTTGTCTCTGCTACATGTGGTTTGGGGTGGGATTCGTAATAGCAGTGCTAATGTTTGTGATGCACCACCTGTTGGATAGCAGAGACTTGGGTAGCTACTGGACAGACGCACACTTGTCCTTTTATTAAGGTGCCCCCTGTGGGTGCGGTACAAGTCAAGTGAGGCGAGGTGACACTTCAGCTAGTAGTGCACCTTGAGTTCTGTGTACAGTTTTGACCTACAATGACACAGCAGATGAAGTCCAGAGGAGAGGGACTAGGCGGATTATGGGGGTCTGAACCTTTCAGGTGACCGACATTGTGAGGTGCCCTGACTGAAGGGTTTAGAATCGTGAAGGGAATCTGCACATTGAGTCCCAGCTGTCACTTAACATAAAAGCAACACAAACAGGACACGGGGACAGCGCTGGAAAGTGTTAATGGCAGATTTCACACAAACGTTAGAAGCTTTTCCTTCATGTAAAGAACCAGAGACACACATGCAGTTGCTGACCAAGAATTCTGGTGGACAGCAGGACTTCAGATCTTGACTGGGCAGCGCTGGCGAGCTTACTGTGGCGAATGGCCCGTCCTCGTCAGGACTGCTCTAAGGCAGAAAACATCATTCAGCCCCCAACCCCCCCCCCCCCCAAAAAAAAAAAAAAAAAAAAAAAAAAAAAATGGCCGAGCGGAGATGGCCACGTGTGACACATTAGCTCAGCCGGTGACACTCCTCACTCTTAACACCTTTCTAGTGTCTCACTTGGCTGCACTTTGAGTGGCTGCTCAGCACACCTAAACAACAAAGCCAGCCAAGCGACAGGCCAGGTGCCACCAGAAATGGGCATTTCATTGGAAACACCACCCTGACCACACAACAAGGAAAGAAACAAAAGGACTTGCTGAACGTCCCTCCTTGTCAGGGTCGGGTTAACTGCTCACAATCCGGTGGTGAGGGACGACCAATGAGCGCGGCGGGCCACTCGCCTCATCTGCGGAGCTCGGCTTCACACTCCGAGCTCTCAGCTCGTGTAACGTGCCACACACCCCTGGCACTCTCTTGATCTACTCGTCCTTAACACTCAGAGTGTGTGTCTTCTGAGGAAGTGACGATAACACAATGACGAGGCCAGGCTGTGTGCGCCTGTGTGATCCTGAAACTTGTAGAAAACTCCAAATGACCGAGTCGTCTGCAAGATAAGGAGGACAGCCATGGATCGGTTATTGAGGAGTCTGTGTAAGTGTGATCGTGCCTTTAGATGAACAAATTTAGATTTGTATTGAAAAAGAAAAGGATAAGGGTTTAGATCTGTGGTGCTCTCCTCCTTCCATGGTCTCTAATTAAAGGGGAGACAGGGCAGAGGGTAGAGCACGACAAATATCTGGGGGACAATCCACCTTCATACAAGGACAAGTGTCTGTGTGGCTGTCCAGTCGCTACATCTCAATCACTCCAATAGATGGGGCAGCACAAACTAACACAGTTTTAACAAATCCCATACCAAATGGCGCATCACAGAGACATATG
>JANRMT010062791.1:178142004-178156820 GCA_026402145.1 Polypterus bichir lapradei | reverse complement strand
GCATTTGTCATTTCCAACAGACGGTGCAGCACAGACATTTGTAGTAAGGCATTCGATTACTACAAACGTATCTGATTTGCCATTTGTGGGAAAGACAAATGCAATGCATTTTATTGCTGTAGGATTTACAAAATACATTCCAACAGATGGTGGTGCACTGCAAATGTTAACACTGCGGCCTACACTGATTACTTAGATAGGCAGCATAGCTAGTAAAAGGAGAAGTGTCTGTATATCTGTCTGTCCCTCAGGTTACCGTCTCTGTTATTCTAATAGATGGCGCAGCAAAAATGTTTCCAGTAATAAAACACACTGCATGTCATTCCAACAGATGGAGCACCACAACTCTTACAAATCCAGTACCAAAGGGCATATAACAGACAGATATGCATTGTATTTTCCATTCCAACAGATGGTGCATCACAAGCAATTGCAGTAATGCACTTTATTACTACAAATGCTTGTGATGCGCCATCTGATGGAATGACAAATACAATGCATTTCATCATTACACACATTACAGCATACATTCCAACAGATGGTGCAGAGCAAATGTTAACAAAGAGGTTTATAATGATTACATGGATTTTAAAATGTTTGAGATGGGTAGCATAGCTAGTAAAAACAGAGTGTCCATCTGGTTGTTATGTCTCTATCATTCTTACAGATGGCACATCACAAACATTTGCAGTAATAAAACAGATTGCATTTGTCATTCCAGCAGATGGCGCATCACAAATATTTGTAGTAATGCATTACAATATACAGCATGCATTCCAACAGATGGCGCACTGTAAATGTTAATGCTGAGGCCTATGTGGATCACTCTGACTTTAACACGTCTTAGATGGGTTGTGAGGCTCATCATCGATCACTGGCTAAACTCTGACCTTAACACTGAATGAATTTGTAAGAAAGGGCGGAGACAGCTTTACTTTCTCAGGAAACTCAAAACCATCAAGACACCTTATATATATTAAAAAAAAAAAAAGAACCTGTCCTCACATTTGTTGGTTTGGCAATCGAAGCGTAAAGATTATCAGCCCTCTTAAGAAGATTATAAAAACTAGCAGTAACAGGATTGGTTCACAGCAGGCTGCTGTCACCGAGCCATGTGACAATCGGGTCAGAAAGGCGGTAGACTCACTTCTGTTAGGCAGATGCCAACCTGTGTGGGGCAGATGGGTGGCACAGCTAGTAAAAAAGGCGAAGAGTCTGTGTATTGGGGTGTCCATGCAGTCCAACAGATGGTGCAGCACAAACACTTGTAGTAATCAAATACACGGCGTCTGTCACTCCGTATTACTCAAGTGACCAGAACAGCAGGTGTCAGGGGTGGTAATGCAGTGCCAAAGGTTTCTCTAATAACCAACTAGCATTAGCACGGGACTACTGAAGGAGGAGAAGCTCAGCGACGGGACCAGCAGGACGCTGAAGGAACGGCTGCTAAAAATGGGGCTTTGCCGTCCTATGGGAATAATAAATTAAAAGTCAGTCATTTCAAGCAGTAATCGCCATCACACACACACACACACACACTAGGAATGCCCCGACAGGGTCATAGAGAACTCCATTTCCCATGGAGCCCTGCAGGACTCCAAGGCACCACTGCCACCCAGAGGGGATGCCATCTAGCATCCAGGGGGAGGTACTGTTCAGTCCATGCTTGTTCCCCTGGACCATATACAAAAGAGGCGTCCCGGCCGGGCAAGGGTCCTGGCCGTTCGCCACACAGTTTAGGATGTGTTTCAGTTGACTGCAAAGTTGGTTTACGATTAGACCACCACTGGGGAGGCGAACCCCCAGCAGCCAGTTATGTGAACTGGACCACTGGGCAAAAGTAGAGAGGCACAGCCACATCCAGAGCCTCACAGCACATTGGGCTCCAATCCCATCACACGAGGAGGAGCAGCAAGCCACGGCTACCAGACTGCGTGTTCAGGGGGCAACGTCCCTTTAAAAAAAAAAAAAAAAAAGACAGCAGGCCACTTCCTCAAGTCTTCAAAGGTTTGTTGTTTCCTACTGCATGATGGCACAGGTGGCATGAAGATACCAGGCTCACTGAGCCTTTTATTGAATCAAAGGTGCCAGCTGACCAGAAATCCAGATGGACTCACAGAACTGAACTGCAACTAGCAGTGGGTGGTCTGAAAATCGAGAGTCCACCTTATGAAGAGGACTTCGGAGTCGTAGTGGACTATCAGACTGACAGAGTTCAGAGGTCATTAAGAAGGCTAACAGACTGTCAGGTTATATAGCGCCTTGATGTGTGGAGTACAAGTCACTGGAGGTTCTGCTCAGGCTTTATAACACACTGGTGAGGCCTCATCTGGAGTCCTGTGGTCAGTTTATGACTCCATAAGGACACAGCAGCACTGGAGAAAGTCCAGAGAAGAGCGACCAGGCTGATTACGGGGGGCTACAGGGGGTGAGTTATGAGGAAAAATTAAAAGAGCTGAGTCTTCACAGTGATGAAGAGGAGACCTGAGTGAAGTGTTTAAAATGATGAAGGGTATCAGTGCAGTGGATCAGACGGTGACTTTAAAATGAGCTCATCAAGAACACGGGGACACAGCTGGAAACTTATGAAGGGCGAACATCACACAGACATCAGGAAGGTTTTCTTCATGCCTTTTCATTTAACAACAACAACCGATGCCACCCTGCATGCTGAGCACTAAGTTTAGCCCCTTGTCACTTCCTTCCAGATCGGCACAGATAGTGAAAAGCTGACTTCCTGAAGTGGTCAGGTGGACACGAGGTGAAGTGAATTGTGTGCCACTCCTCCGTGCTGCGCCACAGCCCATGCAAATAGCAGGTGTCCCGTGGCACTCCTGCAAACGTCAAGCTCAGTGAGGAAATATTTGAACACAAAAGGAGCAGGAAGTGTCGTGCCCAGCCCAGGCTTGTCCTTGTGTCTCATTGTCATCCAGGATGTTGTCACATGAGCTGTTCAAACACACCGATTACCGCTGGGCAGACAGGAATTTTTTTTTTTTTTTTTAAAAGAACATTCTGGACAAGAACAGACCATTCAGCCCACCTGTCCTGTCCTCTTCATTCTTCTAAAGTAACATCAAGTCGAGTTTTAAAAGTTCCTGTCCAGCACACTACTGGTCACTCATTCCATGCGTCTGTGCTTCTCTGTTTCCTGATGTCTGTGTGACATTCGCGAGTTTCCAGCTGTGTCCCCGTGTTCTTGATGACCTCATTTTAAAGTCACCGTCTGATCCACTGCACTGATACCCTTCATCATTTTAAACACGTCAGTCAGGTCTCCTCTTCATCACTGTGAAGGCTCAGCTCATTTAATCTTTCGTCATAACTCACCCCCTGTAGCCCTCAGTCAGCCTGGTCGCTCTTCTCTGGACTTTCTCCAGTGCTGCTGTGTCTTTATGGAGTCATAAACTGACCACAGGACTCCAGATGAGGCCTCACCAGTGTGTTATAAAGCCTGAGCAGAACCTCCTGTGACTTGTACTCCACACGTCAAGGCGCTATATAACCTGACAGTCTGTTTGCCTTCTTAATGGCTTCTGAACACTGTCTGGCAGTTGATAGCTTAGAGTCCACTACGACTCCTAAGTCCAAAAGTGGACTCTCAATGTTCAGACCTAAACATGGAGACCACAACTGCACCCAGGACTCCAGCTGAGGCCTCACCAGTGTGTTATAAAGCCTCCTGTGACTTGTACTCCACATGTCAAGGCGCTATATAACCTGACAGTCTTTGTTGTTTTTGTTCTTTATTTTGCGTTATACAATTTCTTGTATTAGGAATTTGTTAGTTTTTGCATACAACCTCGAGGTCAGAATGCAGGGTCAGCCATTGTACAGCGCAGGGCACCTGGAGCAATTACAGGTTAAGGGCTTTGCTCAAGGGCCCAGCAGAGTAGGATCTCTTTTGGCAGCGACGGGGATTCAAACCAGCAACCTTTGGGATACCAGCGCAGATCCTGAGCCTCAGAGCCACCACTCCACCGTTCTTAATGTCTTCTGAACACTGTCGGGAAATCGATAGCTTAGACTCCACTACAACTCCTGAATCCTTCTCATTAGGTGGTCTCTCGATTTTCAGACCCCCATTGTGTATTCACACCTCACATTTTTACTTCCTATGTGTAATTCTTTACATTTACTGACATCCAATGGTTACAAGTCTCCACTCCATCTATCTTTCCTCATAACTCACCCCCTGTAGCCCCTCAATCAGCCTCATCGCTCTTCTCTGGACCTCCTCCAGTGCTGCTGTGTCTTTATGGAGTCATAAACTGACCACAGGACTTTAGCTGAGGCCTCACCAGTGTGTTATAAAGCTTCTGTGACTTGTACTCCACACATCAAGGCGCTATATAACATGACAGTCTGTTAGTCTTCTTAATGGCTTGTCTGCCAGTCGATAGCTTAGTGCCCACTATGACTCCCAAGTCCTTCTCGTAAGGTGGACTCTCGATTCTTAGACCCCCATTGTGTATTCACACCTCACATTCGTAATTCTTTACATTTTCTGACATTACAAATCTTCCACAAGCCTGTCTGCTGTCCCAGTCCCTCTGTGATGGTATAACAGATTCTTGATTATCTGCCAGTCCACCTCTCTTGGTATCCTCTGCCAACTTAACCAGCTTGTTACTTCTATTCCTATCTAAATCATTTATATTATACAGCAGCCGTCCCTTGCGGCTCCACCCGTGTAGTCGTGAAATGAGACAAACCTTAAAAATCAATTTTAAAAAACAAATGGCATTGAGAAGAATCAATACTGCTAGCTTTCCTATCCGAGAGCCTCTTCATATGCAATATTTCTAGTTTTGTGAGAATGTAGCTGTGATCTCTTTACCAAAAATATAAAAAGTTGGCAAGGTGCCAGGCTTAATTAAAGTGGGTACGCTCCAAAGTCAAACACTGCCGGTGTCTGATCGCGTTCAGTTCTGATGGGAAAGCGTCCCCCGCATTGGGAGAAGAGCACGCGGCCAATCAGCAGCTACCCTCTAAAACATGCGGGGCTCTTATCTCTCTCACTATCAAAAACATCAAACATCACTCCTTAACAATCTCTAGATGAGAATGTGTGATGAACAAACAGGTCACACTAGCTAGGCAGAGGCAGGATGCACTCCAACATGCGGCGACTCAAACGGAGGCTGAGGCCGGCCCCGCCCAGCTCCCTATTCCTGAGGCCCCGCCCCCTGTCTCCCAGATTCGCTCCTGCAGGCAAACTGATTCTGAGCGCGATGAGTGAAGTTGCAAAAATCAACCGGAATGTTCCAGCTAATTCTACCAAAAAAAATAAAAAAAATCAAATCTAAACCTGTGAAGTAGTTGTGTCGTGAAAAGCGGACAGACAGACGGACGTTGGATTTTCTATATAGAGAGATAACAAACAGCAGCAGCCGCAGCACTGCCCTCTGCTGGTCACCATTCATAACTTCAGCCCTGTCTGACTCCACATTGCTCAGCACGTTACCCACATTGTTGTCGTCGTCGTTCTCCATTTTAACTCCTTTTTTTTATCAATCCATCAGGCACTTTATCATCACTGCGTAACACAATAAAAAAAAAGGCACTTCTGTAACAACCCCATACAGATGAGCTCTTATTCTGTATTTATTGTACTCTTAAGTCCCTGACAATATGCTCCAAATATTAGCAAGGCGCCACATGGAGTGCCAAGTGCTGGGCAGCAGCATACGTTACTATGGCGACCCAGGCTGGTAAAGGGCGCCATCCCTATAACTCACTGGATGTGCTGCACGGTGACGGACTTTAGACTTTCTGGCACTTGGCGCAGTGTTTTTTTTTTTTTAATCTATTTGTGTTTGAATTGCTGTGAAGCGCCCGCCGGGCAGACAGAGTCCACTTAAACGAGTTCTACCCCTCCTCACACGGTGAGACGTTCAAGTGACGGCAGTTCAGTGCCAATGATGTCCTGTGCCGTTTCCACCATTGTACCAGGCTGCCATGTGGCTTTGCTGCATCTGTAAAAAGTTGACCAGCAGCTCCACTGTGGGAGGTCAGCCTCCCAACTGCCCCGCATTAGCCACCTCAGAAAGGAGGGACGCCATTGGGCAGTGCCAGGACTGGTCCTGTGTGATGGGGACTCCCAGGAACTTCAAGCTGCAGACTTCCTGTTTTTGTACACAAGTCGGGAATTGAACTTTTTATTCGAGTCACCATCACCATCCTTACCACCATTAGCCAAACTGACCAATCAGAGTGCTGGGAGGGCCAGGCGGGACACACCCACACCCAATGGCAGCGTCTTATTGTATTGTTGACTTCTCCGATAGCTTGACGTTTTAAATGAACACAACTCCGTAAACAGGACCATATGTACCGTAAAACTCACACGAAAAAGCTGGCATTACCCTGTAAGGAATCATGGGGGTCATTTCTGACCCCCAAACCCCGCCATAAACAGCTGTAACAGACCCCTGTGTGCTCCTTTCCCAATGCTGACCCACTCGTCCCCTCTTTTATGAGAACTCGGTACTGACTGGTCCCAATTACCCGACGGTCCAAAATTCACACAGCGGGCACACGACACCCACCCCTGCTGCACCTTCACTGGCACCCTGCTCTCTCACAGGAGAGAATATCGAAGTCCACTGCTAACCTATAAAAGCCTTCAATGGCCACACGACGGATATCAGCCAAAGTATGTTGTTGTGTCGGAGCCTTACAAGGGATCCGTTTAGCAGCTTTGAACTTCAGCTTTTCGAAGTGTGCAGCTCCCCTCCTTGGTTTATAGACCTCCTGTAATTAACGATTCTTTCATTTCTGAATTCTCTGATCTCCTGGCTGATGTCACCCGAGTCTCCCATGATAAAATATTTATTGTCGGCGATTTCAACATTCACGTTTGTTGTCAATCGAAACCTTTGGTCAAAGACGTTTTATCACTGTTGGACTCATTTGATTTTATACAGCATATTAATATGCCAACTCACTCTCTCGGTCACACCCTTGATCTCGTTCTTACTCGTGATATTTCAGTATTGATTTATGTGATGTTTCTTTCACGGATCACTTTTCTGTAATGATGGATCTGAATATTACTGTTGATCTCCCGACTAATAGCCGTCCCCCACGCTGCTCGCGCTTTTTAAATTCTTCTACTATATCTGATTTTAAAACCATTTTCTCTAATCTTTATATGCATGACCAAAATAATGATATTGATGACTCGGTCGTAAAATTTAATTCCTCCTGTGAAACGGTTTCAGACGCAACTGCTCCGCCCAAGATACGCAGTAATAAGGTAAGACCTGCTCCCTGGCTAAATGAAAGTACGTGATTACTGCGCCGCGCCTGGCGAACTGCTGAACGGTGTTGGAAAAAAGATGGACTGACTATCTCTAAACAGATTTTCAGGACTTCTCTTTTCAATTTCCAGGCTGAAGTTAAGAAATCGAAACAGGACTTCTTTGCCGATTTAGTATCCCGCCATTCAAACAATCCTAGGGTTTTATTTAATTCAATTAATGCGGCCATTCACCCTCATTCTACGATGGGGTTAAATAGCACTGTTCATTCATGTCAGCAGTTTCTATCTTTCTTTGTCAGCAAAATCGATACTACCCGCCGTGGCATTGTTCAAACTGGATATGAACTTCCTACTGTTAATCATGACATTGTTCTAGATTCCTTTGATCAAGTCTCACTTTCAATGCTAAAAAGAACTATTGACACCCTTAAACCAGCCTCCAGCCCCCTCGATGTTGTACCACCACATCTGTTAGTGGAAGCCTTGGATGTGTTGGGCTCATCTTTACTAGCCATTATAAATGATTTTATTAGTTCGCGGGTTGTGCCCTCATTTTTTAAACATGCTGCAGTCCATCCCCATCTAAAAAAGGCAGGATTAGATCCTGGAGTTTTAACCAACTTTCGTCCAATTTCTCAGCTCCCATTTCTGCCTAAAATACTAGAAAAAAATATTTATAATCAATTGGTCAATCACCTTAACTCCAATAATTTATCTGAGATCTGCCAATCTGGCTTTAGGCGTTATCATGGTGTTGAAACGGCCCTCCTGAAAGTGTTCAATGACATCTCTCTTATTACTGACTCAGGTGATGTGGCAGTCCTTCTCCTCCTTGACCTGTCCGCTGTCTTTGACACCATTGACCACGAGATATTGCTGATGCAGCTCAAACATCTTGTTGGGCTTAAAGGGGCTGCTCTTAACTGGTTCAGGTCAAGTCTTACTGGTAGACACTTTTCAGTGACTTTAAATTCCTCTTTTTCATCTACTGCTCCTCTTAAATGTGATAATCCATTTTAGGTCCTATCTTATTCTCTATATACCTTCACCCTATTGGAGCGATTTTTAGGAAATTTTAACATTTCTTTTCACTGCTATGCTGATGATACTCAGGTTTATATTCCCGTCTGCAACTCTGCAATAAAACAACTGCACAACTGTCTTTCTGAACTGAGATCCTGGATGGCCAATAATTTTCTTGATCTGAATCAAAATAAAACGGAGGTGCTTATAGCGGGTCCACCAGCTAAAGTCCAAATTGGTCTTGGACTTCTCGGCTCTTTCTCTGCCTTTTCCAAACCTCAAGTCCGCAATCTTGGTGTTACTTTTGATAGCAACCTCTCTTTTGAGAAACAAGTTAATTCTGTAGTCAAGAGTTGCTTTTTCCAACTTCATCTATTAGGTAAGATCAAGCCTTTTTTATCTTCTAAAGATCTTGAGAAAGCCACTCATGCTTTTATTTTTCCTCGCCTCGATTATTGCAATTCGCTCTATTCTGGGATTAACAAATCTCTGATACACAGGTTACAGCTGGTCCAAAATGCTGCCGCTCGCCTTCTGGTTGGGGCAAGGAAGTCTGACTCTGTTTCTCCTATTTTAGCTTCGTTACACCGGCTGCCTATCAGTTTTCAAATTGATTTTAAAATCTTGCTGCTAGTTTTTAAATCGTTACATGGACTCGCTCCTGCCTATTTATCTGAATTATGTGTTTTACACCAGCCATCTAGAGTGCTTAGATCTTCTGGTCAGTTGTCTCTTGTTGTCCCTCATACCAAGTGTCAAACTAAGGGGGACAGACAGGGCCTTTGCAGCTGCTGCCCCTCGCCTGTGGAACTCTCTACCTCATCATATTAAGGAGTCGTCGACAATTGAACTGTTCAAAACAAGATTAAAAACTCGCTTCTTTTCACTTGCATTCAGTGACCTTCAGTAATACTGATGGTTTTCCTCTTTGTGATCATATAACATCATTCCTATTTATTATCTCTCTTATTTTATGTTTATATATTTTATTACTATTTGTGTTTTATTGTTTTTTCTTTTATTCTATTATTGTAAAGCACTTTGGCCGCAGCATTACTATGTTGTTTTAAATGTGCTATATAAATAAAGTGACATTGACAAAGGGGGACTCCAGAAGACCACCCATGTGTGTAAACGTGGATTACTAACGAGTCACTAAACTGTGTGTGGATAAACACAACGTGGGGACGAAGACCCTCTGAAGGACTCACTCGCACCCGGCTCTGTCGGGGCAGCGGAACTCGTAGGACGAGTCAAAGCGGCAGAGGCGGACGGTGATGGCGTTTAAACAGCTCAACGAGGTTCAAGACGCTATTCAAGGAGAAATTGGATATTTGTGGCACCGACTGGGAAAGAGGATTTAGTCAGACGAACGAGAACAAAAAAACAAACTGCAAATATCGGCGAGATGTTTGGAAAACTTGATGAGAACAAAAGTCTCAAATCTGGACAGCCTGTTCATGTTCAGGGACATTAAACTCGGGGAAAGACCGGAAAGGTCAGAAGAGAAACTGCTTGCAGTAGAGAACAGAAATAAACTTATTAAAAAAAAATTGCGCAGCTAATTTTTCAATATGGGACATTAAATATGCAATACAGTAAATCATCGTGTGTGTATTTTTTTTTTTTTTTTAAACACCGTATGCTCAGGTCCTGGCGCTCAAGAATTTTTTAAAACTTGATGCATTTAATTTTTGTCTGTGTGGCCCCCACTTTGAGGGTAGCCGCCAGAATGGAGACCCTCATGGAGCGTTACTTTGTAAACTGACTGCGGGGCAGCAGACGACACTCTGGATTTCTCTTTCACGTCTTCGCCCGCAGCATTTTTCTCGTAGACATTCACACATTTTTTTTGATCAAATTCACGGAGGATCAGCTGCTATAAAATAACCAGATCTGTGACTTTTTGGTTTCCTGAAGCCCTCCTTCCGTTTTTGCCAATCCCTGCTTTAACTGTCAAGATTGTTCAACGAAGCGAGGAGCTCACATTTTCCTTCACACTGTTCACTTCTAAAACATTTTTAAATAAATGTCAGTTATCTGTGCCTCTTAGCCCAACCTGAAGAAGATCGAAATAAAAAAAAGGGGGAGGACCAAAGCCCTAAATCCCCTCAAAAGAAAAGACAACGGAAAGCCGAGCGCTCCAACTTCACACAATTCCCAAAACCCCGTGGGTCCTCCGCGTCTCGCTCCTGGACTGGACATGTGTCACAATGAGCCGCCAACTCCTCGATGACGGGGACACTTGGTGTTTAATACGGTGACTCGTTACTCCTTTCGGTCTTCCAGGTTTATGCAAACTCTTGTTGGATTAGGACACATTTGCACTTCTTTCGCTCTCTCAGACTCTTAAGGAAAACCTCCATTTCTAAAGGAGTACTCGGGGTGCCCTGGGCCGATATGAACAGGTAAACGGAGTGTTAAATGACCGCGACCGCCTACAGCAATCAAAGTCAAACTGAGACAACAGACAAACAAACGTCCACACCAGTGATGGCCCGGGGCGGGTAACACCGGCACACAACTGTGGCAGCTGTCGCCATTCTCAAATAAGAAGCTTTCACGGGCGCAGACAGCACGAGTGGTCCACACTACTGGCCACTCCAGTTCAGCTGACAAAATACGAGGTGACCCCGTGACGTTTTAAAGTTTCTATTGCGCCTTTAAAAAAAGGGAATGACGTCTGCTTAAAGTGGTCCACGCTGCTAATCCGCGGACTGACATTTAACCACGTACCCTGGACTGAGCACATTTCACGAAAAGTTAGCCATCCCTCACACAGACGGTGCGACGCCTCGTCCCGCTCGTCCATTCGGTGCGGTAAACACACACATCTCCCCGTCTGCTGTGTTTAAAAACGCGGCCTGCCCCACACGAGATGCAGCCATCGATTGCCTCTCCGTTTGTAACGGCCTCGGCACGGGGGGCTTTTTTTTTCGCGCTTACCTCTGGTCACGAAGTGCCGCGTTCGATTCACTTTTCTTAGCCGACAGCCTGCTTACTCCTTCCGCTTCGCCACTCCGTCGCACTGACACTTTTTTCCGTTGCGAGACGCCGTCGGTCCCTTCTCAGCCTATTCGCTCCCTCCGTCTGGTCCCGTTCAATCCTAAACGCGACTTTCATTGGTGTAGAGTGGAGTCAATCACAGCTCAGCGCCCCCGTCCCCATCCACCCCCGCTTTTCAATCTCGCACGCTTATTGGCTTCAGCTTCTGCCTCCACTATCAAATAACGGGCTTTGCAGGGTGCCGCATGCGCACTCGCTGGATACCTGGAGGCGAGGAAGTGTGAGTGTACTGAGATCAGCTGCAGTTGAACGGAATCAGTGCGGCAGTCTTCGCGCTCGTGACGGGTTGATTTGCAGCTTGAAGGAGTGGGCGCCTAAAAAAAACCAAAAACTTTAGAACGTTTGTTGTCATCTGAACCAGTAAATCCATTAGGGGAGATCGACACCTCAGGGGGCGCCGTTTTTATTAGGTAATTGAAGGGGCGTGTCTACATTTTAGTTTATACTTGACGCCGAGCGAAGACAATGACATCAGATTCGGAGAGACACGTCTGCTCCTCACGTAGATTGCAGAGATTACATTCGTCCTTCCTGCACCACTTTGGTCAACTCAGCTCAAGTCAGTAACAGCAGGTACAACTCGTCTTCCAGCAGCAGACTCTGCTGTGGCATAATTAGGAATGCGACTCTGACTAAACACTGTCACCTATTAACTAAGTGACGACCGAGCGGGAAATGCGCTTGCGTCGCCCCTCGCCAATTTCAGACACCGAGGAGGTGACCAGAGGGCTTCATATGGGCTGCGACCGCCACTGGTTGTTCTCCTACTAAACATCTGTTGTACTGTAAACGTGTGTAGGCGCGCCGAGGTTGCACCCCGTCAAGAACTTTCAGTCTGCGTGAAGTTGTAACCAGGACGCGAGATGTGGCAGACGGACCTGCCAATCGGATTAAACTAAATTAGCGCTTGGCGGATGGCCGAGAGCCTCCAAGGTGACGACACGTGGCGCACCCTGCGGTGATCGACCTGTCCGTGGGAGTGCCGTGGGAGTCGCCAGCTGTCTCCGACTTCACTTTAGACCTCCGCTCAGCCTCTTTTTAAAAGTTAATTACGTTAATTACGACATTGATAGATGGCGTTTTAAAATGTAACGCACCGATTTACCGTAAACAGTTTAAGGGCGTTATTAAAGCGATTCCTTATTCGATAATCTATAGTGTTTATCAATCAATCAATCTATCTCTCTATAATCCCAATATTTCACAATGCTTCACAAATTGCTTTGTAATTTCAACTCCATGACTTCCTCAGCTTTTATTGGGAAGACGTGACCTCAAAACCTCAAACAGCACAACTCAGACAATATGTATGGTTAGATGATTAATTTCGAATTAAAAAAAAAATGGACTCGCTTGCAATGATTTTAGGACATTCGAGCAATCTGGAGGAGAACAGACCAGGAAGCCCACCAAAAGCTCACCAGTCCTGCCCACTTAACTCCTCGAAGATAACATCAAGTCGAGTTTTGAAGGCCCCTAAAGTCCTCCTGTTCACCACACTACTTGGTCACTTACTCCACGTGTCTGTGCTTCCCTGCGTGAAGGAAAACATCCTGACTTCCAATTTGCACCTTTTGTGAAGAAGACATTGAAACAATAGATCTTGTTTTATGAACGCAAATGTATGAACATCTTTAGGAGTGACGGACAGTAAAGGCCTTGCGTTTACACACAGCCTGTCTAAAACATTTCAAAGCCCAGACTCCATCTTGCCAGGGCCTTGGAGTCAAGACACAAAAACTTTTGACTCACCCAGCAAGTCAGACTCCTCTATTTGTAATTCTTCTTCTTCCTCTTCTCCCACTTCTCTGTGATGTGCCTGATCACCCTTCTCTAAACAGCTCGGTTCTGCACCTCCTCCCCAGTCATTATCATTCTAACAGATGGCGCATCACACACATCTGTAGTAATAAAATGCATTGCATTTACCATCCCAATGTTTTTCATTTCAACAAGATGGCACATCACAATCATTAGCACTGATTTTATGAATCCCATACCAAACAGCAAATAACAGAGACACGGTAAAAGAATGAACATACAGACACTTGTCCTTTTATTAAGACAGATATTATGATTTCTGCCTGTTGGATGTATTCAGAGTTAATTCGTAAAGCAGTGTTAATGTTTGGAATGTGCCATCTGTTGGAACGACAAATGCAATGCATATGTCTCTGTCATATGACATAAGGTATGGCTTTCATAAAAGCAGTGTTAATGTTTGTGATGCACCATCTGTTGGAATGACAAATGCAATGCATATGTCTCTGTGATATGCCTTTTGTTATGGGGTTCATACAATGGAGAATCCGATGACACTTTCAGTTGTGGCTTTGTAAAACTGAATGAGGATTGGCTGGGAGTACTGAATTTCATAAGTTGGCGTAAGAAGTGCCATCGCTGCGGTGCCATTTTTAGTGATGGAGGGTGGCGCTCAAGTCCCAGCTGAGGGTTTCTTTGAGACTTGTGCCAACCACACTGACTGCAGAATCGTTACTTTCTAGGGGGAGAGACTGCCGCTGCTGTTTGTGAAAGTCAGGGAGGTGCTGAGGACCGAAGCCCCCCCTTCTGTGACAGACACACAGATGGAGACACTTGCCCTTTCATTAGGGGGGATTCTGCTGTTCACACACACCTTGCGTCAGTTTTTGTTTGCTTGAGTCAAACCCCCAAAATCATCAAGTGGTTTAGCTGACATTTGACAGAACGAAGCAAACAAGCAGGCGGGTTTGAAGAGGGTAGGGTTCATTTTTTTCATCTTGCTGTTCATTGATTATCTGTTCAATAAGCTAATAAGATGGACAGTAAAGTAACTCTCAGTGCTGCCTGTTAATGTTATTTTAGTTATTGACCAAGTTAATGTCCACGTGATTTGAGACATTTGCTAATCAGCACACAAGTGGCTAAACTGGCAGCCCTTTAGCACTCAGGGCCATTTGCACCCGCGTCTGCTCTGCTGATTGCTAATTGCCAGCATTCAAGTTCAGTTAAGAGAAGAAGAAACACTGCTGTATTTCATTTAAGTGTAAATCTTACTCTTAAAAATAAAAGGGCTAAAGGGGTCCTCCAGAGTGTTGCCACAGGAGAGCTAAGAAATAAATCCCTAAGAAGCTCCAAAAGTAACCCTAAAGGGATGATAACAGATTAAGCACATAAAAAAAGGGTTATGAACGAGAGGAGACCCCTCAGCTAACGTGGCACTCGTTTGTTCAGCTAATAGCTCAGCTGTCCCGCTGTCTCATCAGGAGCCCCCCTTAAAGGTTCTGAAGGCTCCGGCTTCAACTCCAGGGCTCAGTAGTTCGTTCTTTCAGCTAACCCCACCCACTCCACAGCCACTCAAGTATTTAGACACACCCAGCCTACTGTCACTCAAGCACCTGGCCCCACCCAGTTGACATAGACTCAAGTGTTTAGTCCCACCCAGCCTGCTGTCACTCAAGCACCTAGCCCCTCCCAGTGG
>JANRMT010062791.1:178099736-178111304 GCA_026402145.1 Polypterus bichir lapradei | reverse complement strand
CCTGGCCTTTACTTAACCCGGGTCTATTTGCAGACCTCTGCAGCTCTGAGATTCATTAGCTCAGCAGGAGAGCCAATTGGATTGCAGGGTTTTGCCACTTAATTTGGCTTGAGTCACATAACCCTCCCTCATCCCTAATCTTAACCAATCTGTAACCAGGGACGTAGAATATAAAGCGGCATCCTCCTCAATGGAGTGGGGCTCTGGAAGTCTGCAGTTAGAGTCTATTGACATTAACAAGAAGTGTTTTGTGATCTTGGGACAGTCTCTTTGAGACTCGTGTCTATAAAGACGTCTTTTTTCCCCTATTTCAATGCATTTATAACTCATTTATTTTCAGTTATACAAGGTTTGCCTGCAGGTGCCCCAAACCTTTACACTTGTCTGTGTTTTCGGTACAACAGATGGCGAAGTCTGGATATTTTCTGTATATATTTTCTTTGTGGTTGCTTTCAAATTTGTATACTTTGTTTTAATCGACTTAAGTAACAGAGCAAAATACAGGGTACCTGGTAAAGGGGAATGCCCTGTTATGGATAATCTTCCATTTTTCAGCTGCAAACTGTTTAATTTTAATTTTCATTATTTTACTCAAATGAGCCAGGATGAACTGAACTTACAGGACTTACTGGCCTTGCAAGCATCCTTTTGTACTGTATCAGTAACTTATGCATTTGTTCCAGTCAGCTTATTTTTCAATTGCTTTAGTATGCAGTGCCTATTTTATAATAAGCAAACAACACAGAACCGGTTATAACCTGCAAACAGACGGATGCCTTAGGGCTATGAATTACCAAATTATTGTACACATTAGGGAAGGAAGGAGTGCCGAGGTACTTAAAAGATTAAACACTCTAATCAGTCATCTGTCATCAAGACAAGTTAACCAATCAAATGTGTGCACACACAGAGACTGGAAGAGCCGTAGAGAGTTGGGTGCCAGCATTCTGCAAACTGTTAATCAAGATGCCATCGTCATGTGACGTCAGCGACAAGGCGCATTGTCATTTGAATGGTTGTGTAAATGAGCAAAGCTTTCGGTACTGGGCTGAAACCAACCCTCATGAACTTAAATCAGAGACCCCTTCAGAGTGAGCACACATGTTACAGTTTGGTGCACCGTTGCAGAATTTGGCATTGCAGGTCCTTACTTTTTTGAGGAGGGGCGGGGGGAGCAACAGTCACCATAACTTCAGATTGTTACATTGAAACGGTAGAGAACTGGAGGAAATGGATGCGGTGGATGTCTGGTTTCGACAGGACGGAGGAACAGCTCATACGGCCTGTGCGAAGAGCCATGCAAGTTTTCCGGGGAAGCTGATCTTCCTGTGCGGTGATGTCAGGTGGCCTTCACGTTCGTCATGTGGGGCGATCTCAAGTCGAAGGTATACACACACACATCCCAACCTCAAAACCTCGCAGCCCTCAAGGACGCTATTCGCCACAAAACCACAGCTATTCCCCTTGAAATGGCCAAACAAGTCATGCGAGCGTTCAGATTTCATCTCGAATAGCGTGTCGCTAATGAAGACCTCCTTTTTAAAAACACAGTGGGGGTGAAAAATCTATTTTGTGTACTCTTTCTTGTGTCGTAATGAAATTTATTTTATCTTGTAGCGTTTTTGTAGAATAATCGTTTGAAATGCGGTACTTGTTTTTGACTCACCCTGTACCCAGTTAAAAGTGTAGCTCTTTCGCCTGCCCGTTTTTCACTCTCTCTAATTGCCTGACATTGTAGGGGTAAAGAAGAGCTGAACAGAAGCAGTGTACCTGACCACAGATTGGGAAGTGTATGTGATTTGAGGGTTTTGGGTTTAACATCTACACGATAAAGAATAAAAAGGGGAAAATGGGTCATCATAGGACCCAATATGACTAAAAAAAATCAAGGCTAATATTAACCTCCACATGTCTAGGTTATTCCTGGAGCTCAAGGTGTATCAGCCTTTAAATCTCAGTTACATCCCAAGAAGTTTATATGTCTAGTTTATTCTCGGGGACCAATCCTGCCTTAGGTTTTGCTCACAATGAAGCTAATATGGACCACTGAGGAGTGACAGGCTGCACAAGCATCACTCATAATCAATATTTGTGCGGATAGAGACTGTGTGTGTGTGTGTAGTTTATGATGCAAGAGTAGACCAATCCGATAACAAAGTTGGCAAGTCCCACTTATGAACGCTAGGTGGCACTGTTGCCCCTTTAAACCCAACAGACAAGACGCTCAGGACATGGGGTAAGAGCACTAACAAGTATCATTATTCTTTTTCAGTGCTTCCAAGCACCACATCCATTAACAAACAGGGAATTAATCAAATAACACAATCGCAAATCTCTTTCTTTATCCTCCACAACTCCCAGCAAGCTTTGTCCACCTCCATCCGACTCTGGCTCACTTGCTGGGTTTTCAGCAGCCCTTCCTCCCTCATGACTTGCCACACCTTCAAGAATTCAAGTCCCTTAATCAACCCAGAAGAACTTCGGGGGCTTCTGTCCTCGTGACTTCCTAGTACTTTTGGGCTATAAAGGAAAGCATGACTCCCTAGGTCCTTCCACAGCACCCCCTGGTGGCACCCACGGCACTTTTCACTTTTACTTCTATTAAGAACTAGCTGAAATACCCGGTATTGCCCGGTAGGAAAATAAAGTTTATTTTAAACTGTTTGAGAAAAATATAATTAAAAAAAAAAAACACAACTTGACAGATTAATTTTAGTTTTGTGGTGTAGTAATAAGTTTTACATGCAGGTAATTCTATTACCACCACAACATTATTACAATAAGAATACAGGTGCCAGTCATAAAATTAGAATATCATGACAAAGTTAATTTCTTTCAGTATTTCCATTCAAAAAGTGAAACTTGTATATTAGATTCATTCATTACACACAGACTGATGTATTTCAAATGCTTCTTTCTTTTAATTTTGATGATTATAACTGACAACTAATGAAAGTCCCAAATTCAGTATCTCGGAAAATTAGAATATCAATTAAGACCAATGCAAAAAAAGGATTTTTAGAAATGTTGGCCAACTGAAAGGTATGAACATGAAAAGTATGAGCATGTACAGCACTCGATATTTAGTTGGGGCTCCTTTGGCCTGGATTACTGCAGCAATGCGGCGTGGCATGGAGTCGATCAGTCTGTGGCACTGCTCAGGTGTTATGAGAGCCCATGTTGCTCTGATAGTGGCCTTCAGCTCTTCTGAATTGTTGGGTCTGGCGTATTGCATCTTCCTCTTCACAATACCCCATAGATTTTCTATGGGGTTAAGGTCAGGCGAGTTTGCTGGCCAATCAAGAACAGGGATACCATGGTCCTTAAAGCAGGTACTGGTAGCTTTGGCACTGTGTGCAGGTGCCAGGTCCTGTTGGAAAATGAAATCTGCATCTCCATAAAGTTCGTCAGCAGCAGGAAGCATGAAGTGCTCTAAAACTTCCTGGTAGACGGCTGCGTTGACCTTGGACCTCAGAAAACACAATGGACCAACACCAGCAGATGACATGGCACCCCAAACCATCACTGACTGTGGAAACTTTACACTGGACCTCAAGCAACGTGGATTCTGTGCCTCTCCTCTCTTCCTCCAGACTCTGGGACCTTGATTTCCAAAGGAAATGCAAAATGTACTTTCATCAGAGAACATAACTTTGGACCACTCAGCAGCAGTCCAGTCCTTTTTGTGTTTAGCCCAGGCGAGATGCTTCTGACGCTGTCTCTTGTTCAAGAGTGGCTTGACACAAGGAATGCGACAGCTGAAGCCCATGTCTTCATACGTCTGTGCCTGGTGGTTCTTGAAGCACTGACTCCAGCTGCAGTCCACTCTTTGTGTCACAATCCTCTCCAGGGTACAAGCGGTTATCCCTATTGCTTGTCCACTTTTTTCTACCACATCTTGTCCTTCCCTTCGCCTCTCTATTAATGTGCTTGGACACAGAGCTCTGTGAACAGCCAGCCTCTTTAGCAATGACCTCTCCTTGTGCAAGGTGTCAATGGTCGTCTTTTGGACAACTGTCAAGTCAGCAGTCTTCCTCATGATTGTGTAGCCTACAGAACGAGACTGAGAGACCATTTAAAGGCTTTTGCAGGTGTTTGGAGTTAATTAGCTGATTAGAGTGTGGCACCAGGTGTCTTCAATATTGAACCTTTTCACAATATTCTAATTTTCCGAGATACTGAATTTGGGACTTTCATTAGTTGTCATTTACTATAATCAAAATTAAAAGAAATAAACATTTGAAATACATCAGTCTGTGTGGAATGAATGAATCTAATATACAAGTTTCACTTTTTGAATGGAAATACTGAAATAAATCAACTTTGTCATGATATTCTAATTTTATGACTGGCACCTGTAATGCAAGATGAAAATATAGTTAACAAAAAACAAACATTAACTCTTTGAGGGTTGAATATTTTTTTCGAAAAAAAAAAAAACAGTTTCTGAAAAGTAATGGTTTCACACAGAAATCAACAAGAAATGTCTGTTGCTGCATGCTGCAGCTGCCAGTTTGCCAAGAATGCGTGGCAGACTTGCTGCCAGGCTGTCTTTGCATGGCTGGGGTGGCAGCAGCGGTCACGGTCGCAGTGCATTGCAATCTGGTTTCTGCCTCTTACCATTGTTAAGTGGCAATCCTCTTGGCCAACATTGCCGTAGGCGTGTCAGCTACACAATTAGCTGGGGACCAGTCAGCTGAAACTGGAACCTCACATTCGTTTTCGATCACTTGTATCAAAATCGGAGTCTGGCAAGTCATAGTCCAGTTCAGAGATAATAGGCAAAACTTTGTCCACAGAGAATTTTGCTTTACGCATTCGCTTTGATCTCTCGCCATTATGTCAGTGCCATTTTTGCTCTTGTTTGCGCCTTACTACTCACAGAAGCGCAGGAAATATCAGTCAAACCAATGAAGCTAACTTCCCTTCTAGCAACGAGAGTCCAACTAAAAGATAATGGTTTGTTTTGGCAAAGTTTACAGTTGATTACCATCATCAACTCCTCCTTTTCACAAAAGTCAACATCAGCGCTAAAAGAATTAAACAACAAACAAATAATACTACAGATTTTTCACAATAAAATTGTCAGTTTCTTTTAAGGAGCACACCAGAAACTTTCTGAGCATCAACTGGATGATAACAGACATAACAAAATCGCAAAATTGTTACAGACGGCTTTATATATAGACTGTGGCTAATTGTTGGAGACATGTTCACTGGAAGGTGCTTTGTGGAATAAAAGTCTTTATTGTATTTATATTCCTATATTGTGGACTGTATTGCTGTGTCTGGGGCTCTCTGGCACCCCCTTGTGGTTACTAAGCGTCAACTGGATGATAACAATCTTGCGGTCTTGTATGTATGTTGATGTTGCTCTTCTTCTTTTGGCTGCTCCCATTAGGGGCTGCCACAGCAGATCATCTTGCTCCATACCTTCCTGTCCTCATCATCTTGCTCTGTCACACCCATCACCTGCATGTCCTCTCTCACCACATCTTAGGTCTTCCTCTTCTCCTCTTGCCTCACAGCTCTATTCTTAGCACCCTTCTCTCATTATACTCATCATCTCTCCTCTGCTCAGGTCCAAACCAACACAATCTCGCCTCCCTGACTTTGTCTTCCACTCGTCCCACTTGAGCTGACCCTCTAATGTCCTTATTTCTAAACCTGTCCATCCTCGTCACACCCAATGTAAATCTTAGCATCTTTAACTCTGCCACCTCCAGCTCCGTCTCCTGTGCCACCGTCTCCAGCCCATATAACATGGCTGGTCTCACTACCGTCCTGTAGACTTTCCCTTTCACCCTTGCTGATACCCGCCTGTCTCAAATTACTCCTGACACAAGACCGCAAGATTGTGACAGTCTGCATTATATATACATTGGGTACGGAAAGTATTCAGTCTCCCTTCAATTTTTCACTCTTTGTTATATTGCAGCCATTTGCTAAAATCATTTAAGTTAATTTTTTTCCCTCATTAATGTACACACAGCACCCCATATTGACAGACAAAAAAAAGAATTTTTGAAATTGTTGCAGATTTATTAAAAAAAGAAAAACTGAAATCTCACATGGTCCTAAGTATTCAGACCCTTTGCTCAGTATTTAGTAGAAGCACCCTTTTGAGCTAATACAGCCATGAGTCTTCTTGGGAAAGATGCAACAAGTTTTCCACACCTGGATTTGGGGATCCTCTGCCATTCCTCCTTGCAGATCCTCTCCAGTTCTGTCAGGTTGGATGGTAAACGTTGGTGGACAGCCATTTTTAGGTCTCTCCAGAGATGCTCAATTGGGTTTAAGTCAGGGCTCTGGCTGGGCCATTCAAGAACAGTCACAGAGTTGTCGTGAAGCCACTCCTTCGTTATTTTAGCTGTGTGCTTAGGGTCGTTGTCTTGTTGGAAGGTAAACCTTCGGCCCAGTCTGAGGTCCTTAGCACTATGGAGAAGGTTTTTGTCCAGGATATCCCTGTACTTGGCCGCATTCATCTTTCCCTCAATTGCAACCAGTCGTCCTGTCCCTGCAGCTGAAAAACACCCCCACAGCATGATGCTGCCACCGCCATGCTTCACTGTGGAGACTGTATTGGACAAGTGATGAGCAGTGCCTGGTTGTCTCCACACATACCGCTTAGAATTAAGGCCAAAAAGTTCTATCTTGGTCTCATCAGACACCTGAAGGACTCTGAGATGGTGAGAAATAAGATTCTCTGGTCTGATGAGACCAAGATAGAACTTTTTGGCCTTAATTCTAAGCGGTACTGTTTCTACTAAATACTGAGCAAAGGGTCTGAATACTTAGGACCATGTGATATTTCAGTTTTTCTTTTTTAATAAATCTGCAACAATTTAAAAAATTATTTTTTTTTGTCTGTCAATATGGGGTGCTGTGTGTACATTAATGAGGGAAAAAAATAATTTAAATGATTTTAGCAAATGGCTGCAATATAACAAAGAGTGAAAAATTTAAGCGGGTCTGAATACTTTCCGTACCCACTGTATATGAATATCATGGAGAGAAGCACGAGAACATGTGCACCCACCTCTTTCTGACTGTTGTCTAATGCTCTCCACACATCTTCCTTTTGATCCCCTTCATGCTGCCCTCCATTCAAAGACTCCTCTGATCCATCTTTCCCATTATCATCATTCTCAGATGTTTCTTCTGTGATGTCTGCCCCTTTCCCATCCTCTGGGGGTGAACTTGCGTCTCCTTCCGAATTCTCCACCGTCAGCTGAAAAATGAGCAGAAACAAATATTCAGTGCACAGCCTGGAGTGACACCAGAACACTAAACCCCTCCATCCTGAACCAGCATAAAACAGGAGTGCTCACCTTGTTTGCAGTCTTCTTCAACTGTTGTATGAGCTTCATTAGATCAGTAGGATTCTTTATAATTTTAAATTTAAACCGGTGATTCTCAAATCCTATCAAAAACATGCAGAACAATGAAAACTTGTATTAATTTATGTGTAATAGTGGGGCACCTCAGGGAACTGTCCTGTCTCCCTTCCTGTTCACCCTCCACACAAGAGACTTCCAGCACAATGCCAGATATTTTCAGGTGACTCGTTCATCATAGGCTGCTTTATTAATCCTTAAAGTGTCACCTACTAGGGGGGTTAATGCAACCGCCAGACGCCAAATACTTTTTTGCTGCACTTTTTAAGGAAATGTCACAATTCACTAACAAAAAGTGAAATTTTAATGGAACACAATTTCTTTCACGCATAGAGAATCACAATTACTGCAACACTGATCATTTTACACACTGCCAATGAACTGTAAAAACTATAAAAAAAAAAAAAAAAACCTACCGCAACAATCAAATTATTATATGTACAAGGTGCAACTGACGCCATTGGTGAAATTCATTAAATCACTGACTGCGCCAACTGTGCTTGAACTGGCTGCACACAAGCACACAGAGGCCAATGCTGATGCTTGCAGGATAGCCTAGTGCAGAGGCTCAATCCCAGGGACAGTGATGCTGATTCACTAGGGGGTGCCAGTGGTCACGAGCTGGCTGTTCAACGAATGTACGGCACCGACTGATCAGCTCCGGTGTGCTAGCAAATTGCACTGGAAACCGACTAGAGCCAGTTGTGCCAGTTTAAGGGTTAATGGAGATAAGTCAGAGTACAGATAAGTCACCGAGGAGTTCATCTTGTGGTGCGCAGGAACAACAACCTACAACTTGACATCAACAAGACGAACAGAGCTGGCGGTGGTCTTCAGCTGTGCCAAGAAGCCTCTGAGACGAGTCACCTTTCAGGTGAAGGATGTGCAAGTGGTGAAGAGCTTCAAGTACCTGGGGGTTCACGTAAACAACCAACTGAACTGGGCTGACAACACCAGAAAGGCCAGAAAAAATGGGATTTGGGTAAACACAACACAATACACAGAACAGAACACAAGTCATCCTCAATTCAATACAATATAATAGCGCAATAGAAATATTACAAGAACAGAGCAGAATTCAACACTAGATGATATCATGTAAGAGGATTTGGATTTGTTCAGAGTCCCAGAGACCTCGGCCAACAAGCCACACCCCCTACTGACCATTCCACTGCTGAGTCAGCTCTGGGCCAGCCAATCTGATGAAAGGACCCCTCTACCCCTTAAGGCAGGCAAAATAAATTGGCAGTAGGGCAGTGGCACCAGGTGCCACTGGTGTTCTATGCAGTGCTCACATGGGGATGCAACCTCAGCCGAAAAGAAGCAAAATGCCACAACAAACTTATCAGGAAAGCCTGCTCCATCACAGGGCGAACGCTAGACACACTGGAGGATGGTGTGAAAAAGAGGATGGTGGCAAAATTGGAACGCTTTAATCCACAGGTTCTCTCCATCACTGTGTGCTAAGAAGCACCTTTGGGGGTCTTTTCTGCCCACTGCTATCAGACAATTCAAAGGTTCCACCCATTGTACTCATTAAGTTTATTTTTATTTATGTGTTCATTTATTAAATTTACTTATTTTGTGATTGATTGATTGAATGATTGATTGGCTACCCTCTCTGTCCTGTATTCTTGTTTTTTTTTTTAGGTTTCTGCTGCCGTATGCATTTGAATTTCCCCAAGGGATTAATAAAGTTGATCTAATCTAATAATAAGCAGTAAGAGTGTCTTTAATAAGCGGCTACAGGTCCCCAGGTTTTGGCCATACTGTTTAAGACCCACATTAGTCCCCTGATTTTAATCAGGCTGGGAGTGCACTCGTTATGGGGACTTCACATGACGTTAACTACCGTGATTTCTGCATACGAGTACACAGGGTACCCCTCCCCTCCCCCCACGAAACCCAAACTCACCAAATCTACTCACCCTGATCCACAAAGTCCTCCTCCTCTTCTATGGCTTCTGCTTCAGACACCGAAGGCTCTTCCTGTAGCACAAGTACAGAAACACGGAGCACTCAGCAGAAAATTCAGTGATCTCCCAGTAATATAAACTGCACCCTCGGATGCAGGATGTCTAACCTCTCTAAATGGAGAGGCAGGCTCCGGAGCGGAGCATGATGGGACACCATAGCAAAGAGTACGCTCCGTGCTCTTGGAAATGTCATCACAAGGCATTGAATCTAACCCTACCTTTTAAACACAATGAAAACCCTCATCTTACCTCCTGTTCACTTCCATCCACCAAGTCGGCTCTACTAATTTGGTCCCAGAACTCACTGGACGAGTCCTCGGGCTGGTCTGAAGAATGAGTGAAAGAAAGAAAGAAAGAAGGTAAATAAACAAGTACAGCAGCTCAGCCTTTCTCTTTACCCGCCTCTTAAAAGTCACCTGTGTCCAGTATGTGGGGTGCCTCTCCATCTTCCAAGGTGTGCAAGGCTTCCTCCATATCCTCTTCCACCACCTCCTCCTCCTCCTTCTGCCGCTCCTCCTCCTCCTTACCGGTTACATCTTTGCTTAGGATCTCATCTAAGTTTTCAAGTTCCTTGGAGATGCGCTCCACTTTTCGTTTAGTGTCGGCTGGAGAAACAAGAAATGGGTTTTCAGAGGAAGGTGATAACCGTCATGCCAACTGTAGAGAAATGGAAGGATACAAATTGCACGCTGGCTCACAAAATTTAAAAGCATGTTGAGCAGCCACGCGGCTCCTCCATCCAGAAAACGGCTGCAACTCCACCATCTACTGACAGCAAGCCTGACAACTCTTGAAGGCCAAGCACACCACTGAAGCAGCCAAGTTCCCAATTTAAAAAAAAACAAAAAAAAACAAGAACAACAAAAGAAATACTGCACTATCAAATGGCATGTAATAAAAAAAAAATAATAAATGATTTAAATAGATGCGAAGAGACCAGGGGCCTTATGTATAAACGGTGCATACACACAAAAATGTTGCGTACGCCCATTTCCACCCTCGTGAAAACTAAACTTGGCGTAAAGCCATGCACATTTTCACACCAGCTCAATTCCTGGCGTATGCAACTTCTCCGCTTGGTTTTGCAAACTGGCGGCACCCAGCGTCAAAGCAGTGCTACTGTTCCAGTGTGGTTTCCCTTTCTTTATTAGATCCGCATCCCTGATGCGGCCTTATCAAATACACCAAAATTAACCGCATATCGTTTATTAGTTGAAGGCATCGGATTGTAATCAACCCGGGACCATATAATGGTGCAAAGAATGGTCAAACTATTCCAAATACTATAGCTGCTTTAGCGTTGTCACTCTCACTGCACCACTCAGAGTATTTTATCCAACTGTATCTGAGTGTGAATCACAGCTGTACAGCAGCTGATTGGATTATCAGGATGCAGCATCAAGCACACGCTGCCTCAGCCATGTGCACAGTTTATTTGAACTTCTCCCATACAGTATGGCAAACGCTTCAGAGCCTTTCCTGTTGGAACCTCGCGCTTCAGAAAGAGTTTCATTCCAAGAGCTCTAAACACACTCCATCAGTCCATCAAGTGCTCCTTGTAGAACTGTTGGTACTTATAAGTACAATCACCTCACTGTAAACTTGCATTACAGTTATAATATTGCACAACCTGAGTCACTTTATAAGGCGCGTATTTACAGATGATGACAACTGACTTCTAAGTCGATTTAGATTTTGAAGCGCTTTCATCTTGGTGATCTTGATACAATTAAGATGAAATGCAGTAAAGTATGATTATTACATTATACAGATAAAATTTTAACATTGTTTAAATAATGTAGTATTGTTAATTAAATGTGAGGACACGGTGGAGAGCAGTAGTGACAAGCTGGCACCCCGTTCTGGGATTGTTCCTGCCTTGCGTTGTATGCTTGCTGGGACTGGCACGACCCTGGATAGACAGACGGATGAAATAATTAATCATGTACTATGAAGATATTTCAATGTTTCTTAAAAGTTTTGAAGAATCTGCGTTCTAAGCTGACAGATGGCTTGACATTTATTAAAGAGCTGATTGTGTGGCGATTAGTTACTTTGAGAAAGAAAAGAAAGGACAGGAATTGGAGTTTAGTATGTTTGAGTGAGACAGTACTGCTGCAATAAATGATTTCATCGAAGGTTGCGCACGGTGCAGCAAGCATCTTGCGGGAGGCAGGAACAATCACTGGACAGGG
>JANRMT010062791.1:178070137-178099636 GCA_026402145.1 Polypterus bichir lapradei | reverse complement strand
GGACAGGGCACCAGCTCGTCACTATCACTGCGTCACCGTGTTCCCATTTTTAATAACATGCTTTAATTACTGTCATCATGAAAATGATATCAGAGCTGTGATATTATGAATGTCATGTATTCTCTGTCCTCTCCGAGGAAGAGAAAACCTGTTTAAAAAGCACGTAGCGATTCACACACAATGCACATAGAATACAAAGCAAGTAACGTGCTACTTTAGTTTCGATGGGATTTGAGAAACTAGTAAATTAAACAATTTTAAGATGTTCTACTTTAATGACAAAATAAACTACGTGATTAAAGTGGAAATTTCAAGATTAAATGTTAGACAGTTTTTTGTGTCCCCCTATTTTGTTTTTCTTTTCTCTGTACCCTAATAACTATCCATAAGACACTCTGACGGTGGGCTACGACTCGCCTTTTCATGGCGACTTTGATATTTGACCACTTCATTTATTTATTTCGGGCACTTTGCGACTTTGTCAACTTGAACTTGAGAGTTTCTCCACCACTCCATCAACTTCCTTTTGTTGTTTATACCACTGCTTAAACCAACAAATAGTACGTTTTTCTTGCCTTTACTTGGTATTCACTAAAATGCCCCCCCCATATTTTTTCCATTTTCTTTTCACAGAATGCAAAACATAAGGGGCCATTTATATTGATTTGCATATTCAAAGAGGCGCAATTCCTCATTTATGGATGTATTTGTTTTGATTTCTTTCTATGTGTGGATTACTTAGGGTTGTTACAGACGTCTGGCGAAAAGTTCAGGTCAACAGCCTCAGTAGAAATTAGGAAAATGGTGATGTGTTCACTTACTTATTTTCCTCACTTAGATGGGGCTCTCAATTTAACAGTCTATCTACTCTACAAGTCCTAAGCTTTCAGAAGTGATCAAAGTACTAGGGGGTTGTACCGTGTTAGCCATTATGGATGCAGTGAGAAGTCAAGCAAAATGATTGCCTATATGCAAGCTTTGTGAGGCCACTTAGGCACACCTTGCATATTATAATTTTTTTAGTTAGCTAATCAAAGGGGTCCTTTTGCTTGACTTCTCACTACAGGCGGGATCAAGCTAATCTAAGCTCTTGGTGCAACAAACCACAATCAGGCTCCTCCATAGGGTTGTGGAGCTTACTGTCTGTGAGAAGGCGAGGGGCTTCACAGAAGAAAAAGCTCAATTCAATTCTGTTTAATTTTCTGCATAGTGTGCTTAACCGACAGCGGGCGCAGAACGCTGTGATGCGTTCTCAGGAAGAGGTGTTCTTCTGTACAAAGTGGAACTGGTCGAGCTGATTCAGGAATTTTGCGTCTTTAAAAGGATATCGACATGGTACAATTACCAAAGACTCTTAACGGGTTATGCTGTGTGCTTTGCCTTTCCAATAAACTGCTCCTTTATTGTTACCATTTTGCATGAGGCTCATGTTTCTATAACAGAAACAGTTGGAGGGCAACATGAGGTTTAGACTTACACTGTGTGTCTTTTAGGCATGGTGCCAAATAAATAAATCACTTATTCTTTGTGACAAACCATAAAGGGCATCTCACGCACACGGCGGCAAATGTTTACAAAGCTCAGAAAACAGGTGGCTTCCCTAGGCCAGTGTGGTGGAAGCCATACTTGGAGCTCCGGCTCAAGGTTCATGGCCACTTCTTCACATCTGCTCCACTTCTGTGCATCTCCAATCAAGGGAGAAAATTGCCACCTTACTGCTGTCTATCCCCAAAGGGCTTAATCCAACACACACTAGGGCCGACAGATCAAACAGAATTTAGAATACCTTCAAATGAGTCTCAACTCGAAGTGGAAAAACAGACGTCAAACATAAGACGAGCCGTTTGGTTTTCCTTGTTGGTAACGTTAGTATTGTGTTACTCCAGACATGGCGGTTTACTGATCTGTTTTTGCACATCACTGCCACTGTAACGACGGCACTCACCACTCAGAAAAGGTGGTAAGTTACCTGCTCCGGCTAAGCTGGAGTGAAGTCCGGACTCAGCCACGCCAAACCGTACCTACCCTTCAGCACCTCACCCTCCCTCCCTCCACTTTAGCTCCAAAGTCGACGGATTAAAAACAAACAAAGGCTCAGTATGTGTAAAATGAAAATATTGGCAGAGGATGGAATATAAAACACACACATAAGTCCGAATTCCCAGATTCTGATGCATTTGCAAACTGTATACACAGGTACAGGGTGAGCCAAAACGAAGTACCACATTTTTCCAGGTCATTGCGTGAGGCAGACACAGCCGAGTGGGTTGTTTGGGTGGGGTGGGGGTCCTTTGATATACAATTAGATGTGTGAACCGTCACTGGTCTCACGATATCGATTTGATTACGATTATCATGTCAACGATTCGATATCATAATGCATCACGATGCAGCCCATCAATTTTTCTACATTACGTCACATTATGTTTTCTTTTTTTTTATTTTATTGATTTTATTAAAGTCAAATAGCATTCCATACAAATAACTAAAGTTTTACAAAAAATGTTGGAAACAAATCAACCCCCACCCCTAAGAAAGAGAGCTAGGCTAGCAGTGTAAAACTTAAAGCTAGTAAAAATGAGTAAATAGATAAATTAATAAATGAATAAAGATAAATTGAGTAAAAGAGTGGAGAGAACCTGCTTCCTCAATTTAAATGCTTATTCTGAAATGTTATTCATTAGATTCTGCCAGGTTTTGAAAATGTTTTGTACAGATCCTCTAAGTGAGAGTTTGATTTTTTCCAGCTTCAAATAGTATATAACATCAGTTATCCACTGACTTCGAATAGGAGTTAGGATTCTTCCAGTTTAGCAAAACAAAGTCTGCGTACCAATTGAGCAGTAAAGGCAATCACAGTTTGTTTGTCCTTCTCCACTTTAAGCCCATCTGGGAGTACACCAAACACAACTATTAGTGGATTAGGAAGAATTGTGAGCCCAAGGCTGTCTGAAAGGCATTTAAAGATTTCAATCCAGAATGATGTTAATTTGGTACAGGCCCAAAATATGTGACCCAGTGAGGCTAGAGCTTGATTGCAACATTCGCAGGTTGGATTTTGCCCTGGAAACATTTTGGACAATTCTTTTTTTTTTTAATACTTTATTAATTTTATTGCAATCCATACAGAGCAATCAAGTTTTTACAAAAAGAAAAATTAAGTTAAAAACAGATCGATCCCCACCCCCGAGAGAGAGAGCAAGCCAAACGGCGTGAAATTTAAGGCTTGTAAACATACCTAAATTAATAAATTCTCTGTGCTTTATGAGCTTATTTTAGAATATTACCGATTAGATCCTGCCATGTTTTGAAAAAAGTCTGTACGGATCCTCTGAGTATTTGATTTTTTCCAATTTAAAATAGTATAACACATCGGTTTCCCACTGACTTAAAAGAGGAGAGTTTGGGTTCTTCCAGTTTATCAGAATAAGTCTGCGTGCCAAAAGTGCAGTGAATGCAATCACAGTTTGTTTGTCCTTCTCCACTTTAAACCCATCTGGAAGAATCTCAAACACAGCTGTTAATGGGTCAGGAGGGATTGTGACACCAAGGCTGTCTGAAAGGTAATTACAAATTTTTGTCCAGAATGATGTTAATTTGGTGCAGGCCCAGAACATGTGACCCAGTGAGGCTGGGACTTGGTTGCAGCATTCGCAGGTTGGATCTCGCCCTGGAAACATTTTGGAGAGTTTTAGTCGAGACAGATGTGCTCGATATATAATTTTGAGTTGTATAATTGTATGCTTTGCGCATATGGAGCTACACATTATGTTTTCAAAGACAAACACGAGCAGTGAGATGTAAGCTCTCATTTTTATTTAAGAAAACCTGAAAATGTAAACAGAAATTGTGACAATAAGAGAAATAAACAGTACAGGCCTAGCCTACATCTTGTATGAATATGGTCAGTCTTCAAAAACAAAACATTCTGCGGTGCAACGATATACAAAATAAAATCTGTAATAAAATACCAGCACTGTATATAGGGCAGGCGGCATGGTGGCGCTGCTGCCTCGCAGTAAGGAGACCTGGGTTTGCTTCCCGGGTCCTCCCTGTGTGGAGTTTGCATGTTCTCCCCGTATCTGAGTGGGTCTCCTCCCACCACCCAAAGACATGCAGGTTAGGTGCACTGGCGATTCAAAATTGTCACTAGTGTGTGCCCTGTGGTAGGCTGGCGCCCTGCCCAGGGATTTGTTCCTGCCTTGCACCCTATGCTGACTGGGATTGTGTCTAGTAGACCCCCGTGACCCTGTGGTTAGGATATAGCGGGTTAAGTAACGACTGACTGAATGTATACAAGGCACTTCCTGAAAGTGCTCAACATTACAAAGACAAATTTACAAATTACAAATTAGTCATTGTTCAGCATTTGGGACTTTTGAGTATGAACACCAGTTGAACAACATGCTCTGGTGTGGAAGTGGATCTTTCTGCAGTGATCTCATCTCTGGCTGTGGGGAAAACCTGCTCTGAAGATACTACTATTGTGTAAAACACAAAACAAGAACTCCACAAAATACAATCTTTAACATCAGCACTGGGCACTTTTTGAATGTGCAAAACATCACAAGCGCTGGTTTTAGCATTTGGGAGTTTGAAGGTTTTTGTGAAAGAACACCAGTCGATCTACGCGCTCTGGTTTGTGAGTGGATCGTTTTGCAGTGACCACGTCATCTGCAATGGAGGAAACACGCTCTGCAGTTACGCTTGTGCCAGGGATACAAACAGTTGTGCTTGAAAGTTTGTGAAGCCTTTAGAATTTTCTAGATTTCTGCATAAATATGACCTAAAACATCATCAGATTTTCACTCAAGTCCTAAAAGTGGATAAAGAGAAACCAGTTAAAAAAATGAGGCAAAAATATTATACTTGGTCACTTATTTATTAAGGAAAATGATCGAATATTACATATTTGTGAGTGACAAAAGTATGTGAACCTTTGCTTTCAGTATCTGCTGTGACCCCCCAATAATTCAACTAAACGTTTCCGGTAACTTTTGCTCATTCCTGCACACCGGCTTGGAGGAATTTTCGCCCATTCCTCCGTACAGAACAGCTTCAACTCTGGGATGTTGGTGGGTTTCCTCACATGAACTGCTCGCTTCAGGTCCTTCCACAACATTTCGATTGGATTAAGGTCAGGACTTTGACTTGGCCATTCCTAAACATGAACTTTATTCTTCTTTAACCATTCTTTGGTAGAACGACTTGTGTGCTTAGGGACGTTGTCTCGCTGCATGACCCACCTTCTCTTGAGATTCACTTCATGGACAGATGTCCTGACATTGTCCTTTAGAATTCTCTGATATAATTCACAATTCGTTGTTCCATCAATGAATGCAAGTCGTCCTGGCCCAGATGCAGCAGAACAGGCCCAAACCATAATACTACCAGCACCATGTTTCACAGATGGGATAAGGTTCTTATGCTGGAATGCAGTGTTTTCCTTTCTCCAAACATAACGCTTTTCATTTAAACCAAAAAGTTCTATTTTGGTCTCATCCGTCTACAAAACATTCTGGTTTGTCCACGTGATCTTTAGCAAACTGCAGACAAGCAGCAATGTTTGTTTTGGAGAGCAGTGGCTTTCTCCTTGCAACCCTGCCATGCACACCATTGTTGTTCAGTGTTCTCCTGATGGTGGACTCATCAACATGAACATTAGCCAATGTGAGCGAGGCCTTCAGTTGGGGTCCTTTGTGACCTTGCCGACTATTACACGTGTGCCTTGCTCTTGGAGTGATCTTTGTTGGTTGACCACTCCTGGGGAGGGTAACAATGGTCTTGAATTTCCTCCATTTGTACACAATCTGTCTGACTGTGGATTGGCGGAGTCCAAACTCTTTAGAGATGGTTTTGTAACCTTTAACAGCCTGATGAGCATCAACAACTCTTTTTGTGAGGTCCTCAGAAATCTCCTTTGTTCGTGCCATGATACACTTCCACAAACATGTGTTGTGAAGAGCAGACTTTGATAGATCCCTGTTCTTTAAATAACACAGGGTGCCCACTCACACCTGATTGGCATCCCATTGACTTGATTTTCACCTTCAAACTAACTGATCATCCGTGAGGTTCACATACTTTTGCCAGTCACAAATATGGAATATTCGATCATTTTCCTCAATAAATAAATGACCAAGTATAATATTTTTGTCTCATTTGTTGAACTGGTTTCTCTTTATCTACTTTTAGGACTTGAGTGAAAATCTGATGATGTTTTAGGTCTCATTTATGCAGAAATATAGAAAATTCTAAAGAGTTCACAAACTTTCAAGCTCAACTGTAAATGAGTCTTTTTTTGTCTATAAAGAATGTCATTTAAAACGAATAGATCGTTTTAGTCTCTTATAAATACTCATCGAGCATAGTGGACCTCAGTTTAACGGGAATACTCCAATAGGTAAGAGAGCAAATATTCTCATTTCATGATTTTTACTCCATTAAATAATAGTTAATATTTCTTTTACATATTTATAGAATTTCGTGATTTTGACTCCAATAAATAATTTTTCTTTTGTACAGTTACGGATTTTACTAATATTCTGGCCACAACTCGGGGTTGGGCACCTAAGGCAGCAGCGGGGCTTGCCCGACTAGTCTTATATATAACCGTCTAAGTGTGGAAGTGTGTGCGTCTGTCTGTCCGGCCCGGAAGTGAGAGGCTGCAGCATGAAGCTCAAAGAGCCGGCAAGGCCGCCCGAAAGTTAACGAGTCAGAAAAAGAAAGAAGTAGTACGAGGCTACAGCATGGAGCTGAAAGAAAGCAACTCCAGCGACAAAGTGAAACCGCAGAGGAAAGACAAACTCACTTAGCCGCTGATAGACAAAGGGGGTGGGGTGGGGGGGGTGAGCACGTCCGCAAAACAAAACCGTTGACGCAATTTCAATTTCTATTCCTGACCTCTTAGTTCCCCTCCACAACAAAAGAACCATCCACAGTTGAGACTGACCATAGTCATTGGCAGCCATCATTGTTTATTCCGTATTTAACACAAACCAGACTTTGCTTTAGAGTTTGGATTCAGCAAATTTTTTCAAATAAGAACGCAACTGAAAATGGCATGGATGATCCTTAAAGTAATATTTTCTTGCACAACTTTTGTTGTAAAGAAGCGATTCTTGGAGCTCTCCATGAGAATCCTGCCCCTGTCCACAGGTCGCCCTGAGCAAAATGGGTTTTTGAACGGGGTCTTCGCCAGACTCCATGTTTCAGTCTTCTTCATAGATGTTCAATATGATTCAAATCGGGGCCTGCAGAAGGGTCCAGTGTTTTTGTTCTTCACCATTCTTGGGTGCCTGTCGCTGTGTGTTTTGGCTCCTTATTCCTTATCCGAGACAGAGCTTTGTGACACTGGGTGGGACATTTGCTCCAGAATGTTCTGCTAGTCTTGAAGTTCCATTGTTCCCTACACGCACTCGAGGCACCCCATGCCAGGCACAGCAATGAAGCTCAGCTCCAAGACCTCACCAAGCCTTGGTCTGGTGCCATTTTCTTTGAGGGCTTCATTTGTTGGTCTGTGGACACAGAGCTGATGTGACTTGCCAGAAAAGCTCCAGTTGTGTCTCATTTGTCCATTGTGGCCTGTCAGTATGCATTTTAGCAAATTCCAGTCTGGCTTTTTCACAGTGGAGTCTTCTTCGTTTGAGCCCACTGTCACTCGAAAAAGCAACGGGTGGTGTCACCAGACACTGATGGATCTGCTGTATATCTTAGAGCTCAGCCTATGTCTCTTTGGAAGTTGCCCTTGTCTGCCATTCTCGCTATCCTTTTGGCTCATTCCTGGTGAATTTTCTTTTTTGCGGTCGCGTCCAGGGAGGCTGCAGTCACATGGACGTTAGCCTTCTTAATATTTAACACTCTTGTGACAGGGACATCAAGCTGGTAGGAGATGGTGGTCTTCTGGCCTTTGCCTTTACCATGCCTGTCTCTCATTTTCTTTCTGATATTTTCAGACAACTCTCTACTTTGCTTCCTCATGTGACTTGGAAGCTGGCACATTCAACTATTTCGATGATCTTGAAGGATAATCGACCACTTCACTTAATGACCCAGTCGTCGGGATGGAACTTGGCCAATAAGTGAGGAGTGTCAGTATGTGATAAGAGGTCCGTGGCGAAGTATGATTTTAATAAATAGTCACGAGTGCCGGAGCATGCAACTGCACGCGTGACCCGTTTAGGGACCACCCCGAGGTTGATTGGTCGATCTCTGCAGTTTCCATGGATTCATATCGGAGACTGTGTGTGTATACGAGTGTTTGCTTTTTGTTTGTGGTTTATGAATGTTTTCTAGTTAAGACAAGGGAGGTCAGGGCTTTATCGGTTCTTTTTCACTCTCACAGTGTGTACATGTGTATATACAGGGTGAGCCAAAAAGAAGTACCACATTTTGCTACAACACAAGAACACCAAATAGATTGTTTTCACTGTGTTTTAGAAATGACATCTTCAAGGTGGTGGCCATCATTAGCAATTCCCTCTTTGAGAAGATTTCTGAATGCCCGCATGATTCGTTGGGCCATTTTAAGGGTAATAGATGCGATTTCATGGTGAATAGCATCCTTGAGGGCTTCAAGGTTTTGAGGTCAGTTTGTGCATACCTTCGACTTGAGAAAAGTGAGATCAGGCGAACATGAAGGCCACCCGACATCGTCGCGCAGGGAGATCAACGTCTTCGGAAAACTTGCACTGATCTGCACACAGGCCATATGAGCCGTCGCTCCAGGCATCCACCACATCCATTTCTGCCAGTTCTCTAGCATTTCAATGTCACATGCTAAAGTGACGGTGACTGTTGCTCCCCACTAAGGGCCTACAATGCCAAATTCTGCAATGGCGTACGAAACTAACACGAGATCTCTGATAAAGTTCACAAGGGTGGGTTTCAGCCCAATAGCAAAAGCTTTGCTTATTTGCGCAACCGTTCGAATGGAAATGTGCCTCGTCGCTGATGTCACATGACGATGGCTTCTCGATGAACGTTTTGCAGAATGTTGGCGCACAATTCTCTACGGCCCTCCCAGTCTCTCTCATTGAGATCCTGCACTGCCTTCGTTATGTATGGATGGAAATGAAGGTCCTCGTGTAAAATCAAAGACGTGTTGGAAATGCCAAAGGCAGAAGAGCACGGAACGTCTAGGAGACTGCAGAATGGACGCCCTCACAGCTTGGATGTTTTCATGCGTTCGTACCGCCCGAGGACGGCCTGGAGATTTTCTGTTCAATGTTAGTCCCGTCTGTCTAAATTTAGCCACCCACTGAAGAATTTGGGATGTCACCGTCAGGAGGAATGCTGAAGTGCTTTCAGAAGGTGCGTTGTGTAGTGATGATGGATTCGTTGTTTTTGAAGAACGCTTCGACAGAGAAAGCAACGGTGCACACCGGACCGAGGCATGTGGCCTGCCGACTGAAAACTGCAAGGGATCGTCTATAGGGGTGTTGAAATTAATCACATAATCGATGCATTGTGATGCAGACGTGGACGATTCTGCATCGATGCAGTGGCAGAGCATAATCGATTATATCATAATGACATTGCTCTCAATTTACCAGTCGATCTATGTTCCTACCCTCACCTATGGCCATGAGCTATGGGTAGTGACCGAAAGAATGAGATCGCGATTACAAGTGGCCGAAATGAGTTTCCTCCGCAGGGTGTCTGGGCTTTCCCTTAAAGATAGGGTGAGAAGCTCAGAGTAGAGCCGCTGCTCCTCCGCATCAAGAGGAGTCAGATGAGGTGGCTTGGGCATCTGATCAGGATGCCTCCTGGACGCCTGCCTGGTGAGGTGTTCCGGGTACGTCTAACCAGGAGAAGGCTCCGGGGAAGACCCAGGACACGCTGGAGGGACTATGTCTCCCGGCTGGCCTGGGAACGCCTCGGGATTCCCTCGGATGAGCTAGAAGAAGTGGCCGGGGAGAGGGAAGTCTGGGCATCTCTGCTCAAGCTGCTGCCCCCGCGACCCGACCTCGGATAAGCGGAAGAGGATGGATGGACATTGCTTGATGATTTTTTTCTGGCTGCAGCATACAAATTCTAGTTTAAAAGTAGTCCCGCTAGTGACTGCGGCTGCCTGATCCGAGTACAGCGCTGCTCCGTGTAGAAGTAACTCATCTCAGTGATGTCACTCGCTGCATATGCGCCGGTAGAGCATGGCGGAGGGATTAAAAATGCTCCAAACATTTTAAAAGGTGATATCTGGACTCATTTGGGAAGCATGAACTGGACATGTCGTATGCGGTGTGTAAAGCCTGTCACACAAATTTTAAATATGTTGGGAACACTACCAACTTAAGAAATCACATTCGCCGTTTCCACCCTGGGATGCTAACAACAATACCGGCCAGAGAAATGCCAAACACAGCAGAGGCAAGAATTTACGCGATTCTGTCCACAATACTGTCCAACCCTGAGAAAGGGAAGGAAATAACACAGGCTGTGGCAGCCTTCATAGCCAAAGATTTACGGCCATATTTCGTTGTGGACAATGCCGGGTTTCAGCACCTGTTAAAGACGCTGGAGCCGCAGTACAAGGACCAGTCCCGCAGCCACCTTACAGAAAAGGTTATAGCGGTTCTTTACCACGAAACCAGAGCCCAGATAACGGCGTCAATGAGCAAAGCTAGTCGGGCAGCAATAACATGTGATTCGTGGACTTCAGTGGCAATGGAGTCTTATGTTACAGTGACGGCACATTACATTAGTGAGGACTTGCATATTATGTCCCATGAGCTGCAGACGAGGGCTGTGTTTGAGTCTCACACGGGTGCACATCTGGCGGAGCTACTATCTCATGTTGTGGAAGAATGACAGCCAGCAGATAAAGATGTTTGAAGCATTGTCCGTCACAAGCAAAACATGTTGATTGCAGTCAGAAAATTCCAGTATATAAGATGCTTCGCCCATACGCTGAATCTCGCCTCTCAGTGGGCGCTTGAAGTGGCCACGCTCACCAGACGTATATCGTCATTCTTTCATCGCAGCACTGCAGCCAGCCACCTTTTGAAAGTGAACCAGAAATGCCTGGGCTTTAAAAATGTCCAAAACTGCTTACAGATGTTTCAACAAGGTGGAACAGTTCATACGACATGATCCAGAGGTTTTCTGGAACAGTAACCTGCAATTTGTGCCACCTTGCTATCACCAGACATTCAAAGAGGAGAGTCAGACTGCTGCACGCTGAATGAAACCAGACGTGCCAAACGCAGAGGAGGCTTTGAGGGCATTAAAGCCAATGAAGGATGCAACCATGCCAATGTCTGAAGAGTGTAATCCAACCATCTCTCTCATCACACAACTTCTTCAAGACATGATGGACACCATCAGAGACTCAACCATGATTCACGAGATCAAGAGTGCTGACATGAACAGGTACACCAGTGAGGTAGAGAAGAAGATCCTTCGCACGGCCCCTGCCTTTTCTAACAGAGGTGGAGAGCTTGGATGTATACAAAGGAGTGACCGAGGAGGCAGCATCCTTGGAGGTAATTAAATCATGTAAATTGTGAAATTTTATAAAATTACTAGCCATGTGCACCCAACTACGTTGCGCGTGTTAAAGTTGTCTGTGAAGGGCTCCCTGTTTAAACGCGGCTGCCAGTCGTGAACTGGGCCCTTCGTCGCACAGCATTATGATGTTTTATAAGGGAAACAAAATTACAAAAGAAAACCCTTGGACATTGATTCGATAGGAACGGCCTACTCGGAATCACTGTCCGAATCGTAATTATGTGGTGGTGTAGGAGCATTTCTGCTTCTGTCCGTTCACAGTCCGTCTCGTTTTCACGACGCTGTCATTTACTCTCACAATCTCTTCTCAACCTTTCTCCAATCTCGCAGGTTGCTTTGTGGCAATCCAAAGAGTAAGGCAATATACACGGAGCAATGGTTATAAAAGGGGGGCACATAGGTATCCAGGCTCTTTAACCCTAGAATTACCAGAGCCTACAAAGAAACTCGTAGATCTGTCCCACCTTAAATCGCTTCTTAAAACCGCTCTCACCTCTCCGCCAGCCTCCTTTGTCCTGTAAATGTGCCGATAAAAGCAAACTGCAAGCAGCCGGCTATTCCATCGCCCCACCGACTCAGAACGTGCACGAACTTCTCCGAGCTAATGCCGCGATTATCTGGGAGTGAAGTGGAGTTTTAGAGTGGAAATAATAGATTGTTATTTGGAACACACGCATTTCATGTGTGTTCCATTTCTACAGTAATCTGTGTAAACACAATGTTAAAACAGAAACTTTTTCATATTTTAGTAATAAATGTCACAAAATGTAGACATAAACTATAAAATGTGTGAAGCCTGACAGCCAAAGAGCAAATACACTTTCATAAAAGGTTCAGGACTTTTACAACAGCCTCCGTGGCGTACTGGTAAGATTTTGTCACTTAGAGCACAGCAGACTTGCTGTACCACAAGAGATCCGAGTTCAAATCTCCGCTAGGGAGAAAATTTATTTATTTTTAACCTTCGCCGTTCTGCCTGCCTGAACTCCCTGTCTATCTATATAGTAATAACAGTAATTTTATTATTATATAGGAGCTTCCCTGTCTGCCTATCATATAGTGCCTTTCCTTCCTACCTATCTATATATCTATCCCCTTAGCTGTTTTTTATATATATGTTGTGAATGTAGGAAGGGTGTGTGGGAATTGTTAATATTTGAATGTGATGATTTTATATAGCACGGATCGGAAATCAGCAGTTCTTAGCATTGTACCACGCAAGCTGTCGTATCAGCCGCCTACTGTAGCTTGCTTTATTTTTTCTTCACGTATAGTCTAGAATAAAAGTGCAGTTGTTTTGTTATTCTTGTACACCAACATATGTTCCTGTGTTTGAGCGACACGGGCATGCTCAAAAAAATAGACGTGTAATGCCACGAAAAGTGCACGCAGGCTCTTCAGTTCGCAAGCATTGGTACGAGAATGCAGTCACAAATACGCTGCAGAGCTACAGCGCATCTTTATGTGAAAACAGGGGGTGGGGGGTGTAGGGAAAGATCCTGAACACGACTGAGAGAATGAAAAGTGAATAAAAAAACTAACCTTTACAAGTATCATAAATTACATCGGCTGTTACACACTGAAATCAAATGTATGTTTTTATTATAAAATAGTAAGAACAACAGCAGTTTACGTCTCAAAACTGAATCGCGCGGGATCGAACTCTTGATCTTTTGAATACTAGTCAGCGGCTGACACCATTATGCTACCGTGGCAGTTGTAGTAAGTATGTGTCAATGTGGCATGCTAAGGTGGCTTTTTTCTGCAGTTATATTTTTGAATAAAAGCATACTTGTTCTGTTATATTTGTACCTTTTGTAAATGTGTTTGATATTTGGACTTCAGGCTTCATACATTATATAGTTTATGCTTACATTTTGTCATTTACTACTACAATATGAAAAACGTTTCTGTTTTAAAAATGTGTTTACACGGATTACTGTAGAAACAGAACACACGTGAAATACGCGTATTCCAAATAATGATCTATTATTTCCACTCTAAAACTCCACTTCACTCCCAGATAATCAAGGCATGTGCTGGGAGAAGTTTGTGCACGTTCTAAGTCGTTGGGGGGATGGAATAGCCGGCTACTTGCAGCTTTTCTTTTATCAGTACATTTAGATTAACAAAAGACGCTGGCGGAGAGGTGAGAACGGTTTTAAGAAGCGATTTAAGGTGGGACAGACCTACGAGTTTTTTCGTAGGCTCTGGTAATTCTAGTGTTAAAGCATAAATAGGGATCACTTCACTGACATGTGAGCAACCCACGGTACAACTGTGAGACGCGCAGCACTCGCCAGCTACAACGTAACAATAATGACTTCCGGAACGTGCCGTTACGTTGTCATTCATTTTACCCACTGTCTTTCTTTCATTCGTATGTTACGTAGGCACGTACCTTTTATCTTCAGCAATCTCAATCTCTAACCAGGCCTCAGGAGCTAACCAGTGTAACACTGTCCACCACCCCTTTTGTTATTCCGGCACATTGTTGACATCCGTGAGTAACAACAAAGTACTAAACTGGAAGGTGGTCTACGCAGGCGTGGAATTCACGGACAAACAAAGATCAAGATCTAAATGAAGATCTCTTTAGTTAATTTAAAGCACAAAGATTTGTTTAGTTTGAATGTCTGTGTTTTGAGGTGTGACTGGAGTACTACAGTCTTCAGTAGTATAAGCCTGGAGGAGATTCTTAATGCAATGCCTATGTTTTAGCTGTCTCTCTACTGCCATCTAGTGCTTCTTCTTTTAATTTATTCACGGACAAACAAAGATCAAGATCCAAATAAAGATTATATATAGTGATAAACTGATCATAACAGTATTATAAAATGATATCATACAATTATAAATGATCATAACACTAAAGGTTTTAAGATTGAATAAAAACACAAATAGGTGCGAGCTATCGTACTGACTGAGTACACTATCTGCTAACTTATTACTGTTATATATTTTCCACTGCTATAACGATAACATGCAGTGAATACTCTTGACATGAGTGTTCCTAGTTTTCCTCCTCCTCTTCCTCTGTACGTTTACCATTCGTTTGCTCAGAGGTTGCTACGCTTGCTGCTTCCTGTGCGGCTCTTCTTCTCTCCACCCTAGCGGCCCGCTGCTTCTCTTCATTCGTCGGCATCTTTTTGCATTAAAACTGATTAAGTTTGTGTTTGCTGGAAATTACTTTGTACGTTTCCCTTAATTGTTCACTTAAGATGGCATTTAAGTCTTCAATCTGCCTCAAGAATGATTTAGGATATGAAGCGATAGAGGTAAGTGACGGCGAAGGTGGTAGGGATGAGAACGGTGCCTGTACGCATGCGCCGCACTACTGCCCCACTGCTGAGAGTTGATTCTACAATAAAATAAAAATAAACAGAGTAATAAAATTCATTACCCCGAAAGCGGACAGTAGAAGTCCCGTAGTACAGTGATCCCCCGCCTATCGAGGAAGTTACGTTCCAGACCAATTAGCGATAGGTGGAAATCCACGATATAGAAAGACCATATAAATAAATGTATTTTTTTTTTTAGTTTAAGCCTTAAAATACCCCTCCCACACGCTTTAAACACATATAGTTAGGTCCATAAATATTTGGACAGAGACGACTTTTGTCTAATTTTGGTTCTGTACGTTACCACAATGAATTTTAAATGAAACAACTCCGATGCAGTTGAAGTGCAGACTTTCAGCTTTAATTCAGTGGGTTGAACAAAACGATTGCATAAAAATGTGAGGCAACTGAAGTATTTTTTGAACACAATCCCTTCATTTCAGGGGCTCAAAAGTAATTGGACAATTGACTCAAAGGCTATTTCATGGGCAGGTGTGTTCAAGTCCATCATTATGTCTTATCAATTAAGCAGATAAAAGGCCTGGAGTTGATTTGAGGTGTGGTGCTTGCATGTGGAAGATTTTGCTGTGAACAGACAACATGCGGTCAAAGGAGCTCTCCATGCAGGTGAAAGAAGCCATCCTTAAGCTGCGAAAACAGAAACAAACCATCCGAGAAATTGCTACAATAGTACGAGTGGCAAAATCTACAGTTTGGTACATCCTGAGAAAAAAAGCAAGCACTGGTGAACTCAGCAACGCAAAAAGACCTGGACGTCCACGGAAGACAACAGTGGTGGATGATCGCAGAATCATCTCCATGGTGAAGAGAAACCCCTTCACAACAGCCAATCCAGTGAACAGCACTCTCCAGGGCTTGGTCGGCGTATTGATATCCACGTCTAGCAGAAAGAGAAGACTGCATGAAAGTAAATCCAGAGGGTGCACTACAAGGTGCTAGCCACTCATAAGCCTCAAGAATAGAAAGGCTAGATTGGACTTTGCTAAAGAACATCTAAAAAAGCCAGCACAGTTCTGGAAAAACATTCTTTGGACAGATGAAACCAAAATCAACCTCTACCAGAATGATGGCAAGAAAAAAGTTTGGAGAAGGCGTGGAACAGCTCATTATCCAAAGCATAGCACATCATCTGTAAAACACGGTGGAGTCAGGCAGTGTGATGGCTTGGGCGTGCATGGCTGCCAGTGGCACTGGGACACTAGTGTTTATTGATGATGTGACACAGGACAGAAGCAGCCAAATGGATTCTGAGGTGTCTGTCAGATACATACCGTCTGCTCAAATCCAGCTAAATGCAGTCAAATTGATTGGGCGGCGGGCGTTTCATGATACAGATGGACAATGACCCAAAACATACAGCCAAAGCAACCCAGGAGTTTATTAAAGCAAAGAAGTGGAAATTTCTTGAATGGCCAAGTCAGTCGCCTGATCTTAACCCAATTGAGCGTGCCTTTCACTTGTTGAAGACTAAACCTCGGACAGAAAGGCCCACAAACAAACAGCAACTGAAAGTAAAGGCCTGGCAGAGCATTAAAAAGGAGGAAACCCAGCATCTGGTGATGTCAAAGAGTTCAAGACTTCAGGCTGGCATTGCCAGCAAAGGGTTTTTAACCAAGTATTAGAAATGAATATTTTATTTCCAGTTATTTAATTTGTCCAATTACTTTTGAGCCCCTGAAATGAAGGGATTGTGTTCAAAAAATGCTTTAGTTGCCTCACATTTTTATGCAATCTTTTTGTTCACCTCACTGAATTAAAGCTGAAAGTCTGCACTTGAACTTCATCTGAGTTGTTTCATTTAAAATTCATTGTGGTGATGTACAGAACCAAAATGAGAAAAAAAGTGTCTCTGTCCAAATATTTATGGACCTAACTGTATCAACTTATTAAAACACACTCTGTAAACACATATGATATTATAAAACATTTTAACGTCACACAAGATAAGGCAGTGAGACAGAAGGACAGCTGCTGTACAGGCTTTTAAATGATTGATCCGCAGAGCAATAAACAGAACAAGCATCTTGGCAGAAGCAGCACAAATTCCACTTCTCCTCAGCGTGCATTCAGCTCCCCGCTTCACAACGCGCCACCAGGGAAGGGTGTGGGTTTGAGCGAAGTGATCGAGACCAGATCATCTCAGACAGACACTTTGACGACACGCAAGACTTGACATTACAACTTTAGGAAGCAAAACCCGTGAGGCGGTGACTTTTGCACATCACGCCCTACTTGCAAACAATTTAAAACAAGATCACTGGCGTCTAACATAGCAGTTGTTGGAATGCTTTTGTCAGACAAATTTCAGATTCTCCCAGCTCTGAAAACAATGACAAGCTGAACATGCAGTTTGCCAGCAGCGGTAGCAGAAGGCAGGTCCAGTTCTAGGGGCGAAGCCGCCATCGTACCATTTAATTTCAGCCGCCCCCTAATCCTATAATACCTTCACTCATTTTCTAAACCAGTGTTATTTAAAATTGAACATTTTCGCAATTTCCTTAATGTCAAAAAAAAATGTAAGAAAATTTCTTCGTAGGTAGAAGAAAACTTGACTTATACATTTAACAAATCAGTGACAAGTTTAATTAATCCATCAGTAAAATTCCGAATATGAAGCGAGTGCCGATTATAGACTTAATTTTCTTGAAAAAGATGTCATCTCACATTCTCGCAAATACAAAATTTAGCAAAAGTCTATTTCTTCACATCACACCTGTTAAAGATATTTATAGGAAAACAAAATATGAATATGCATATATAGTAATACCTCCCAATTTACAGGTAAAACGAGTTTCAAAATTATATGTAAACTTGCGCTTTTAACACTAACAAAGATTGTAGAAACAAACACTGAACACTACAAAAACTTCTGACCGATGTGCGGCGTACTTGAGCTGCCACAATTCATGTGTTGTGACTTGCTCGTTTCTCTTTGAAGCAAGTTACCGACACTCAACGGGAAAAGACGAGCCCCGCGCCGAACCTGCGTTTTGTTGAGGGCGGCCATGGCCGCCCTCTATGTTTGGCCGCCTTCGTGCATGCACACTTTGCATGACCGGTAGAACTGGGCCTGGGCAATGAGGGGACTGGGTGGTCTCATGGTCTGGAATCCCTACAGATTTTAGTTTTTTTTTCTCCAGCCGTCTGGAGTTTTTTTTTGTTTTTTCTGTCCCCCCTGGCCATTGGACCTTACTCTTATTCGATGTTAATTAATGCTGATTTATTTTTCTATTCTTTATTATGTAAAGCACTTTGAGCTACTGTTTGTATGAATATGTGCTATATAAATAAATGTTGTTGTTGGCAGAAGGCCAGCAGATGAATCCGAGCACTTCTCCTTAGCGTGTGTTCAGCCTTCACACACACACCCACTACTCCTCCTCCTCCTCCTCCTTCAGAGCGCGCAGAGCGACAAGCAGAACAGGCATCTTGGCAGAAGGAGCACAAAGCCAGTAGCTGATCTGTCCACTTCTGCTTAGCGTGCGTTCAGCTCCCCCCCTTCTCAAAGCGAGTGGCAGAAAAGGACAGGCTGCTGTACAGGCTTTTAAGTGATTGACGCAAAGCGCGACAAGCACAACACACAGCTGGCCAGCAGCAGCAAGACATCAGCTGAACCGATCGCACCTCTTTAGCATACGTTCAGACACAAGCAGCGTTATAAGTGCCGCGAGTAAGAGATATAACCAGGCAGGAAATAAAGGACAAATATTGTTTTTACAAAAGTTTTAAAATGAAAATGAAAATAATGCAAGGGTGGGGAAGCAAAGCGAGCGGCGGCAATAGTAATAATAATCATATTAATAAATCCGCGATGTAGCGGGGGCGCGATAGCTGAACAGCGATATAGCGCGGGATCACTGTATATGTGTACCAAATTTCAGGTCAATAGGTCAAATGGTTTGCGAGCGACGGGGGATTTAAAATCCTGGACAGACAAATGGGCAGCCACGGTGGCGTATTATAATGTTGTACCCGTCTGTCTAAATTTAGACTTGTTTTCTGATTTGGGACGTCACCATCAGGAGGAATGCTTAAGTGCGTTCAGAAGGCGCGTTGCGTAACAATGATGGATTCGTTGTTTTTGAAAAACACTTTGACAGCGAAAGCAACGGTGTGCATTGGACCAAGGCATGTGGCCTGCCGACTGAAAACTGTAAGGGATTGCCTATCAAAAGGACCCCACCCACGTTGGTGTCTCTACTTCTTGCAATGACCTCGGGGTGCGGAAATCCAACACCCGACTCGTCCGACGAGAGTAAATTGACTGTCAGTTAAGCGTGTTTTTCTGGTTTCAGTTGTCCGCGGACAAGTGCAATTTTCTGGAGATAAAAAAATTACAGTGCTCAGTATAAATGACTACACCCCACTACATTTGTCAGAAAACCTTTAGCTTCCTTTCAGTATCAACATTTTCTATGAGATACTGTACTACAAAATACTCCCACAAATGTGGGCCATTGATTGCAAACAAGATTTGTTAATTTGCACACACAAAAAAGTGATTTTCCTAACAAGTCCATTCAAGCCCATGTTGCAGCAATGAGTACACCCCAATTATAGTCTTAGGAGAAAAGCCACACTTAAGACTACAAAATTCTAATTAACAGGCATTCAACCACAGGTGAGTCTAATGATTCATTTAAGAGGTGTCCAGCAGACAGGTGACTATAAAAGGGCATTACTTAACAAAGAAAAGCCCTTCCCATTTCATGCTGTCAGCAATGGCTCCACATGGAAGAGAAATGTCAAAAAATCTGAGAAAGGAAATCATTACTTTACACAAAAAAGGTGAGGGCTACAAGAAGATCAGCAAAGCTTTACATATCAGTCAAAATACTGTAGCAAAATTGATCCAAAAATTTAAGAAAGATGGAAGTGCAACCATCTTACAGAGACGTCCACGGAAGTTAACATCTCGACAGGAGCGTCTTCTGATGAAAAGGGTTGAAGAAAATCGCCATGCAAGTTCACTGCAGTTAACTAAAGCAGTAGAAAGCCAAACTGGAGTGACCGTTTCCCGTGACACCATACAGCGTACACTGCAGAGGAATGGCATGCATGGGTATCGTCCACAAAGGAAGCCTCTCCTAAAGCCCATGCACAAAAAAGCACGCCTAGAATTTGCTAGGGCCCATGCTGAAAAAGATGAAGACTACTGGGACTCTATACTCTGGAGTGATGAGACAAAGATCACTGTTTTTGGAACTAATGGTTTCAAAACTGTATGGCGTCGTAAAGGTGAGGATTTCAAAGAAAAATGCATGGTGCCTACAGTGAAACATGGTGGTGGCAGTGTCCTTATGTGGGGCTGCATGAGTGCTGCTGGTGTTGGGGAGCTGCATTTCATTGATGGTATCATGAACTCAATAATGTACTGCTCTATACTGAAAGAGAAGATGCTGCCATCACTCCGTGCACTTGGTCGTTGTGCACTTTTCCAACACGACAATGATCCAAAACACACATCTAAAGCTACTACTGTTGCATTTCTGAAGAACAACAGGGTGAAGGTGATTGAATGGCCAAGTATGTCTCCTAATCTTAACCCAATCGAACACCTGTGGGGAATTCTGAAGCGACAAGTTGAGCATCACTCTCCATCCAGCATCCAGGCTCTAAAAGAGGTTATTCTTGAAGAATGGAAAAAGATAGATGTTGCAATATGTCGCCAACTTGTTCATTCCATGCCTAGAAGACTTGGTGCTGTCCTTAAAAATCACGGTGGTCATACACAATACTAGATGTAGTAGTTTTTGTTGCGGGGTGCATTCATTTTTGCTTCAACCAATTTGAGTAAAACTGAAGATTTTGTGATCTAAGTTATATTATTAACCTTAATTTCATGTTATGGAGTTAAACAAGTGTTCAATAAAACTCAGCCTTGTGGAAATTTTGGAAATTGTTCTTTTGTTCATTGAGCTACTGATTAAATTTGTACTTTTTAAAGGGGGTGTACTCATTTATGCTGAGCACTGTATATGTGCTGTGCAGGGCACATTTTTACCACTACTTTCAAATTTTAAACATTTGGGTACATACTTCGTGCAGAAACAGTCTACTTAGGCATGTTCTTCATGTCTCAAATTGGTCTTCAATATTGTTTACAAAATGACGGCCGATTTTTCAAAGGGGCAGCACTCTTATGGTCTTACATAAGTATTTTATTTACACGCTTAGAGATGCGGTCATTTTTTTCACGCCAACATTACGATGTAATCTGATGATTTTTCATTATAATCGATAACTTTTATATATTATTGATAAAATTCATTGCTTCTACATAAAAATGCAATCATTTTACTTACAATGCAAATGTTTTCACCACATAAAGCTTATTATGCAGTTAATCTTTCCTGAAATTTGCAATTTCACGTAGGTTGTGATATATTGAGGAGTTAAGAAATTTATGGTGTGACATCAATTTTGATGAGCTGTCTATAGATCATTTTTGATTAGAGAATTTTTCATATAAAACAAGTTGGTTTCGCGATGTCAGTTTATTAAAAATGAAGAAAACATTCCAACGGTTTCTAAATGTTATGAAATATCTATAAAAATCTTCTCTTGGACGCGATTATTTTTTTCCCCCGACAACATCGGTAATATTTACTTCTTTGGAAATGTATCATATTGCGGAATTTCGAATACGTCATTAGGAATTCCCGGCGGTAAGCACATTTTCTCGTTATATGCATGTTGCTGAAACTGAAGCAAGTAGCATTGCGGATGAGAAATGGATCGTTTCTTGATTAAAACTGCCACAACAGGCCCTGAAAAACCTGACAATGAGGAGAAGAAAAGAAAAACAAAAGCTGAAAGGGACCGTGAGTATGATAAAAAACGAAAACGGCCTTTTCAATCGCAATGGCTCAAAGAGTTTCGGTGGGTAAATGCAGACGACACTGTTGTGATGTAAGATTTTGCATATAACTTGATAAATATTTTGTATGTCTTTATTTGTAATTTAGGCACAGCAATGTAATTTAGTGTTTACCCCCCCCCCCCTATGGCTGAGTCTCTTCTTTGAATTTTATGACAGAGTTGGGGGAGGATGAGTATTTCTCTGCTAAAGTCTTTCAACCCCTGCAAGAAAGTCAGGTTACGTTAACATATTGTTTGGGGGCAGGAGCTAAGATGCTCTAATTCCCCCCATTCGTCTGAGGTATGGCTGTTTGGAATTGGCTTGTCTCAGAGGTCTTTAAGTACCATGATGTCCTATTGGCTGTAGGGATTGGACAGAACACCCATAAATTTGCTTGCTCAACCACATTCAATCTCTCTTACTAACATCTGAAAGAAGCAGCTTCTCTTACTGATCTGATGAAGAAGACCATCACACCATAAACTGAAGACAACACAATGAAGAGCACAGCTTCAGCCATATTGAACAGACATGTGGCTGAAAGCTGAGCACCAATGATGCCTTAACTAGAGACATTTGAAGTAACTACAAGTTTGTGTGCCACCTGAACTACATATCACCATTTAATCAGGTTGTATGGTTGCCAATATTCAAATGTACTTTACATTTTCTTATTATTTATGAATATTATCAGTAATACATTATTTTATGTGTAACTTAACTCCTGCTTGTCTTTTTACTATATCTAATTGCCTGAGGTTATAGATATAGAAGGGAAGTTGGGGATAAGTTATATAGAATAATACCTTATAAACAGTGGTAAGTCTGTGAGATTAGGCATTCTAAGGCTACATATCTAGACTAATAAAAGGCAAAGCCCTCACTGACTCACTCACTCACTCACTGACTCGTCACTAATTCTCCAACTTCCCGTGTAGGTAGAAGACTGAAATTTGGCAGACTCATTCCTTACAGCTTACTTACAAAAGTTAATCAGGTTTCGTTTCAAAATTCTACGCGTAACGGTCATAACAGTCGACAACGTCCGCCATTTTGAACTGTCTTATTTATGGCCCCATCTTCACAAAATTTGGTAGGCGGCTTCCCTGCGCTAACCAAAACCGATGTATGTACTTATTTCGGTGGTATGACGCCACTGTCGGCTGCCATATTGAACTTTCCAACGTCATTAATTCTCCAACTTCCCGTGTAGGTAGAAGGCTGAAATTTGCCAGGCTCATTCCTTACAGCTTACTTACAAAAGTTAAGCAGATTTCATTTCGAAATTCAACGAGTACCGGTCATAACGGTCGACAATGTCCACCATGTTGAACTTTCTTATTTATGGCCTCATCTTCACGAAATTTGGTAGGTGGCTTCCCTGAGCTAACTAAAACCAATGTACGTACTTATTTCGGTGGTATGACACCACTGTCAGCCGCCATATTGAACTTTCCAACGGTCTTTGTTACTTATGGGCCCATCTTCAAGAAATTTGGTACGCAGGTTCCCAACGGTAACTGAATCCTACTTACGTACATATATACGTCCATAGCCTGCAGCTCGGTCACCATCTGAGGCGGCGTTGGGTCCCCCATCCCAACGCCTCCCTTGTTGTTGGCTGCCTGCCTATATAGAGCCGTCCGTCGCTCCGGTCTCTCGGTCTTGCCCAGAGGGGACTGGCCGGTCTCATGGTCTGGAATCCCTACAGATTTTATTTTTTCTCCAGCCGTCTGGAGTTTTTTTTGTTTTTTCTGTCCCCCCTGGCCATTGGACCTTACTCTTATTCGATGTTAATTAATGTTGATTTATTTTGTTTTCTTATTGTATCTTTTATTTTTCTATTCCTTATTATGTAAAGCACTTTGAGCTACTGTTTGTATGAAAATGTGCTATATAAATAAATGTTGTTGTTGTTACATTCCCTTCCTTACTTCGCCACGGGATTCACGTCTACCTGCTGATAACTACAGCATTTTTATTTAATCCATGGCTTCTCCTCTGTTTTATTGTTCGTTTATTACGATTATAGTTATTGTGTAGGTATTTTAGACTTACTTTACATTGTTCAGGTACCCATTTCCTTTATCGTTCTAACCATACCACTATTAACATGTCTATCGAGGTGATCACCATCGATCAAAGAACTGTCACTTACCGAGTGGTTTCCATGCCCAGAGATGGCACCTGCCTTTTCCATTCTCTTTGTTACATATTGCACAGCCATATCAGGCTCACTCTTGATATCCGGAGGAACATTGTGTCTTATGTATTGAATGACTGGGACAGGTTCAAGGTGTGGACTGATGACGGTACAGGAGATAATTATACTACACAGGAGCACTAGAAGAGTGAAATGCTTAAGCCCTTCACCTGTGGTTCTGCATGTGAGTTGATGGCTGTCTCTGAATTGTTCGGTTGTCGCTTTCAAGTGTACTAAAATGGCCAAATATTTTACACCTTTGGACAACCGCCAATGCCTCTTAAACATCTTAGATTCACAGGTGACGATTTCAGTAGTGGACACTTTGATGTTTATGAATGTTTAAACTCTCAAAAGCTGGATGTGAACTTATCGATGAAACCGGTTGTATGCTTACAAAGCTTGACAGATGCCGAATGTCACTTGAACACAAGTCCTGCAAATACTGTCGTAATTGAAACAAACCATGAAACTCAAACCGATTGTGACAGCAGCAATCCAAGCTGTGAGATTTGAAACAAGATTACTGTTCACATGGCCAACTGTACGTTGCATGCTCAAGAGTAACCTCAGCGCACAGCTTGGTCATATTACAACCGGAGGGCTGAAATGACAATGTGGTATACAAAGAGATCCTTAACAAATAATTATTGGTATATTTTCCCTCAGTTTAAAAAGGTTTAATTTTCTTCTTAATAAAAATTTTAAGACAGTACTTCGCCGCTGCGAAGCGCGGGTATTTTGCTAGTTAATAATACAATAGGGGAAAGCAGAGCAAAATATATTACTCTACCAAGATAAAACAATTGGCGTAGTTGGCAGGATTTTGGGGTAACCATGTTTTGTACCCTGTTTGCAAATACTGTTTTGATGTATGTGTTTGTTTATGCATGTGAATTTTAGGGCACCCAGTGTACAAAATGTGGTGGAAGTAAAACATTGTTTGGTTGCTGAATGGAATATAACCAACAAAGTGTAGAGACTTCATGTGTGTCACAAGGACACCCGCATGTTTGTTAGTGCTGGTGGTAGTGAGTCCCTAATTAAAGTGCTAGGGAGTGGTGAAAGATGCATGCGTCATTCATACGGCATTTAAGTGAGTAAAGTGCTAGGGAGCGATGGGACATGCATTCGTTATTCATACGGTACTTACTCATTTAGGATCTTTGTGTGTGTATGTGTATGTTTGCTTACAGGGGCAAAAGTAGGCCAACCCATAACGAAGGTGGAAAATTGTATTAGAGTAAAATTGTAGACTCAGAAATGCCTAAGTTCATTTTAAAGTCAGGCTTCTTCCAGTGGAGTGGCAGAGGCAAGCAGGCTAAAGCTAGGAAACCTGTAGTGCAGGTTAGAGAAAACAGAAGCTGAGTTGAATTAGCCACAAAATGGAAGGGGGCTGGAAGGATTAAAAGCAGGAAAACAGAGATCAGGGTTAAAGAAGACAGCTGCTGTTATAAGAGGTTTACTAGCTTGTATTATTGGTAATAAGGAAGATCAGTATGAGAAAGGAAATAGCGAAGTGAATGAAAGTGAAAATGGAAGGTTGTGTGAGAGTTTTGAAAGATGTAACAGTTGGTGTGATAATTATGAAATGTTAGCATGTAGAACACCCACTGCTAAAGTAGAAAGCAGTGGAAAAAAGAAATGTAAACCACTCGTAGTGAAAGTTAGGGCAATAGTAACCAGATTGGCCTGAAACCCTAAAACATGAGTGGGTGACTTACATGAGACAGATGAACGCTCAGATAAAGAGTGGGAATGTGAGTGTGAGGAAAAGGAGAGAGATGAAAGGGAAAACAGCAAGGATGTTTCCTTCCATTATTGTCCACTGCACCACAATCTCCAGGTACTTCTGAGGTCTGTCCAGTATTTAAAGAACATGCTAACCATAGATATTTCACCACTGTTAGGAAAGGTAACCAGTGCTGCACTGAAATTTGATTTAGGACAAAGAGTTCAGATAGAAGGCAGAGAAGCTGGCGAGTGTGAATGGCAATTGTTGACTAGAGGGCATGAACTGGATAATGGCTTAAGGATACTGAATAAAGAAAGTGTGGGATTTAAACAAGGAACAATGGAAATGAAAGGAATTCAAGTGCTTGTATGTGAAAGGTCTGAATGTGCTAGTGCAAGAATGGCTGAGTAGGAAAGAAAGTGCACCAGTTTAGGAGTTGGTTTGAATGGACCAGGACAAGCCAAAGAACAAAGGATGAGAGCTGGTGTAACAGGAAGTTTTACAAGGTTAGCCAGCAAGCCAGGAATGCACAGGGGTTTAAGGGTCCTAACAGCTGTGCTAGGGCCAGCAGTAATTACAAAACGCGCACACTTCGGTTCAGTGATTCGAAACCTGACTGACCAGTTATTTAAAAAGACAGCCTATGAAACTCCATGTAATAAAATGGAGAAAAGTGAGCTGGTCTTTAGTAAAGAACAAAGGCCAGTTTCAGGAAAGATGCTGGATTTGGCACTTGGATTCTGGAGAGGTTTTAGCCCACACTTTCAGGTAGCAGTTACCATAAAATAAAAAAAGGACACACAGGCAATGAAAAAAAAAAATAGAAGGGTAGCGCAGGAAGACAGGAAAGGGAAAATGGTTATTTCTGTTTCCATTTTCTGGCTTTTTGCAATAGTGCTACTTCTATTGTAAGGTTTTTATTGACTTTGGGTTAGTGCAGGGTAATAAATAGTGAAAGCAATTAGCAGAGTAAAATCCATGCAGGAGATTGGGTTACCATTAGCATATTGGACCAGAGTGGCACTAGTGCCAAGCTGTTCCAATGAATGTCTGGAAGCAAGGTTTGAGTGTTGGCACCAGGTTAACAACCAATAAGAAGAAGATGAGATGGACAGAAACTGTTTTATCACCTCCCATTTTGCAGACCTGCCTACATAGCAGAACGAATAAAGAAGCTAGGAAAAGACGACATAGACACAAAGACCAAAGACAAAGACATGAAGAAGAACCGAAGAGACAGCAAGAAAAGACAGTTATGGGGTTTATGTGAGTAACAAGTCCACAAGTCATGCAATAATAGGACTAGTCACAATAGCTATATAGTTTAAAAGGAAAGGTTTGTTCATTACTGCAGAAAATTTATATTCCAAGGGGTGGAAACTGAACAAACCAGTTAGGAATGTCAAAATAAGGGGATTAATTTTGGGCTCAAAGTATACATTCTGGGTATTAATTAATTAATTGGGATAATTAATATAATTAATACTATTATTCAAGAGTGGTATACTGAGCAAATTGGTGAACTTTTCAGGAAAGCAGGTGCAGCTGGTACATTTGCAAGACATATGGGTTCCGATGTTTAGGTATAGTTTTATTGAGAAAATACGGAAGCCCTGCTGAGATTGTCAGCTGTGGTACAAGCACAGGACCAGTGGGCCAATTCTGAACTGAGGTGTTTAGCACATCGAGTATGCATATGGTGAGCAAACAACTCTAGGGGGAATGATGAGAGTTGCATAGCTTTGATGTCTCATGGTGGTGATGCCAGCCTATACTGGTAAAGGCTGATGGCAGTCAACAGTTGCACCATGGGTAGGAAAGCACAAGAGGCAACTAAATCAACCCCAAATGTGTGAAGAGGGGCCACAGATGTTGGTTTGTGAACAGTTTATGCAGTGGCACATGTGCTCTCACTTGGGCAGAAGTGGTTGTACTGGCATGTTACCTTTCAAATTTTGATATTAATTGTACAGCTGCATATGCTTAAACAGATAGTTTGGGCCATGGGTCTAATTAGCAGTTAGACAGAGAACAAGTACAGATTAAGAATTCACACAACAGACTAAATTTCAGTGGGCTAGTTTAGAGGAAGGTGTGGACTTGTCTCATTTTCAACCACCAGAATTGATGACATATGAAGACTGCAGAAAGCTAAAGAAACAGTTGAAGCAAGCTGGAGCAGATACAAGTCATCAGGAGCGCTTCCAAGTTCTTCAGATTGTCTTTGAAATAAAGAAGATATGTAATGGACAAATGGTCACGCACAACTTTTAACACTGGGAGAGCAAATACTGCAAATCAAAGCACAAGTTATGCAACAGACTCTTTAAACAATTAAGACTGCTTATAAAGACATTGTACAAAACATTACGTTAACATATTGTTTGGGGGCAGGTGTTAAGATGCTCTATTTCCCCCCCCCCATTGGTCTGAGGTATGGCTGTTTGGAATTGGCTTGTCTCAGAGGCCTTTAAATACCATGATGTCCTATTGGCTGTAGGGGTTGGACAGAAAACTCAAATTTGCTTGCTCAACCACATTCAATCTCTCTTACTAACATCTGAAAGAAGCAGCTCTCTTACTGATCTGATGAAGACGACCATCACACCATGAACTGAAGACAACACAATGAAGAGCACAGCTTCAGCCATATTGAACAGACATGTGGCTGAAAGCTGAGCACCAATGACGCCTTAACTAGAGACATTTGAAGTAACTACAAGTCTGTGTGCCGCCTGAACTGCACACCACCATTTAATCAGGTTGTATGGTTGCCGATATTCAAATGTACTTTGCATTTTGTTATTATTTATGAATATTATCAGTAATACATTATTTTATGTGGAACTTAACTCCTGCTCATCTTTTTACTACATCTATTGCCTGAGGTTATAGATATAGAAGGGAAGGTGGGGATAAGTTATATACAGTGTTAAGTCTGTGAGATTAGGCATTCTAAGGCTACATATTAATAATACAATAGGGGAAAGTAGAGCAAAATATATTACTCTACCAAGATAAAACAGACACTGACTCCGTTTTTTGCCATCAGTATCCACTTATTGCCGACAGAACACCCACATTATTTATCAGCAAGAAAGTAGACACAAAAGACACGCTACTGTCGCATCAGCTGTCTGCGAAACACATTGCCTGTATGTCAAAGCACGAGTCTAAAAGTAAGAAAAAAGTTGGTTCAATTGAAAAAGCGTTTTCTAAAGTTGAACGTTTGGAGGTTGAGCGTTATGCTAGGCTGTTCAATACTGCTTACGCTATTGCTAAGCACAACAGGCCATTTACTGACTTTCAATTTCTGTGTTCTGTGCAGGAAAAGAATGGAGTAAATTTAGGGAGTGACTATCGAGGCAGGGACGCCTGTGTTGAGTTTGTGAAGTCAGTATCGTCTGTTTTGTTGAATGATGTCTCAAGGACAGTGTTCTGTTATGTAACTGGAATATGTGAAACAGAACTAGTGTAGCTATAATGAAGGCATTGTTTATTAGTGAGCTAAAATGATAAGGGAGTCTTTTATATAATGTTCTAGAGCAAGGCGGCAAAATACTACTCCCTGAAAGAACTTTTTTCAGTTTTAAAATGGAAGGCAGTTTTGGTAGCAATAAAAGAGATCAGAAAAAATAAACTATTTTTCACTTTTGTTATTTGTTTATGGGCAAGTTAATTTAACTGGCGGACAAGTGGATTTTCTAAGTTTACTTGTCCGTAGACAAGTAGAAAAAAAATTTGATTTCCACACCCCTGGACCTGGAGAAATGGAGGACTTCATTTTGGCTTACCCTGTAAAAAAAAAATATTATATATATATATATAT